>CM035096.1:14181987-14781987 GCA_020205505.1 Panax japonicus
TACTTAAATCCCTGTCATATTACTACAAAAAGAGAATCAAATTCATGCAGGCATGTATGAGTGTGTGTGTATATATATATGTCTCCAACAAACCCGTTATATATTAATGAAAGCTCATTGATGATCATTAATTAATCAGTTTGCAAATTATAGTCTATGAATCTGTGGCAAAAATGAGAATGAGACGTACAAATTAAGACTTTTGTATTGAAATGCAGTTAGCTAGAAAAAATTACACATTAATTTTGTGGGTTACATATATATGCAGAAATTTCATTACCCCTTGTGGACTGGTTCCCGTACCCTTTTGAGTTTTCCTGCATATGTTGGCTAATGAGAGCACGACAGGTGTCATGAACCCAATTGTATAAGAGGCGTACGTACGTCTCACCAGGAGCATTTGACCAATTCCAATCATTTGCACAACCAAAACCCTAATTCGAGTTTAAGTACCCTAATTCATCCTATACGACACACACACACACACACATATATATATATATATATATATATATATATATATATAAAAGACTGGAAATACACATTTGAGTCCTTAATATATGTATATACTATATAGTATCAGAAAATTCTAATTATGAATAGGAATCACGCCAGCAGATTGTGACTACATATATCATCCAAAAAGCTATCTACAAGAAAAACACATTTGAATCTTTTCAATCTCTTCATGTAATTAGAATGAGACGTGAAACCAACAACAATAAAGTCCATCATTTAATACATTTCCCATTAGAACATGGCTGTGCATATGTAGCCTTCAATGCATGGAACAATCATACATCTCTTTGCTACTTCTGTTCATTCCTTACATTACAACTTTTATTAATCAATAATCCTTTACCAAACGATCTAGAAAAAAAACTGTTACTATAATTAATCAATCATTTGACAATAAAAATGATCCACTACTATATATATATATATATATATAAATGATAGCTAGCTAGCATGAAATATATTCTTCAATTGATCTACACTTGATTGATTCAAACATGTCGAAATTTTCTCGACAATGGAGATGAGTGAACACTGATCGAGCTATTAACAATGCAAGGCTAGGAAATCTAGAGACAGAGAGAAGCTTTAGCGACATGGTTCTTAATTAATTATTACACAGTGGAAATAGTCCAATGACTTGTGACCTAGCTAGGTAGAAGAACATGGAGGCATGACTATCTTTTCAGGACAATATTTAACTCGTATTTTTAGAACATGGGTGAATCAGATGGAGAAGAATTCACCAAGTTAAGAATACTATTCCAATAATTCTTGTTATCTTCATAGTAGTAACTGCCACTAGGGACACTCGCATGATCACCTATGTCGGACGCTTCACCGCCCTCGGAGAAACTCCGGTCACCGTTACCCGAATTATTCAGCAAAAGATCCGTGAACTTCTCCACAAAATTACCATTAAGGGCATGCTCATTATTATTACCAACCCTAAGTGAATCTTGTGTCCATGCACTTTCTATGGACAATATTGTCATATCATTTAGCCCCGACATTGCATTTTCTATTCCCTCTTTGAATTCCGTCAAGTGGCTCGAATTTCCAAATCCTTTGCAGTCTTCTTCCCCTTCTTCTTTTAGAATTCCATTCTCACAAGTGCTTGAATTTCCCACAAACTCAATAAAGGTGGTGGAGCTCTCCCCGATTCCGGTTGTGGGGAACGATGGTGCATTCCCGGAGTAACTGACCGTAGACGTCGGCGACTCAAGTTCGCCGCTAATTCCACCACCCCCGGCTTCATGCGGCTTAGTCGTCCAATCACCATTCCATGCTTTTAGAATGTCAAGAGATAAGGGTGGAGTAGGTGGTGCCACCGGCTTGTTGTGGGGGGTGGAAGGCGGTGGGGGAAACTCCGGTGCCCCGAGTACGGAGGAAGCCGAGGAGCGTAGTTTCGATTGCCTAACCAATCTTGCTTCGGCCTCAAGGCGGGCACTCTCCCACTGCGCCATGTGGCTGAGATTAGCAGTGTTCTTGAAGTGACCATCATTAGTGGACAAGAGTGAATCATTTTTAGGCTTGTGAGTGACAGGATCAATCCCCATTTTGGCTAGTCTTTTCTTGAGATGAGTATTCCAGTAGTTCTTGATCTCATTATCGGTTCTTTTGGGTAAATGAGTAGCTATGGCCGACCACCTGAGGACAAGACAGTCAAATTGAGATATGCTGAAAATTAAACAATAAGAAAACAAAAACCCTTGAAACTATCGATCTATCATCAAGTTGAAGTATATATATATATATATATATATACCATATGAATGGTACAGAATTAATATGATATAGATATAATTCTAACTACATATATGGAGACAAAAGTCCAAAATTAATGTCTAAGATTGAACCCCCCCCCCCCATCAATTTCTATGCTATGTTTGAAGAAAAATACAAGAATAGTCGTATTAATTGAAAAACCCGAATCTGAATTTATAAATTGGATCAGCTTTGGACATAATTGAGTGTCATATACAATGAGTTATGTAAAGTAACAGATACCCATTTTGAGGTTCAACCCAAAAAGATGTACTTTTCTGTAGTTTGGTACATGGTCGAGGCAATGCTGCACAGTTTGAGATCGATCAGTATATAACTGAGAAACCTCATTTTGAATTAATACCGTACGTACATTGAAAAATGTTCAAATCATGATGCCAAATTGAGAAAAAACCAAGCATGAAGGAAGTGTCACATTAATTCAATAAAGAGTAACAACGAAACGGTGCGTTTAAGATCAAGGAAATTAAAACAATACTCCTATATGATCGTATATAACTACTTTAAAAAAAATATATCATACTGTATATACAATAAAATAAAATAATAGGAATTAAGTGGTGACCTGTTCCCAAGGAGAGCATGGAGTTGAATGATGGTTTGTTCTTCCTGCAAACTGAACTTGCCTCTCTTAATATCAGGTCTGAGATAATTAGTCCATCTCAATCTGCAACTCTTCCCACATCTCTGAAGCCCTATAATTAATTAATTAATTAAAGTACACATAAACAAACTATATTAGATGAATGAAATATATGTAATTAGTGATCGATAAGTAGGTAGGTTTTTATATATAGGTATATATATATATATACCGGCTTTGGCGGGCAAAGCTCTCCAGCTACCATGGCCATGTTCTTCAATGTAAGCTAAGAGTTTTTGATCTTCTTCAGGAGTCCATGGCCCTTTCTTTAATCCCACTTTATCACAGCACGGAGATCGTCCCATTTCCAAGATAGATAGCTTTATTTTGCACCTCTTTCTTTCTACCGTATAGCTTGCTTATATATATTTTAAAGAGACCAGAGAGAGAGAGAGATAGATAGGAGTGTTAGTAGTGTACACTACTAGTAGTATTAGTAATAGTACATTAATTAAGAAAGAGGAGAGAGAGAGATGGGCAGAGCAGAGAAGAAGTTTCAGCGTCATAGATGGGATAAAGATATTAATTTTATAATATTCTCAAAAAGTAATGCTAAGTGTTTTAAATTTTCATGGTTCAAATATATGCGTATCAAATAATGAGATATTTTAGTGGTATAATAAATTACAAGAATTTTTCATGTCACATAGTATATCATATACTTCCATTACTTCAAATTATAAAATTATTATTAAATTTTTGAAATTAATATAAATTATTTTCAAACTTTAAAATTGAAATAATTTATTAATCGTTATGAAATTATAAATTTTATTTTAAATAATACTTTTTAGATAGTTTATATTAGTCATCATGGTATTGATTAAAATTAATAAAAATCACGTCTATTTTGAGTTTAAAAATATAATCAATAGAACAGAGGGAGTATATAATACGTACAAATAAATGCTCTAATTTTATTTTTATTTTATTTATTTTTGATACTTGACATAAAACTGCATGTCCTTATTAACTATCAAATGTTTTCGTTAAGACTTTTATAATTAAATTGTTCATTTTTATAATTTATAAATAAGAATATTTTTGATCAAAAAGAAAAAAACCTAAGCATATATATTTAACTCTATCATGTGCTAACGTGTGTGTTGACATGTATATTATTAAAGAATGAATGATTATTGTAATAAAAAAATTCCGACAATCCAGTGACAAATGTACATTGCAAATTTACAATAAACATTAAAAAATACAAAAATAATAAAGTTCGATAATTCAAAGATTGGCCTAAGCCTTTGAATGATCCAGTGTGACAAGGTGTTTGTTGATTCTTTTTATATTTAAATTGCAGCTTGACATACGCGATGCCTGTGACCAAAAAATATATTAAAATTTAGTATTATTTATAAATAAACAAACAAACAATAAAAAAATTGTAATTAAAAGAAGAAAATAGAATTATAATAAGAAAGAATTGTGGCACTCCACTAATAACGAACAGTGCAAACACTAATAGTAACAAGTGCAAAAACTATTTCATCAGTCTTCAAGATGATGTTTTTCTTTAAAAAAAAATCAGCAACTGTATTTTACTTAAAAAGATTATAAACAGTTAATAATTATAAAATTAAGTTGTGGATTATCCCGTGCTTATTATGTAATAAGTTGAAGAATAAAATGGATAAATTATAATAAAGTGAATTGGGGTCTCATTTATTAAGAGTAAATTAGTCCTTTTATTATAATTAAGGTGGGTGTGCATATATCAACACCCTTTGAATTTAGAATATGCATATCCCGTGCTTTTGGGTCAAAGGTTTACTTGAGAATGAGACCGTATATATATAATAACTTAACAAGAATTTAATAGTTTTTTGATCACACTTAAATTTTAAGTCAGAAAAACTCCAAATAAAAATGAAGCTAGTATACCTAAATCAAGAGTCCTCTTAATTTCTTGTTGGACATCTGCTCAGTTATAATCAGCAGAAATCTTCATACAAATTAACATGCGATGCATCCGGAGCTTTAAATTTACTCTACACTGCAGCAATTAAACAAAAAGAAAGTAACATATATAAAACAATTAATGTGTATAAATGAGAATTAGATGCTTTTTAATGGATTCATTTTTTTCTTAAGTTCTTTTTTCTTTTTCGTTTTTCATATACACACCACACTTGCACTCAAAAATCGAACCCTTAACCTCATAGAAACTATAAGGCAAGAGTTACAGCTGAACCAATTAAGTATTTTCTTCTGTAAATGTCCATTGCATCGTTATGAAATTGGCTCTGTCAATATTAAAAGTTGGAAGAAAGCGGGTACCTTACTAAATTAAAGGGTATTAAACTCGGCTTTTGGTAATGTCTACTTTTATTTCATGACCCCACTGGTGGTGGCCTTGTACCTTTAATTTTCATTCCAATTAAATGGATGGTCCAAAGCCATTTCAGATGTTAAGCATCCATGCAATGCATGCATACATACATTATGAAACAAAGAAGAATTTGTTATATATATTATACTATTTTCCATCCTCAGAAGGAAAATAATATTTAATTCAATCATTCTTTTTTATAATATTCTGGTGATTATATAATTAAGGGGAGTATAAAACCACCTACATTCTCTTCCCATGAGATGTCGTCAGTAAAATTTACAGTCTCTCTACTCTAGTGCATTGTCAATAAGTTAATTTGGGCTCTATAAAATTACAAGTCCGGATGGTTTCTTTCCAAGAGTTAGGATTTAATGACAGTGTAAATTTATTTATTTATTTATTTTGCTAAATTACAGTTTAAAATTTACTCCTCACTGCTACCAAAAAAAAACAAAGAAAGGAAATTACCATAATTTGCAATAGGCTGTACGGTGAGGTGTGAATTTGGCAATTGATACAATAGGTAGACGGTGGTCCTGATGCCGCCAATAACCGAACCCGCCAGTAGATGAATTAGTTTACCCATTTTAATATATATATTGGGAATGTATTGTAAAATTGTACTACGTTACAATGTTAGTATAATGCAAATGAATGCAATCTGATTATTGCCTTTCAAGTATGCTTAGGCGTCCATTGTCGGCAGTAATCTTGAGAGAGAGAGAGAGAACCAGCCTCAGCCGCAGCCGGTGCCGGTACTATTGTACTAAATATTTATGGCTACCAAGTGGAGTAAAAGAGTATAATAAAAGTCAACACAGTTGGAATACTTGGCTTTGGTTTTAATTTGGCAATTCAATTGTAGTATTTCAAAATGAGTATGCATGCATGCATTAATTTGTTAAAGCTAATTTTTAGTCGACTAGCGTAAATTATATTCACTTCAAAACAATAACTTAACCACCAATATAAAATATTAGTAATCCAAATCGACTAAATTAATTAACAAATCCAATATGGAATAGCAGAGAGTTGCTTTAATTAATAGCCAGCCTTTCTCAGTATATATATATATATATATATAACTTTTCTTTACTATTATTAAAACTTTATTCGGTATAATATAAATCTTAAATATCAATTTAAAGAATAATTTATAATTAATTACATCCTTTTTATTACCATATCAAAAATTAATTAAACCTCAATAAAATTAAAAGAAATAAATAAACTCATAAACCGAATAAGTCTCAACTCATTTTACGAGAATGAAACTTAAGAACTAAAAACTAGAATAATACATCGTGATCTTCAAGTACTAGGCTAAGAACTTCTTATCCACATCTCATATTTACTTAATAGTACTCTATAACTTGAAAGACTTTGAATCATTAAATATTGTGTCCTCAAAAAGATTAAACACTTGGCGAGTTGTGTGGAAATGGAAGGGGCTTCTTTTCGATTTAAAGGCTACGAGTTATTTACTTCTATGGGGCCTATGTTCTTTGGGGTATAGTATATTCAATTTCAATAGTTAGTTATGGGAAAAAAGACAAAAAAAAAAAAAGGGTCCCACAAACGTAGGGAAAAAAGCAAAGATTATTTATCTATTTTATTGAAAGCAGATCCACTTTCTCTAAATTCCCTGTCCCTCTCGTGTTCATCCACTTAAATTTTGACACATGTCCTTTTATTTAATTTTAGAATTAATTAGTGTTAAGTAAGAGACTAGGTGTTAAAATTTAAATAGAAGAATACAAGGAGACAGAAAATTTGGGCACAGAGGATCTGCTCTCTATTTTATTTGCCACAAGGAAAAAGATATTACTAATACATATACAATAAATCATTATATAATCAATTTCAATAACCTCTCTCTCTCCATCTTCACAAATAAAAGAAAATGATTATACGTTCCACAATAAAGATTTTGATTTTTGAAAGGTGCCAAGATTCCTATTGGCAATGGAGGAGAGGACAATGGGGTGGGGGTCTCCTACTTCAATTCTGCCAGCTCCAGTACTCCTTTATGTTTCTGGTCCAACATCAAAATTAATTACTCTATTCAATGAAGTTCCCTACTAAAACTTGGCCAATTTCTACAAGTCCACGTGGTCTACTAATTTTTCATTTTCAAAATTTTCTTTTTGTTTGTTTGCATTTTAATTTCAATGTTTAGTTTTTTTGTATTTTAATTTTTAATATTGATAATACTTTCAATAATGATAATGAAAATTTTGCACTTATAATGAAAATTAACATATGGTACAAATTATGCAGGTCTCATCAAAGACAAATGAGGGTCTCTTTCAATTATAACGACGTATAGAGACCAGTTTTTTAAACCATAATTCTTCCCATATCATCTTTTTACATTATATATTAATTTATTTATTTCTAATATTTTTGTTAAATATCAAAATTTTATACTCAACTTGAACAATCAGATAAATATATTTCTTAATTTATATGTTTTCCCTTGAAATCAATTAAATTAAATAGGAATGGATCGAGGGGATAAAAGTTTCATTATTAATATGTAAAGTTTTTTTGTCCGGCGTGCTCTAAGAATTTAGGCACGCATAATTCAAGTCATTTCATATAGTGGGTTAAAGATTAATTTAATTATAGATCTATATATTAATTATTAATTTCATACTTTTTATCAAAAATATTGTACATTGTCGTACAATTTATTATGTTAAAACATTATATTAGGAAATACACTTTTTTTAGAAACACCAAAAAAAAATATTTAATTCGGAAAATGAAATCCAAAAAGTTTCTATTGGGTCATGATATTTTACATAGTGGGCCGGACTGGTAGGGCTTACTTATTTGGTTTTTCTCTTGGGTCATTATTATTGGGCCTTGTTATTAGACTAATTCATTGGATTATCTTGATTGGGTCTTACAAAGTCTTGGGCTGAATTATTGAACCGACCCATCAGATATTTAAATATTTACATCTTTGACCGGTGATGATGACAAAGGTATGGCTGACTGATATCTTACATGGCATTAATGAGGATTGGACAGTCGGTCAGCGGTGGACAGAGGGAATGAGATTAACAGGAAAGCTACCTGCAGTGGGTAGGGTCAGAAGGGTCAGTGGCACAAGAAACCGAGTCTTGTATTATATCATAGCAAGGAAATCTCCAAGAAAACGTACGCATACACACAACACACATTTTTCTTATCTCTCTAACACTAGACATTTTTATCCTCTATACTGACTCTCACGCCTGAGCTATCCCCCGACGGTCCAGCTGTCAAGCTTTTGGTGTTGACTGTGTTTACTGTGCAGGATCGGTACGTCTTACGTGATTGGAACGTAGCAGAAGATCTTGGCGTTAAAAGTAAAATTATTTCATACAGATTTCACCATTAAGAAAAAAAATACACACATTATCATATCCATAAAAAGAAAGCCTAAATCTGAGGATCACCTCCATATCTTTGCACCATTTCCACGATTTAGATCTTGAGTCATGCGCATGTAGTGCGGAAATTTTGAGTGAGTTATAATTGCGAAAGACATTAATATAAAGTTTGGATAAAATTATAAGTGTATTTCAACATATTATATATATTTTGTAAAAAGAAAGAATTACCATCATATTTATCAATAAAAAAACTATACATATAATTCAAGGTATTTTATTTTTCTTTAATCTATTTGTTGAAAAGAATTGTACTAATATCCTACGGCCCTATTTTTAAAAAGTAATAATTTCAAACAAAATAATAGATAATCAGAAAACAGGAATCGTAGTACACACAAAATGTACTATTGAGAAACAATCACATTGCAAAAGTAATAACAAAATATGCAGATCTGAGCAGTTCTTTCATACGAGTTGAGTTAGAGAAAAAACAGACCATCATGAAAATAGAGTCTCTCAACCGGAAAAATTAAAATCTCCCAAGTGATGATTATGAAATCCTCTCAGGAGAAAAGAAAAATTATTAGAGCACAAGAAGAAAGATACATGGGAGGGTCTTTTCAAAATAAGGAGAGGTGTCCCCAAATTTAAATAGAGGGTTTGTTATACAAGTGTAGATGTATTGGCAGTAATGTGGTGTATGATAAGTCCACCATTAGACCTTGAGTTGGGCCTAGAAAATTAAAGTCTGTGCAAGGAATTGGGTTCTCTATATTGAACAGCTAGATAATTATTTTGAAATTTCAATGGTAAAAATTAAATTCGTTAAATGATTTTAATCTTTACAGATTTGATTAAACTGTTGTGATATCCATTTATATATTTGGATTGTTAATTTGTTTGTAAAGATGTTATGCTGAATTAATATATATAATGGAGAGAACCGAATCCAGCTTTTATTCAAACGTTACTGCTTGAAAAAACTGTTTGGGTAGGACTTCTTAAATATCCAATCCATTAAACTGTTTAGACAATTTAAAACGTTTTTAAAGTTAAGATTCACATTATTTATTAATTTTTATAATTAATAATACTTTTTAAATAGTTTATGATATTCATAATTGTATAGACATAAATTAAATGTATTCATGTCAATTTGAGCTTAAAAATGTTTGAAATTAATTTTTAAAAAAGTTAATAATGATTTTCAGAGAAAGAAATTACTGACATAATTGTATTTAACTAAAAAAATATACTACTTTTTTGGAATAGTTTATGATATCTAGCTAACAAATTTTATGATTAGATATACTCCTGTTGGATCCAAAATTTGAGATACAATAATTATAAAGTAATGCGGATAATTTTATTTTTTTCAAACTTATTATATGTAGCATAATTCGCTAGAAATTAATTTAGTAATAGTTGCACAATAGTACTCAATTAATAAAGAGTGAAAATAATGGCATGCATGTAGAGAATTTTATAATCTAATAAAAATATATCTATAGTTTTAGAATATACCAAGAAAAGATGGAGTATATATATATATATATATATATATATATATATATATATATATATATATATATATCTAATAAAATACAAATGATTTTGAATTTTCCGCTCACTCAATAAATCATCTGGGCCGTCCAAAGTTTGAGATAAATCCCACCGTCCATACATCTATCTAATAAAATACATCTATCTATCTAATCTATCTAATAATAATTTTGAATTTCCCGCTCACTTAATAAATCATCTGGGCCGTTCTAAGTTTGAAATAAATCTCACTGCTCATACAGTGCCGGAGGTACGGGACCCAGCTAGTATATATATATATATAGTGTAACTTATTATATGAAAATTTAGGTAGGGAAATATAAGTTTCAAGTTGAACTGAAATTAATTAATAAGTAGGGATGAATTAGTAAAATATAGGTCATCCCTAACATTACTTTATTTTCTTATATATATGTTTTAAAATTGTTTTAGACAATAAACAAATCAGAAATTAAAAATCAGATAATTATACATTCTCGATCCACTTGGTCTATCTTAATTAATTCTGGACTTGTTTGTTTGTTTGTCTGTCAAACAAAGAGATCGATGTCATTGGATAAGCTGGCGCCACCAGTAGTTATCACGTCAGAATTGGCAGACATCCTCAATTAATAATACTTGGGTTTTGTTTGATAAATTTGAGAATTAAGATTTATCTGAATGATTATAATGTCTTAATAAATTAGATCATCTCAATGGTTATGAGGTCTGAATCTAAAAAATTATCTGATAACTAAAAAGTAAGTTATCTCTTAATGACACTATTTTATCATTTTAACGGGTACAATTTTATTTACTTAATAATCTAAATATTCAATTTAATAAAAATGAGTGCATAATATTGTTGAATATATATTTATATAAAAAAACCTATCAAAAAAATTTCATTATGAGGTACCTCTTAATTATTAAGATTTCATTTCCTGTCTTACCGATTAAGAGGCATTCAGAGATAATAAAAAAACAGTATCATGCCTCTTAACGAATAAGAGACGGTCTAGGCAATAAGATGTAAATAAAGAGCATCTTAATATACTACTACTCACCTTGTACGTATTTCAAGTTCGCTAATTCAGTCGTTATCAACGTTATTGTTTTATTATTCGTGCGTGCGTGCGTGCGTGCATCCATTATAGGAGTACTTATTAAAAGATCAAACTAAATTACTAATTTTTTTGAAACGAAAAGACTAGTATATGTTTATATAAATTTATTTATAAATCTTATTATGTAGGAATTTTTTTTATGAAATGCATCAACTTATATATGATTACAAAATTGACTAAAATTATAAAAATGTTTCACTATATTGTATATATGTTTAAAATAATTATTCACGTAAGTGATTAAAAAGTAAATATATATATATATATATATATATATATATATAATAAGTCTTGCCGGACAGCTTTATGGGACAGGAAAATTGGACAGGTGGAATTTTATTTTATTTTTTTGCTTGTGTATCTAAATTACACCTAAAACACTATATTTTATAAAAATTTCTATTAAAATAAATATTATACATTTTTTAGAGTCACAAACAAATAAAATAAAAATCCACCTGTCCAATAAACCGGTCTGTATAGAAGCACCCATATATATATACTAGTATATGCCCGTGCCTTTAAGGCACGGCGTAAAAAAAATTAAATTAAAATTCGAAAAATATTACATTATCTAAAGACACATACCACCACAATAATTAATATATACCCAATCATCAACACATGTCCAACTACCAAAACATCAAGCTAGTTGGTACTAATTTTCAAAAAATCGATAGAATTTCCTTTAAAAACAGAATATCTAAAAAATTCTAAACTCTAATTTTCATTGTTTCAATACATATCCAAACCACCAAAAAATCATCAACACATATCTAACCATCAAAGTATCAAGCTAGTCGCTACTAATTTTAAAAAAATTCGACAGAATTTCCTTTAAAAATAGATATCCAGACAAATATAAACACGTGTATAAAACTTACAATCATCCATACATATCCAAATTACCAAAAAAATAATCATTCCATACCCAAAATCATCATAACCATGTATAATTAGTTAATTTATCATACGGTATTTTCGAGGTCGTCATCCATCTGTCATGACATTAATGAAAATAAATTAAAATAAATAAGTTATTAAAAAATCAATAAGATTTATTTAGAGAGAGTTAATCAGATAATAAACTTACACCACTAAATATAACAACATTATCCATTGGTCGATGATTGTGCAGTTGAAATGGTTGTAGCTACACAGTAGCTACACAGTTAATTTCATAAGTTATGGATACTGAACATCAATTACATAATATACATACACAAAAGTACATGCATATCCAATTTCCAGAACTAAAGAAAACCTATTTCATTATTACTATAACCCTATTTTATAATAAAAATAAAATAGTCAAATTAAAAGACACCCAATTTAAAAAAAATAACCTAACATTCGTGTGCAAATGTGTGTGTTTTGTAGGTTGTTGTTTTGTGTGTGTGTGTGTGTGTGCTACTGCTGTGAAAGAGAGATACAGAGAGATAGAGTGAGAACACAAATTAAGCACCCATTGTAAAAAAAAGAAATTTAAAACACCCAAAGTTAAACTAAAGCTGTCGGAAATAGATAAGAAGACTTATGATGAAATAGATTAGAATTTTTAACTGAAGCTATTCGAAAACTTAAGTTAAAGATTTCAAGGTATAACTGATACTAATGGTTGATTCACTTGAAAAAAAATTTATGAAGGTCAAGCTAAGGTCAAGATAAGTTCCTTAAAGAAGGTCAAGCTAAGTTCCTTAATACTGTTCTTTTTTAACTTTTAGTATTTCATTTTATTTTAATAGGCCAGACTTTTCTATATTAACTTCTTCCGGATGTTCGAGCAAGAGCACTAATTATTTGAGCAGAGGCAGTATATGTTACCCCACCTTTATTGTTTTATCCAAATGTATATCTTTTTTTTTCTTTTTTCCTTCCAAATGATCATAGAGAAAAATACTAATAGTACTAATAACAAATGAGGGATCTGCCTAATTAAGGTTAGGTATTTTCAACAACTTCAGTTTAACTTTGGGTCGTTACGTCGTGTCTTACTCATCTTTAGGAACACATATACTGTCAGCACCAAAATCAAGTCAATATAAGGCCAGTAGTGAGACACAACAGTAGTATATAAGTTCAGTTCAAATAAGAGGTAAGGAAAATATCAGTATTGATCATCATTCAACAGTAATAATGATACTTTTGCGAGTAATAATTATTTCTTTTGCGCAAAAGCAATAATAATTTTGATACTTAAAGCAGTCATTAACACAATGTATACACATAATAATCATTCAATCAAAACAATGAGCAGGGCTTACAGAAGCAGAGCAGTAAATACCTTCTAAAACTTCATTTTCTTGTACCAAATAAATACAAATAACAATCAATTTTGAGCTTAAATAAATGAAAAAATAACAAAGATATTATCATAGCCTAAACAATATACTGAAATTAAAAAACATCAAGATTAAAAATAATATAAGTACCAATTTGTCCCAACTCCTAATCATGCATTAAACCCCATAAAAGTTGAACAAAAAATCAAACCCATCCAAAATGGAACCTCGATCAACCGAAATATACAAAACCCGGAGTCACGCGATTGCAATTTAAAGACCGTCATTTTTTTTCTTCAGTTTATTGACTTTGGAGCACGCGATTGTAACAGTATATTGATGAACAGAATGTAACACACACATTACAATTGCACTTAAATTAAAATCAATATGTTATACGCACATTACAATTTATTTGCAAGTCAATAGTACTTTATTTTGACAAATTAGAATAAAAAGAATAGAACCTTTCTGCTCCAATTATTCCTCTCTCTCTCATAAACTGCCAAGTGCCTAGTAAGAAAAGGTTGAAACTTTCCTTCTTCTCTCATGTATCAATACACACACCCCTACCAAATGAGTTTTTTCTCTTGTGCTTCTTTTTGCTCTCTCAGCTATGTTAAGAAAGAGGCACTTCTTCAGCATAATAGTATTAAAAAAGAAAGTGCCACAAGAACAACATCATAAAACAATTATTTTCTAAAACAAATCCATATGCAAAACTGATACCCAAAAAATATGCGAGTATCATTGAACATTAGCAACTAATTAACCCCACCCAAAACACTTGCAAGAATTTTTTTTATTTAAAATAACCGAAAAACAAAACCCTGTCAAGTTCAGATTTTTCTCAAGATTCAATCTAAAAAAGTGGAAATTAATAAATTTTTCATAAGAAACTGAAAAACCAAATATGTTTAAGGAAAGATCTGAAAACCCACCAAATCTTACATGCCTCTGAAAGCAGAACAAAGTCAGACCCACCAATCCATGTACTGAAACTCCTCCATTTCCCTGTTTTTTGTGTGTCTTCCTTCCCCTGTTTCTCTCTCTACAACTGTAACTTTTTTGCTAATTCTATTTCCTCAATCACCATTCTTAACAAACCAAATGACAAAAAATATATACACCACTCACACTCCTTCAATTAGTTATTTATAGAACAGATAACATCAGTTTGATAAGATAAGAACACCACTTGCCTCAAATTAACCTGATTTTTAAAACTTACAAACACTGTACAGAAGTCTTAAATTGCAATAACACCTGAAGCTGTTTGGGTTATTGCCCATCAAGCTGTTTGGTGAGGTGAGGTGAGGAAAAGATAAATTATGAAGGAAAAAAAAGCACATAAGCCAATACAGTCAAATGCCCTTTCAAATGCTTTAAGAAATATAGTCTGTGTAGTGGTGGATCATAACAAATTTGTGAAATCGCTTAAGCCAAAAATCAACAACTGGTGAATGAATAGACTGACCAATTTGAGGCGCAACTGTGCGAGAATTGAAACGTACGGCCAGCATCCAAGGAAAATAGCTCTGGCGTCAAAGAAAAATGCGTCAATTTTCCATCGGCCACGGCTTCCTCTCAAGTGACGCTGCTGTTATCGCACCGACGAACAGTTGCTACGTCGGCGGGAGAGTAGAAGAGAGAGATGATGCGACCGTTGCTAGAAGAGAGAGACGTGCGACAGTACCACTCAATTTTTACAAATGAAGGAGAAGGTGAAATAAGAAGGGCAGGTCGGGATTTGAGTAGCGTGTAGGGAAAGATATAAGATTTGGGCGGGTTTTTTTTTGTGAAATGAAATGTCAGCCTTTGGATTAAGTTCTAAAAATTGAGATACAATCTCAGCCGCTATTGTGCTTTAGATTCAAAATTGGTTGTGTTTTATTATATAGATATATATATATGTGGTGCATCATTACCAGTACATACGTAGCGCATGGGGATTGGGGAGTTAGAGTTAGCTATATGATGATAGAATTGAAGAGGTGATGATGTGGATTTTTGTACTATGAAGCGTATAAATTATTCTCCCTCGTATTCGTATATATAAGTATAACTGACTGACTACTGACTGACATAAAGATAAAGGAACTAAATACAACCATACACGTGTTCAATCATCATCCAATTCATTATCTCTCTATATCTGCTCTCCTCCTTAATTACCGAACGTCACTAACTCTTATTATTAGCCTAAATAAATTACTCCAGCTAGCTACGACTTGGGTGGATTATTTTCATTCCACCCATTGGCCATTATAATGATGGTGTATGGAACGATATTTTTTCCAAACTAACTCCTACTACGTAATTCTATTACAACGTAGGATCTATTTTCTTTTTCTTTTTTGGTGAATATGACTTGAAATAATAATAATATTAATAAGGATAATTTTAGTCAGATTGGTATATGGTATATTTAATTTATTTCTGTTAGAACATCATATTAGAGAGAATATTGAATTGAGAGAATAGATAATTGCATAGATAATAACTTGATAATTATCTCTCTTGTTTTTTATTGAGAAGATAAGAGATATTTATACTAATACAAGATATATAAGATGGGTGACTAACATATTACCTAACTCAAGGAGATAATCATGGAGATAACCATTACATAATTATTGGAGATAATCATGGAAGAGTGAATGATAGAAACTATAAGTCTATCATAACAATATAATAATATCTAAAATATTATATTCCTAAAATATCGCCTAATACGCCCCCACAAGCGAAACGTAGGGAAACAAAGCTTGAGCTTGCACTTGGTTGAACATCCATGTAAGTGAAGAGTTAACAGAATAACAACTTCTCGAATTAGAGAAAACACGGACAACTTTCATGAGAGGTTGAACAAAGATGTAGCATGCATGATAATAACATCCACCCAAAGAAAGGTAGGTGGCATACGTTGAATAGGTGATGAGCATGTCGTCTTGGACTGTGAAAGCATGATGTCTGAAGTATCCATGGTTGCAGATCGTGACTGCCCAAATTTGGAGGAGAAAGAGGTAGGAACATGAGAACCATAGAGAAGGAAATGCATTAGAGATCCATCAGTTGCAAATCTTGCAGATTGCATAGATATAGAGGAAACGAGAGCAATATTGCCCTTGGTTCCTAACGGTGGATAAGTGGCAAGTGAAAAAGGATAACCAATTGGAGAAAATTGGGGGAATGCAGACGGGTCAGGGTGTCTGAGTACATCTACTTTTACTTCTGATGCAGACAGATCAGCATGTCTGGATTGATACACAGATTGTCTGGATTGGGAAGAAGCAGACAAGTGCTCATCAGAATATCCTGTTGGTGTAGAGTGAGCATGTGAGATATCACACCGTGGAGAAAGAGAAGGAATATCTTGTAATTTTTCATGATCAAGAAGCATATGAGAGAGCAAAGCTAAAGATAAAGAAGGATTTATCTCATAATAGTACTTGCAGAATTCACTAAGAGAATCATCAAGCCCATCAATAATGCAATCAATGAGTTCAATTTCATTGATCGGTTCACCGGCGCGAGTAAGAGCATAGGCGTGAGATTTTGCCTCGGAGATATAATTTTTCACGGATTGAGAAGGAAGTTTATGAAGAGAGTACACTTGATCTAAAAGATCATCAACATACCAATTCTGGGAAAACTCACAAGCATCATTTGTGGAGGCACTATCATCGTCGACTTGAGAGGTGCATGGGAAATTGTGGAGAAAGATCACAAAAGTTGTCTTGCGATTCATTTGAACAATTATAAGAGGGAGGATCAAGCCACTATTTGGGATCATATGGGGAAGAGTGAAAATCTGAGTATGGGGTGAATTGATTTTCCACCATGGAATCGTATGGAGAAGACTAAATGTGCAGCATGGGTATTTATTGATGGAACACTGATCTAGAGAGAAAATTAGACTAAACAAAGATACAACGAAAGGAATTTAGAAAATATGCAACAGTAGATAGAAGAAAGGAAAGGGATGATCAAATGTTGCCAGCCTTATGGCTCTGATACCATGTTAGAACATCATATTAGAGAGAGAATATTGAATTGAGAGAATAGATAATTGCATAGATAATAACTTGATAATTATCTCTCTTATTTTTCATTGAGAAAATAAGAAAAATTTATACTAATACAAGATAAGATGGGTGACTAACATATTACCTAACTCAAGGAGATAATCATGGAGATAATCATTACATAATTATTGGAGATAATCATGGAAGAGTGAATGATGGAAACTATAAGTCTATCCTAACAATATAATAATATTTAAAATATTATATTCCTAAAATATCGCCTAATACGCCCCCACAAGCGAAACGTAGGGAAACGAAGCTTGAGCTTGCACTTGGTTGAACATCCATGTAAGTGAAAAGTTAACAGAATAACAACTTCTCGAATTAGAGAAAACACGGACAACTTCCATGAGAGGTTGAACAAAGATGTAACATGCATGATAATAACATCCACCCAAAGAAAGGTAGGTGGCATATATTGAATAGGTGGTGGGCATGTCGTCTTGGACTGTGAAAGCATGATGTCTGAAGTATCCATGGTTGCAGATCGTGACTGCCCAAATTTGGAGGAGAAAGCAGCAGATGTAGGAATATGAGAACCATAGAGAAGGAAATGCATTAGAGATCCATCAGTTGCAAGTCTTGCAGATTGCATAGATATAGAGGAAACGAGAGCAATATTACCCTTGGTTCCTAACGGTGGAGAAGTGGCAAGTGAAAAAGGATAACCAATTGGAGAAAATTGGGGGAATGCAGACGAGTCAGGGTGTCTGAGTACATCTACTTTTACTTCTGATGCAGACGGATCAACATGTCTGGATTGATACACAGATTGTCTGGATTGGGCAGAAGCAGACAAGTGCTCATCAGAATATCCTGTTGGTGTAGAGTGAGCATGTTAGATATCACACCGTGGAGAAAGAAAAGGAATATCTTGTAATTTTTCATGATCAAGAAGCATATGAGAGAGCAAAGCTAAAGATAAAGAAGGATTTATCTCATAATGGTACTTGCAGAAGTCACTAAGAGAATCATCAAGCCCATCAATAATGCAATCAATGAGTTCAATTTCATTGATCGGTTCACCGGCGCGAGTAAAAGCATAGGCGTGAGATTTTGCCTCGGAGAGACAATTTTTCACGGATTGAGAAGGAAGTTTATGAAGAGAGTACACTTGATCTAAAAGATCATCAACATACCAATTCTGGGAAAACTCACAAGCATCATTTGTGGAGGCACTATCATCGTCGACTTGAGAAGTGCATGGGAAATTATGGAGAAAGATCACAAAAGTTGTCTTGCGATTCATTAGAACAATCATAAGAGGGAGGATCAAGCCACTATTTGGGATCGTATGGGGAAGAGTGAAAATCTGAGTATGGGGTGAATTGATTTTCCACCATGGAATCGTATGGAGAAGACTAAATGTGCAGCATGGGTATTTATTGATGGAACACTGATCTAGAGAGAAAATTAGACTAAACAAAGATACAACGAAAGGAATTTAGAAAATATGCAACGGTAGATAGAAGAAAGGAAATGGAGTATCAAATGTTGCTAGTCTTATGGCTCTGATACCATGTTAGAACATCATATTAGAAAGAGAATATTGAATTGAGAGAATAGATAATTGCATAGATAATAACTTGATAATTATCTCTCTTGTTTTTCATTGAGAAAATATGAGAAATTTATACTAATACAAGATAAGATGGGTGACTAACATATTACCTAACTAAAGAAGATAATCATGGAGATAACCATTATATAATTATTGGAGATAATCATGGAAGAGTGAATGATCGAAAATATAAGTCTATCCTAACAATATAATAATATCTAAAATATTATATTCCTAAAATATCGCCTAATAATTTCAATTCATAAAAAATATAGATAGAAATTTATTAGAATAACAAATTAATACATCCAATATTTCAACAACAAAAAATTACAAATGTGGATATTAATTGAATTTCTTAATCTATGTGCAGAGCTTTAAAACATCAATTAAAAAGTGACAGATGGAATAAGTAATTGAAAGAATAAAATAAGAATATCATTAAATTCATAGTAAAAGAGCTAGATCAGTTTCCAAAATATACATATAAAAGAGGGTTCAATTTTGTACAAAGTAGGACTAAGCATTTATTTATAGACGAATCTAAATTATATATTTAATCATAATTGAATATGAAAATTATCATTTTTTTTTGTATTTCGAACAAAATCAAATTATAAAATAGTAACAACTTGAGAATAATGTTATAGTTAGGATGTGTTTGATAAATCTGAAAATTAAGATATGAATGATTATGATGTCTTAATAAGTTAGATCATCTGAATGGTTATGAGGTCTGAATATAAAAAATTGTTTGATAACTAAAAAGTAAGACTCTTAATGACACTATTTTACCATTTTAAAGGGTAAATTTTTATTTAATAATTTAAAATATTCAATTTAATAAAAATAAGTGCATAATATTGTTTAATATATTTATATATAAAAAAATTAGCAAAAAAAAATCATTAAGAGGTACCTCTTAATTATTTAATTATTAAGAATTTATTTTCTGTCTTACAGATTAAGAGACATTCAGAGGTAACAAAAAACAAAACAAACAGCATCATGCCTCTTAGCGAACAAAAGACAGTCCATTAAGAGACAATTAAATATAAACAAACAGCACCTTAGTGTATGTAGTATTATTCATAATTCAATTAGTGAAAAGCCAAACACCAAATGTACTAGTAATCCGTTATTTAAGTATATAACCGAAATTAGAACTTATCTTCGTCAGTCACAAAAATTTCCATTTCAGATATTCAGCAGTTTCCAAGCAATTTTTGTTTGAGGTGACGTGGCAGTAGTAGAAGGGGTAGTCCCACTGGAAGTGACGCAACCATAAAACCTGATCCTCGTGTCCAGTGTATGGAACGTGGGCTCCAGAATGCTACGTGAAAGTGTGGGCCGTGGGCTCCCTACCGATTGACAGCCGTCATTCGGCCGTCTAAGACATCTTTCTTTCTTTCTTCTTACCCCATTTGAGAGGGACAAGGACTTGTTTGGAACCAAGTTTGTTACTTGGGAATTAATTATTAATAAGAAAAAACAAGATATAAATTTCCCTTCTATTATATGGGTTTTAAAATACTACTCCCTCCGTCCCAAATTATCTGCTATTTTAGCAAAAAAAAATTGTCCCGCAATATCTGTTTTTTTAATATTTCAATGCATTTTTTTCATTTGTTTTCCTAATTTGCCCCTTTATCTTAATTGTTGATAATCATTACTCTCATTAATATCTCTCCTCTTTTTTAAATATCCACATTCATGCCCCTCTCTCTCTCTTCAATTAATAATTGTTTCTCTCTATCTCTCTCTTCAATTAATGTGTTGCTTTCTCTCTCTCTCTTCAATGTTTCTCTCTCTCTCCAATTAATTAGTTACTTTTTCTTTCTCTTCAATTAATAAAAAAAACCAGCACAAAGGATATTTTAGTATTTTTAGCATACATATTGGTATCTGTGTGAAACTCTAGAACAGCAGATAATTTGGGACGGAGGGAGTATCATCGTTACATACTTACATGTGAATATTTTTTTGGTCCGACTGTTTACATATAGGCTGGGACAGAGGGAGTACCATTTAAAAAATTTATAAATATTAAAGATGCATTTTATTCCAGTTTAATTCTATATATATTAGTTGCGGTGACATAATAATGAAATTTTAAAAATAAATTTTAGGATGTTATGTCATTTTCTATACTACAAATAAAAAGAAAATTCTATTTATTGATCTTTTTTTTTACACAAAGACTCTTTTTGTAAGGTAAAAAAGTGTTAAACTCGCTCAGGTTAGAATTACACAAATATCAACTTGTGTAATTCTAGCTGACCCTTTTATTATGTTTGCATAAAAATAATAAAGACTCAATCTAGCCATCTCCTTACAGGAAGGTGATGCCAGATTAAATCTTTATTATTTTTATGCAAACATAATAAGAGGGTCATCTAGCTAGAATTACACAAGTTGATATTTGTTTTTCCGTCAATAATTTGGCTAACAATTCATCGATTAATTATTATAAAAATAATTTTTTTCCTTTTTAAAAATGAATTATTATTTTCAATATGGTCTCGCACACATGAATGCAAGTCACATCTACTATTTTTTTTTGTTGACAATGTGGGATTTCTCAAACGCAGTCGAATTAATTCCCCCAACCTGGACCAAGCAGTTTTCTTTGAAAAAGCTTGTGCTAACAATTGGGGTTCACATTTACTATTCATGTAAAAGTAACTTTGCAAAACATATCAATTTTCTTTTTAAAAATATTATTTTTCTATAAAAATTCCATTTAAGAATTTAGGATCTCACTTAGCCACCAAATAAAAGGGAGTAGAAAATTATTCTAAACAAATAACACCAATTGTATACATCAATTCATGGATGGTTGATAGTTGGAAACGTTAAACCAACTTATCCAACCAAGGCTAGGATCCAAAAACTGTGGAAAGCTAATAAATTAAGATTTAGGAGTAATATTTTGCTGTGACTGATATATATCAGTAGTATACTCCCACTGTTCATATTTAATTTCTCTCTCCGTGGCACCAATTTTAAATATACCAAATATTTATTTATGTAATATATTTTAAAATTGTTATTAATATAATCAAAATAATATAAAAACACGTGTTTATTAATTTTAAAAAATTATGTTTTCAACATATCTTAAAATTAACTCATCAGGGCACAAACACTAGATCAGCAAATGATCATAGTCAATTAAATCTGAATGGACTATGATCAAAAAATTTAATAGTAGTTGTTAATTTAAATTATACTACCTCATTTATAAAATTAAAGATATATTTTGATTTTTAGAGTTAATTTGTGAAATCTGAAAACTAAAAATTGAAATTATAATGTTTATGATATTCTTATTGTTTTTTTAGCTTGTAATAAAAGAATTAATGAGCATCTGTTTTTCAGCAGTTTCTGAAGGAGGAATGGAAGCTCCATGCGAATGAGTGAAACAAATATGAATTTATCAGCATATACTTACGGACAAAACTTGTTATATTAACTTAATTTTCTAACATGTACACGACGTGGTCATATAACTTAAATAAACCATGAAAATTGGTTGTTGGCCTAACATATAATCCTGGGATTGATTGATGAGGAAAGAATATGGAGGCATAGCATACTTCCAGGTTTTATTTTATTAGTATTTTTTTGGTTTACTGTCAAGTTGTATTATTCAACTAATTAAAAAAATATGTCTCTTCAATCATCACTAACCAATTAACTTCTCTTGGTGTGATTCAGTAAATTAAATATATATAAAAATCTGATACATTAAAAGCAAGAATTGACTACACATTTGAAAAAAAATTAAATTTATTTCATCATATTTAAAAACAGAGTTCTATAACAACAATGTCAATATGAACATGACTTCATGAGTTTCTCACTGATGGGACTTGCAACTAAAAGGTGGAAAAAAAAGACAGTAAAATGATTTTATGATACAAAACAAACAATTTTATAGCATCAATGATTGCCAAAAGATCATGTAGTAATCTGTTCTTCTCTAGCTATATTCTTCTTCTTCTTCTTCTTCAAATTCAATAATTCCATAGACAATCAAGGTCCACAGGTCCACCTGAAGAAATGTGATATTCTTGATCTTCGTAAGTGCTCTGGCCCATTTCATGATTGGAAACAACTGAGGATATATCAGTACTCATGCCGCCAGTGTCCTGTGAGAAGTCTGTTTTGGAATTCGGTTTCATTTCTGTTTCTGCTCCATTCATTTCTTGGAAAAATCTTAAAAGGGATGGATCTTGCATCAAGAAAGATTCTGGGTATTGGAGGGAAAGCAATGAGCTTGGAATTGGTTGTTTTGGTGAGAGAATTGAAGATAATGAGGGTAATACAATTTCGTCCAGAGGTTTCCTGTCTTCTAACTGTTCGGAGAAGCAGGTCACGCGAGATGTCTCGGCCACTGTAGTTCTTGATATATCTATTAAGGGCGGGAGATTTGAAGTCTGTAATTCATCACCAAAATTCCCATTTCTCACCAATCCTGATATATGTATCTTTTTTCCACCTGAACTTTTGTGAAAGATTCTTGAAATTACCCACTCGTTCTGTTTAACAACAAAAAGGAAGAAGAAAAGAAACAGAGCAATTTGATTAACTGATTGTAAGAAACAGAGGAGAGGAGAAAGAGTATGTATGAACTGGTGCTTACTTTTGATGTTTTGGGAAGATTGTTGATGGAATACTTTCCCTCCAGTCTAAATTCATGCATGACCCAGTTAGTTTTTACTCCTCTTGGAGCCCTTCCTTTGTAGAAAACCAAAGTTTTCTTCATCCCCACAAGCTTTTTCGCCCGGTAAATCTCCTTATCTTTGCCCGTGGCCTTCCAGTAGCCAGCTCCAGTTGCTCTGTTTGTCCTCAAACCGGTTGGGTACTTCCTATCTCTCACACAGAAAAAATACCACTCCTTTTCACCCATTTTTGCCCTCCCTTTGATTTCAAAACAGATATAAAGTTTGAAGTTAGAACAAAAATCATTCATCAACATATTCAATAATAACATTAAACAAAGAACAAGAAAACATAAGACTTACAAGGCAGATCCCAAGGCTCAACCTTGTTCAAATCAACCTCCCCAATTGCTGTAGCTGAAAAGCTGCTGTTAAAAACCTTTGGGGAAAGGTAATGAGTTATAAGCTCTTCATCTGTCGGGTGAAATCGAAAACCAGGAGGCAATTCCATTTCCATCCGTCTCGAGTCTTAACACCTCATAAAACCCTCAAATTCAATTAATTAACAAAGCTGAGACAGACTTGCTCTGCAGCAGTCTAAACCAGTTCTTATATTACAATATTCAGAAATCAAGCTTGACAAAAGAGCGTAAATACTGATCTCGAAATATGAATTGAGTTCCTAATTCCTCTGCTAATTAACAGAAGAAGCAGAGGAATATTCTGAAAATAGAAAGGGTATTAGCTTTATATGAGTTGTGAATTAATTAATAGAAGCAAGGGAAGACCCAAATCTCTAACAGAAAGATTGAAATGTGTTGTGAAGGAAAAATGTGCAGAGGAACAGAACTTTATAAATAGTGGGTTTTCACGGGAGAAAGAAACGTGGTCTGTAAGGCAACTTGGGGGGGTTTGTTTCTGGCTTTCAGTTGTCTTTAACTTTTATATAAGTAATTATCGATTTCTTTTTCCTAATATGACTCGGAACACCCTTATCTTCACAGGCTAGTAGTACATCTGATAACAACCCCCTGTCCCCCACCCTATATTTTATGAAATTGATAAATATGAATAATTTCTACCACTTCTTTCTTTTCTTTTTATCCTATTTCAAGTAATTTCATTTTTAATGTAAAATTGGTCAATAATTATAAAGAAAATGATTTGTCTATCGAATCAAATACATGATATGGATATATGCATGTGAAATTAATGGGAATAGTCGATGAAAGTGAAATTTATGACTATGTTATGGATATATGCATGTGAAATTAATGGGAATAGTCGATGAAAGTGAAATTTATGACTCAACATAGTGGTGACCCGCAGGCGGAGAAATTGCCTGTGTATCAGTAACTCAATATTATATTGGGTATGAATAAATTTACCATAAAGTTATGGAATCGGGTGGAGGAGGCTTTAGTTGTTTTAACTTAAGAGGGAGCATAGCAAAGTGTACAAGATTGGTCCAGTCCATAAGACAAAAACTATTGTGATCTACTACCGTCTATTGTTCTTGCATGTCTCGAGTCTTGTCAGAAAACTGGTGATCCGACATAACATGTTTGCGGAGTCGTCATTGATTTAGTAAAGATGGGAAGTTGAGATATTATTGAATATGATTGTGTTGGTTGTCATTTGTTTAACAATAATTATCTACTTGCTACTCTTAAGAGAGGAGAATGGAGAAATTTATGGCATTTTTTGTATAATTATCAGAACATAAATAGTTCTGATTTTATGTTCCAAAAAACGAGTTGAGTTTTTAAATAAATATTTCGTATTATTGAATACTAGTACTAATTACTAATTTAGATCTCTCTGAGTGGCTCAACCTAATCTAATGCTTTAATTAGTAGTGGCCAATCCTTGGTACTCATTGCCTAACCTTTCTCATGGGCATGGACGCATGGTCAACTCAGCACCAAATAATTTCCATTAGACTCTGAACACGTAAATTATTGTAAATACCAAAAATACGTACCGTCCTCCTCTATCCAGTACTTATCTTCCATGTTTTGTTTGCTTCAGTCCATAAAAAATTGTTATTTACAAAAATTATATACTTTAAATTTACTTTTCTTTCTCATTATCTCTAACCTTATAGACAATTAAAAATTAAATTTAGTATCCAACTTTTTTTACTATTGTAAACAAATTTTGTACGTACAAATTGTTTTTTGATTTTTTGCTCTAACAAACTAGTCAATAACCAACTTAATGAATGTTATTATATATAGTCTTTTGTTTTGATTTTATGAACCGATAGAATGTTATTAAAAAAAATTAGTGTTTATTCTTAAAATTATATTACTATTTACTAATAGTATACTCCATCAAAGATTATTCACAAGTTAATATTTAATTTTTTTAGATAACATTGTTCATTTATAATTACATAATAAATTTATTCATAATAATAAAATACATGTATTCAAATATTTTAAATTGAACAATTATCAAACATATCATTTCTTCTATATTTAAAATTTTTATTTGCATTAAGCTCATTTTAATTCTCTTGTACATTCAAAATTTTTGATTTGAGTTTTATCCAACACCACCTTAATTAAACATTTGTAAGCACTAATGTGGGGACGTGTCAGCTCTAGGTCGTTAGAGGAATTTCAATCCCCTACGTATTCAACGGCTCATATTTAGTAGAAGGCCAACGATTCCGCGTGGAAGTGTCCAGAAAGAGGAATTGACAGAGCCGTCACTGCTTACGGAATAACCACAGGAATCACGTGGCGTGATCTTATTGGTTAGTGGAATAAATTACAATCTAAAATCCAACTCTTGCTCAACTACCTCTGATACTAATACTTGTACTAAACTAAAGTCCTGCTATCTCCTTTCCATAAGTCGGTATTAAGTCGACTTTTTAATATTACATAAGTATTCAATATAATTTTAATTTTTTCAGTATTATCTATTTAATTGAGAATTTTTTTTCAATATAAGGATAATATAAATAATTAATATTATATTTAATATTATACAACTATTTTTTAGTACTTGTGTAAAAAAACTTATATTAAGAGATAAAGGGAGTAGTTAAGAAATAGGGTTTGAAACTGCAAAGATGACCTGGCAGCGGCTTAGTGGGCCATGCCTTCCTATGTGGCCAAGGTAGGGAACACTATGTGGCGCAACTGGGTTCATCTGTTCAACTTTCTCTATATATATATTCTCTTACTAATTATGGGCTTATCTGGATCTAAAAATAATAAACTACACAAATTAAACAACTCATTCAGATACTATAATCTTCGTTAATTAAAAACAATTCTTCGTTATAGTAATTAATATTATTATGTTTATTCTTTTGTCCACAAATTATGCAAAGATATACACACATATACGTACACATCATTAGATAAAATAGAAGTTGTACATAACATCAATTTCAAATTGATGCAGCACGGAAAATATTTAAATACTGTTCAAACATGCATGAAGTTTATTTTTGGGTAAGTTGGTTAATTGACCAATAGAGTACTGACACGCAGGCGAGATTTTATGTGTGTCAACATTCTATTGGCCAATTGACCAACTTACCAACAAATAAACTTCATGCTAACCGGATCCGTTCAAACATATTACGTTTTTTTCAAAAAAAAAAATAGAAGAAGAAAACACCCTAGAGGAGATTTTTTGAGTTTCTTGAATGCTAAGGTTTGCTACTCCATTCGAGTCAAACATATCTTAATTGAATAATGTTAGATACACAAATTATTATATAAATATTTTACAAACTGTTGATGTGACATATTTTATCTCAGCATATTGTGTGAGGCCGAAAACTATATTGAAACAACTGTTTGTAAAATATTTATAAAATAGTTTGTATATGTAGCATTACTCTTTTAATTTATCTAAGGTTATTAAAGGATAAGGCGTGCTTCAGTACTCTACGATATCTAGATGTTCAAACTTCAAACTATGCTCTTTTGGGTAATCTTTTTTTCTTCTTCTTTCCCTTAGCTCAATTAAATGAATTTAACTTTAGTCATTATTTCTTTTTAATCATGTGCTCAACAAACAGTGAAGACTCAAAAGATTTCACATTTTCTGAACTTAAACGTGATCTACTCGGTCAGTGAATTAATTAGTCTACATATATATATATATATATATAGATAGATTGATAGCCGATAGGATCGATATATACCTCTACTTGGTCTTTGTATGCAATTAATGTAGCTTGCAAATGCCCTACATATATAATACTAAAGGTTAAGGATTTGACACAATGGCGCTTTCTACGCATGCAGTTGGCTATTTTGAAAATTTTATATATGGTTAAGCTAAAAAGGCTTAAAAAGGAATCAGAAATTTGGCAAAGTTCCATATATATTATATATGTGAAGTAAGTATGAACAGTACTGGACGTTTCGATAGCAGGTTCAGTGTACACAAGCCAATAATTGAGTCATCGCAGTGTACTGCTACAAAAGTTCAAATATTAGCTTGAAATGTCAAACCATTTATGGAAAAATATATATGTTGTAGTATTTCTGTTCCCTGTTGCCTGTCGGAAAGATATAAAAGAAAAAGTGGAGTCGTCCACTAGAAGGATAAGTATCAAAATTTGGCAGTAGTAAATTAAACTAAAAACACCGAAATACAAAGAATCACTGGCAGGCACTCCTTCTGTACCAGAACGAGCTGAGGGAGCTCTCCATTATTTATTATTTAAACTTCCTTAATTTCCGATATAATTACATTGTGTTTGTTAATTTTTGAGTTTTTCTCTTATTATTTTCAGTCTGTGTAATATAAGCATTAACGATTTTAATTGTTTCAAGAGAAAGAATATACACTAAGGAAAAAAAAACCATTGAGCAACATGATGTTCTGAACTGTGAAACTATTAATTACTAGGTCAAAATGAAGAGTTTACCAACTAGGGCTCGAGGCCCGTACGTGTCCATGCATTGCCAGCATATATTCACATGCAGATGACTTTGGTCTGCTCTAAAGTTTGACAATATACATGCATATACACTGTTAAGTAGGTTTTGCGTGCATGGATTCTGACTTCGCGGGCCGGTTTTATTCATCATCTTTTAGAAAATATTATTACTATTCTGCAACTACTATAATTGTTGTATTTTATACAAAATAATATATTACAAAGTTAAATAAAAATAAATATATTCATATATTTTGGTGATGTACCATTAAAAGAGTTTAATGTGTAATTAAATGAGTTATAATTATTGGAGATTTGTAACTGCTATTATATATTAATAGCATTATTGGTATATTACTGTTGCCTTTAATATATATTACCGTTGCCATCTTTTTGCTATATAAAAAGGTAAGGCAGAGCTTATAAAGGAACATATCTTCTTTAAAAAGATTTTGTGAATATATATATATTGCTACATAAGTTTGCTGGCTGCCAATCTATATATATATGTATATATATTATAGTAACCAAGCTATTGCCGAGTACATCAAAATTCTGTTCTCATACATATTTATATATACTATCCTCTGCAGTATTATATATATACATATATTATATATATATATATATAAACAGTAATTTCCATATATTTTATTGTATATACATGACTTATATTTGATTTCGAGTAAAGAAAAATTAAAAGTTGTTCATGGGTCATTCAACTATTTCTAGTGCTGGTTAGTTGGATGAAGAGCCGTTGAATCCTGGAGTAGGATTTCGTCAGTGACCTTAGCACCGAGAAAAAAGTTCTCCGAGGGGCGAAATTTCTACTTAAGGACAGTGCACTGCACGCCTCTGCTCAATAAAATCGATAAGTTTATTTCTGCCCTTCTTTATTTTATATTTGAATCCTATATTATTCGTATATTTTCCAACAAGCTTAAGTAGAAATTTTGGATTCTTATTATATTTATTAATGTTTATAGGGTGCTAGTTGAGTTTTGTTATCAATTTGCTAAATTGAGGTTTTGTTGTGGGTGCTATTATTGTGTTTGGGGAATTTTTGATTGGGAGTTGATTTACCTGTCCCTTGTGATAATCTTAGAAAGTCATACGGGACATATGTGACTTGTTATGCATGTTTGTACGCATTCCTAAACTAAACCCGGTATGCATGCTTTTAATATTCTTGAAAGCTTTATGAGTCATTTAAACTTAATGAGGCATTGTATATGTTATAATTAGCTTATGGTAGTGAGTTGAAAAGGCGTTGCCCAAACTGATTGGGTGTTTTACTTCATAGATTCATTCTGCAATTTAATGGTAGCAGTGATTGTATTATGGCTTAATAAGACTTCTTGTCTCCTTAGTGTCAAATATTTATTCTGACATTCCAGAATCTACTTACCAAAAATGTCAAAGTGTGTACCAATTTCTTTATAGCTTATATTCATAATTTGTTTTACCTGATTGAATATCTTCAAAATTCTCTTCAAGCTCCTTTAATCCTTTCTTGGTCTGGCAATGCCGATTTTTGAAGGGGAAAATGTTTCGCCTATATGTAGATATTTGAAAGTTCAAATTTTCATTTCCCGTGCAAAGATTTATTTTCACTATCTGTGTAAAGCATCCGCCAAGGGAAAAAAAATCTCACTATGTTTTATATGTAAAGTAGAAGGTCAAATAAGATTCATTTGTATCCCACTGTTGTATGCATGTGTCGCACTTGGGAAACTCTAGCGCTTAGTACACTAGAGGAAAATGCTATTGAGCACCAGTCATTGCCAATGACTTTTTATGTTGTTTCTGATGATGAAGATGGGGAACGAGGGGGTGCTCCTGTTGTTTGCGTTGAAGATGTCTCAAGGCATTGTTTTGAGGTTTCAAGAGGCCAAGTTAAGTGGAGTCCTATCCTTTTGTTAGTTCCTTTGGTTTTAGGACTTGACAAAATCAACCCGAAGTATGAAAGTTTTGGTGCTTTTCGCTGTGATAGTTCATAATTCTGTTGTTATCTGTCCTAATGTTCTTTCTGTTGGATAATTAATGGGAGTTTTGGAATCAAAAAAAAAAGGTGAGAACTTAAGAAGTAATATGAAACAATGTTGGCAAAAATCTTGATTTTCTGCAGAAGGAAAGAAATGTATTGACTTTTGTCTTATGTTGCGAGGATATAGTACATATGGTTCAATACGATCATTAGAAATATGAACCATTTGTAATCCCAAAGTTGAGTTATTGGCAACAATATTATAGAAATCATTTACCTAACTTGAAATACCTTAAGTGTGGGGGTGTCTTACTAAGGTATTGTTACTTGACCCTAAAAAATGAAAATTAGTTCTAAAACTGTTAATATGCAATTAATAGACTCAGCAGATACATTCATAATCCTAATAAGGATCATTAGACTGCTTTATGTAGAATACTCAAGTATTTGTGAGGTACTATTGGATTTGGTTTGTATTACTGCGGTAATCCTGCAGTTCTTGAGGGCTATAGTGATGCCAACTGGATCTCTGATTCAGATGAGATCAAATCCACGAGTGGCTACATATTTACCTTAAGAGGAGGAGTAGTTTCTTAAAAGTCTTCTAAATAGACTTGTATATCTCGCTCTACTATGGAGTCTGAGTTTATTGCCTTAGAGAAGGCAGGTTCTGAAGCAAAGTGGCTCAGGAATTTTTTGAGAAATATTTCTTTGTGGACGAGACCAGTTCCATCTGTGTCTCTACATTGTGATTGCCAAGCTGCTATAGGCAGAGCTAAGAATAAGAGCTATAATGGCAAGAGTAAGCAAAGAGGCTAGTGATGTGATGGGATTATATCCCTTAATTTTGTTAGAGTTAAATCTTGCAGATCCTCTGACAAAGCCACTAAGCAAGAGGCTAGTGAGTAATACATCGAGGGGGATGGGACTACTGTCTATTACAGAAATCAACAATGATGGTAACCCAACCTATATGAATGGTAATCCCAGGAAGTAGGTTCATATGGGTAACAACAAGTCATTGGTTGATTGGTTGAGACACTATCCATTTTATAAATATTTGAGTTCATCCCTATGGTGTAGGATAGTGTAATTCTACAGTGTTAGAGGTTGAGTTATATACTCTTAATGTTTTCTATAGTCCTATTGGGTGATGTGTTTAACTGTAGAACACATTTGATGGAAACACCTATATGAGTGTAGAGGTGAGGCCGCCTCTTATGAAAACAAGACAGGTTTTCTAGAGCGCTCATGAATTCCAGGTATGGCGCAAGGCCAAAATGTGCCAAATCGCGTAGAACAACTTCTAATTAGAGTTTGTAGTGTGAGGAATATGATTACTGATTCATAATAAGGAAGAAGGTTCATAGAAATTTTTATTTCACCAACTTCCTGTGAATCAAGTCTTATTTACTCTATACATTGGTTCATAGTCCAAAAGACACCAGTGTTAACGCACTGCATTCTTAATTTTCTTACTCAATTTATTTTATTTTTACTTTGTAATATGTGGGGGATTGTTGTATTTTATACAAAATAATATATTACAAAGTTAAATAAAAATAAATATATTCATATATTTTGGTGATGTACCATTAAAAGAGTTTAATGTGTAATTAAATGAGTTATAATTATTGGAGATTTGTAACTGCTATTATATATTAATAGCATTATTGGTATATTACTGTTGCCTTTAATATATATTACCGTTGCCATCTTTTTGCTATATAAAAAGGTAAGGCAGAGCTTATAAAGGAACATATCTTCTTTAAAAAGATTTTGTGAATATATATATATTGCTACATAAGTTTGTTGGCTGCCAATCTATATATATATGTATATATATTATAGTAACCAAGCTATTGCCGAGTACATCAAAATTCTGTTCTCATACATATTTATATATACTATCCTCTGCAGTATTATATATATACATATATTATATATATATATATAAACAGTAATTTCCATATATTTTATTGTATATACATGACTTATATTTGATTTCGAGTAAAGAAAAATTAGAAGTTGTTCATGGGTCATTCAACTATTTCTAGTGCTGGTTAGTTGGATGAAGAGCCGTTGAATCCTGGAGTAGGATTTCGTCAGTGACCTTAGCACCGAGAAAAAAGTTCTCCGAGGGGCGAAATTTCTACTTAAGGACAGTGCACTGCACGCCGCTGCTCAATAAAATCGATAAGTTTATTTCTGCCCTTCTTTATTTTATATTTAAATCCTATATTATTCGTATATTTTCCAACAAGCTTAAGTAGAAATTTTGGATTCTTATTATATTTATTAATGTTTATAGGGTGCTAGTTGAGTTTTGTTATCAATTTGCTAAATTGAGGTTTTGTTGTGGGTGCTATTATTGTGTTTGGGGAATTTTTGATTGGGAGTTGATTTACCTGTCCCTTGTGATAATCTTAGAAAGTCATACGGGACATATGTGACTTGTTATGCATGTTTGTACGCATTCCTAAACTAAACCCGGTATGCATGCTTTTAATATTCTTGAAAGCTTTATGAGTCATTTAAACTTAATGAGGCATTGTATATGTTATAATTAGCTTATGGTAGTGAGTTGAAAAGGCGTTGCCCAAACTGATTGGGTGTTTTACTTCATAGATTCATTCTGCAATTTAATGGTAGCAGTGATTGTATTATGGCTTAATAAGACTTCTTGTCTCCTTAGTGTCAAATATTTATTCTGACATTCCAGAATCTACTTACTAAAAATGTCAAAGTGTGTACCAATTTCTTTATAGCTTATATTCATAATTTGTTTTACCTGATTGAATATCTTCAAAATTCTCTTCAAGCTCCTTTAATCCTTTCTTGGTCTGGCAATGCCGATTTTTGAAGGGGAAAATGTTTCGCCTATATGTAGATATTTGAAAGTTCAAATTTTCATTTCCCGTGCAAAGATTTATTTTCACTATCTGTGTAAAGCATCCGCCAAGGGAAAAAAAATCTCACTATGTTTTATATGTAAAGTAGAAGGTCAAATAAGATTCATTTGTATCCCACTGTTGTATGCATGTGTCGCACTTGGGAAACTCTAGCGCTTAGTACACTAGAGGAAAATGCTATTGAGCACCAGTCATTGCCAATGACTTTTTATGTTGTTTCTGATGATGAAGATGGGGAACGAGGGGGTGCTCCTGTTGTTTGCGTTGAAGATGTCTCAAGGCATTGTTTTGAGGTTTCAAGAGGCCAAGTTAAGTGGAGTCCTATCCTTTTGTTAGTTCCTTTGGTTTTAGGACTTGACAAAATCAACCCGAAGTATGAAAGTTTTGGTGCTTTTCGCTGTGATAGTTCATAATTCTGTTGTTATCTGTCCTAATGTTCTTTCTGTTGGATAATTAATGGGAGTTTTGGAATCAAAAAAAAAGGTGAGAACTTAAGAAGTAATATGAAACAATGTTGGCAAAAATCTTGATTTTCTGCAGAAGGAAAGAAATGTATTGACTTTTGTCTTATGTTGCGAGGATATAGTACATATGGTTCAATACGATCATTAGAAATATGAACCATTTGTAATCCCAAAGTTGAGTTATTGGCAACAATATTATAGAAATCATTTACCTAACTTGAAATACCTTAAGTGTGGGGGTGTCTTACTAAGGTATTGTTACTTGACCCTAAAAAATGAAAATTAGTTCTAAAACTGTTAATATGCAATTAATAGACTCAGCAGATACATTCATAATCCTAATAAGGATCATTAGACTGCTTTATGTAGAATACTCAAGTATTTGTGAGGTACTATTGGATTTGGTTTGTATTACTGCGGTAATCCTGCAGTTCTTGAGGGCTATAGTGATGCCAACTGGATCTCTGATTCAGATGAGATCAAATCCACGAGTGGCTACATATTTACCTTAAGAGGAGGAGTAGTTTCTTAAAAGTCTTCTAAATAGACTTGTATATCTCGCTCTACTATGGAGTCTGAGTTTATTGCCTTAGAGAAGGCAGGTTCTGAAGCAAAGTGGCTCAGGAATTTTTTGAGAAATATTTCTTTGTGGACGAGACCAGTTCCATCTGTGTCTCTACATTGTGATTGCCAAGCTGCTATAGGCAGAGCTAAGAATAAGAGCTATAATGGCAAGAGTAAGCAAAGAGGCTAGTGATGTGATGGGATTATATCCCTTAATTTTGTTAGAGTTAAATCTTGCAGATCCTCTGACAAAGCCACTAAGCAAGAGGCTAGTGAGTAATACATCGAGGGGGATGGGACTACTGTCTATTACAGAAATCAACAATGATGGTAACCCAACCTATATGAATGGTAATCCCAGGAAGTAGGTTCATATGGGTAACAACAAGTCATTGGTTGATTGGTTGAGACACTATCCATTTTATAAATATTTGAGTTCATCCCTATGGTGTAGGATAGTGTAATTCTACAGTGTTAGAGGTTGAGTTATATACTCTTAATGTTTTCTATAGTCCTATTGGGTGATGTGTTTAACTGTAGAACACATTTGATGGAAACACCTATATGAGTGTAGAGGTGAGGCCGCCTCTTATGAAAACAAGACAGGTTTTCTAGAGCGCTCATGAATTCCAGGTATGGCGCAAGGCCAAAATGTGCCAAATCGCGTAGAACAACTTCTAATTAGAGTTTGTAGTGTGAGGAATATGATTACTGATTCATAATAAGGAAGAAGGTTCATAGAAATTTTTATTTCACCAACTTCCTGTGAATCAAGTCTTATTTACTCTATACATTGGTTCATAGTCCAAAAGACACCAGTGTTAACGCACTGCATTCTTAATTTTCTTACTCAATTTATTTTATTTTTACTTTGTAATATGTGGGGGATTGTTGTATTTTATACAAAATAATATATTACAAAGTTAAATAAAAATAAATATATTCATATATTTTGGTGATGTACCATTAAAAGAGTTTAATGTGTAATTAAATGAGTTATAATTATTGGAGATTTGTAACTGCTATTATATATTAATAGCATTATTGGTATATTACTGTTGCCTTTAATATATATTACCGTTGCCATCTTTTTGCTATATAAAAAGGTAAGGCAGAGCTTATAAAGGAACATATCTTCTTTAAAAAGATTTTGTGAATATATATATATTGCTACATAAGTTTGCTGGCTGCCAATCTATATATATATGTATATATATTATAGTAACCAAGCTATTGCCGAGTACATCAAAATTCTGTTCTCATACATATTTATATATACTATCCTCTGCAGTATTATATATATACATATATTATATATATATATATATAAACAGTAATTTCCATATATTTTATTGTATATACATGACTTATATTTGATTTCGAGTAAAGAAAAATTAGAAGTTGTTCATGGGTCATTCAACTATTTCTAGTGCTGGTTAGTTGGATGAAGAGCCGTTGAATCCTGGAGTAGGATTTCGTCAGTGACCTTAGCACCGAGAAAAAAGTTCTCCGAGGGGCGAAATTTCTACTTAAGGACAGTGCACTGCACGCCTCTGCTCAATAAAATCGATAAGTTTATTTCTGCCCTTCTTTATTTTATATTTGAATCCTATATTATTCGTATATTTTCCAACAATAATAGTTAAGAATTTTAATTCATTGAATATTATTAGTATATATATAACATGTGGCAATTTTTAATATATTCAACATTAAACTAAGGATGCGTTTGTGAGTTTGGAGAGAAAGGATGGAAAGGGAAAATATAGATAGGGAAGGGATGAGAAGGGATCCTGATCATATTTGTGAGTTTTAAAAAAGAAGTGAAGTGATGCGATAGTTATTATATATTTTTTTTGTGAGTTTAAAATGAGAAAAGGGAAGGAAAAATAATTTTATTTTTAAACTACACTATTATTATATTACCCTTATATAATAAATGTATAATTTAACGATGTTTAACTATTGAATTATTTTGTTCAACCTTTTTTTATGTTCATATATATATATATATAAACTCTAATTTAGTATTATGAGTACATGATTAAATCTTAATATTATGAGTATATGAGTTAATTTAGTATAGACTATGACGTGACGCCGCGTGGCATTGGGGGGGTGGGGTGGAGGCAGAGAGAGGGTTTGGAGAAAAGAAAATTTGTAGCGAAGTGGGGACGAAAATTTTACTTTTAAAAATTAGAAATTATAATAATTAGAGACAAGATTGTCACATTATTTATTTTGAAAGGTTATTTTTGCTAATGTAAAATATTTCATTTTCTCATCATTTCCCATCCCTCCATTTCCTCCCACTTTTGATGTAACACCTCCTTCCCTAAAAAAAAGATTACGTGCAAAGTACAACAAACCTCAAGATAAGTAAATAGAGCACTAATAACTTCAAAATATTAATAGTGGTGATTAGAGTTGTAAACGGATTTATACGTATCCAGATACTAATGTATCCGTATCTGAAAAAATTAATCCGCATCCGTATTCGTATCCGATATCCGACATATTTTAACTTTTTATTTTACCAAGTCAAACTGTCATAATAATATTATTCTTATTATTCTTATTTTAAACAATTTATTCATTAATTCAAACTTATGTATTATAATATAATATAATACCATTAATATTAATTTGTGCTAACAAGTATCATGTCAACATATTACACTAAGATTACATCTACATACATTTAGATTGAATTTAACTCACCACCCAATCCCACCAATTTTAAAAGCAGCCAAGTTTCTCATTATTACTAATAAAAACATGTATTATTTATTTCACACCAACAAATCTAATAATAATTATTGCCAGAGAATACATATTGATGATATGCAGATGATACCCTCGAATGCAGTAACCGTTATAATCAATTTAATAATATAAAAAAACTTAGTTAAAGATGCCTCCTATAATAATTACTATAAGTATATATCCATGAAAGTTATTTGTCATTCTTAGTTAGTTCTATTAGACTTGTACCTCAATGGCTTAGACCATATTTATTATTAGTATTAGTATAATACATCATAGATGAATATTTCTCAATTACGGTCATAGCTGTCAATTTACTTCCCCTGTTCCCGAGCTCCTATTCGGTTTTCCGCCACAGCCATATTTCTTTTCTTTTTCTTGCTCCTCAGTTTAGGTTTTACTTTTTTATTATTATATTTTATTATTTCTTCTAATTTTAATAGAATTTTATATTACCCACTTATAAATTAAATCAAATTAGTTTTAAGGCTCAATTCAATGAAATCCCTTACTTATTTTAATCCATATAATTTAAATAAAATTTGACCCAAACATATGAAAAGCCCAAATAAAATATTTAATTAAAAAATGAAATTAAAAGTCATTTATCTATTTTTCTTCTTCTGGATATTACATTATCTCCCCCTTAAAAAGGATTCCGTCTCCGGAATTAAAAGAATGAAACATACCTAATTTTCAAAGAGATGCAGACGATACTCCGTTCGAATAGACTCCTGCATCTTCCAAGTAGCTTCCCACTTTGAATGATTCTTCCACAAAACCTTAATTAACAAACGAGATTGTTTTCCTCATAATCTGCTCTTGATAATCCAAAATCGCCTCGTCTTAGTACTCACAATTGAAGTAAGATCATCCTCAATCTTATCGAATGAATATTGCACCACATGTAACAGATGATAATGATAACTCATTAATTTTAATCTAATCAATTATTTAATTATCTATTAAAAAATTTAACTTTTCAAACGAAAGAAGGAAATAAAAAAAATTAGTAACTTGAATAGTGTCAGATGTCTCTTCAATGTCATATATTCTCAAAAAAAATAAAAATAAGTAAATAAATTAAGACTAAAAGACAAATTGCACCACAAACTTTAGTCTCCATTTACTTTTAAACCCCAAACTCAAATAGATGTCTAAGTACACCCCAAATTTTATTATACGTAACAAAATGCACACTTTCTTCACTTAACCGGTCAAAAGTGACCAGCTAAGCCTGTAACACAATGTTTGGGGTGCAAATTGTCTTTTAGTCTTAAAAATTGGCAAAAATAATTAATTTTTAATAAAATAAAATAATTTTAAAATAATAAAATTAAAATAAATATTTGGAATTAATGATTAATAATTAATTTTTTTTAAAATAATATTTTTTAAAAACAAATTTTTTTTTGTAAAAAATACTATTTTTATAAAAAAATTGTAAAATAAAATTGTGTTTTGCAAAATTATAAAATTGGGGTTTACAAAATTGTAAAATACAATTTTTATTTTAATAAATTCTAGTTTTTAAAAAAATGTAAAATAAAATTGTGTTTTACAAAATTGTAAATATAATTTTTTTTACAAAATTGTGTTTAAAACAGAATTTTTAAAAAACTTGTAAAATAAAATTATGTTTAAAAATTTTTGTTTTTAAAAACAAAAACAGAATTTAAATTCTGTTTTAGACAAAAAAAATTTTAAAAAAATTCTGATTTTCCAAAAAAAAATTTATTATTACAAAAAAAATTCTGTTTTTAAAAACAAATACGAATTTTAAATTCTGGTTTTAGATTAAAAAAATTTAAAAATCAGTTTTTACAAAAAAAATTCTTTTTTTACAAAAAAAAATATGTTTTTGTTTTTAAAAACAATTTTTTTTAAAATAACATTTTCTTTTACAAGTTTTTAAAAAATTTTGTTTTTAAACACAATTTTATAAAAAAAATTGTATTTTATAATTGTGAGACCCCAAATTTTATGAATAAAAATTTAATATTCTCAAAAAAAATTTTTAAATATTGTGGTGTGAATTTGAGATAGTGTTATAGTTGTGGGTAGTATTTATAAATTTTGAAAAGTATGCAAGTTGTTGTATAATATTCGATTGGTCGGAGAATATTCTTTTTGTCGGGGAATATCCGTACGACGATACAATCATTGGTGGACTTCACAACGGAATTTTTGTCGGATTGAGAAAAGGACAAAAATATTTTTATGAAAATAACGACGGAAGTTTTACCGTTAAAACTGTTGAACTACTAGATAGTAAAAGTACAGTAATACGCGTGATTGCATAGTAGCACACGGTATTGATTATTGATATTTACGTGATAAGTCACTCAGTTTTGTTTTATTAGTATTATTAATGTAATAAAACAGAAAAGCTTTTTATATAAACCAGAATACTTTTATAAAGTTATTCATTTTATTAGACTATAAATATAATATATTATATTCTATTATGCATAGTGTTTTGCATAGTAATATCTTTTTATATAAAACAGAATATTTTTATAAAGTTATTTATTTTATTAGACAATAATTAGAATATATTATATTTTATTATGCATAGTATTGCATAGTGCCTGCATAGTAAATTTTTTTATATAAAACAGAATACTTTTATAAAGTTATTCGTTTTATTAGATTATAAATAGAATATATTATATTTTATTTAAAAGATTTTACTTTAAATATGGACCGTCCGATTAAAAGTAAATCAATCTGGACGTTATTGGTTCCTGAATTTTACTTTAAATATCATTCTTGAATTTTACTCCACAAAGCAGTATCATGTTGACAATTTGGACGTTGGTTCCAAGATAAATTAATTCTTGAACTTGTTTTATTGAATTCTTATATCATTGTCATCATCCTCATGTTTATATTATGTTGAAAGTCATATATGGCCTGTAGTGCATAGAAGGACTTGGTATGATTATGACCAGGGATTATTCGGTATAATCATGACCGTAATGTTACAAATGATGTGAAAAAAGTCCTCATTATCCCGTAGTGCATTGATAAACAGTTTTTGGTATGATTATGGCTATGGATTCTCTTCGACCAAGGGTGCAAAGATGAATTGTTTTATGGCGTGATCAGGACCGTTGATGAAAACACGATTATCTTTGGCCTGTAGTGCATGCATAATTTGTGGTCGTGATACTAAAGAATATCATTCACTACAAAAAAATAGGTTATTGGTGACGGCATCATTAACGACGGCAGTACCCCCGTCGCCAATAACATCATTCTCGACGGCGTAGCCATCGCCACTGAGGCCCGTCGTGAATGACCCTTCCCGGCCCAAATTTGGTGGTAAAAGGACATAGGCGACGGCATATTCCTTCGGCAGTGAGTGCCGTCGAGAATGAGTTTATATTTACTTTCAGTGACTGAATTTTTCCCCATTTCGCTTATTATTTTTCTCCCCCTTCCCTCGCGTCGTCGTTGTCGGCTTCTCTTCCCGTCGCCCACTCGCCTTTTATTACCGTCGACGGTCTCTTCCCGTCGTCCCTCTCTCTCGACTGTAATGACCCTCTCGCTCTCTGTCTCTCTCGACTGAAACTCTCGCTCTCTGTCGTCTCTCTCGACTGCAAGGTAATCTTCCTAATTTCAGTTCTATTTCAGAGCAACTAATTAATGGGTTCATTCTTCTGACTGATTTATTTGCTTGTACACATTTTTTTGTTAGTTAATTTTGATTGTACACATTTGTTCTTACTATACATGTTATGGGATTTTTGTGGTGTTAATTAGTTTATTTTATTAATTTATGTTGGCGTTGTTGTTTATCAATCATGTAATGCTGGTCATATGTATGTCCATCTAGCTTAAATAACATGATTTTATTTATGATTAAATAGATACAATTGTGTCGAGATGTGTTATTCGGGATAAGAAGTTCAAATTGAAAACCTAGTATTATGTTGAGGATACATTATCAAACAATCTCAGTGTTCACAACTGTTATAAACATGCCTGGATATTATAATTTTATATTTGCAATGGTCTACATGACTACAAGTAAATGGTTAAAGGTAGAGTATGTTTTATACAGGCATTACACAATTTTGGGGAAGGGTCTTTTGGGTACTGCAAGATCAAGTTTGTTTCTGTCAGTTTACTGTTCATCTGCGTGGTAAACATTTATTGAACGGAGCATTGTGTTACTGTTATATATTCCATCCATACCACAAAAAGAATCCCATTTGCAAAAATTACAAACTTAAGGATATATTTATGTTCTATGTTTACATATTGTAAAGTGGAGAGTTTATTCGTTATATTATAAAGCCTTTTATAGACTAAGACCAATTCACTGCAGTCAAACGAAAAATGAGAATGTATGAAGTGTTTATATTACAGTAACATGAAGACAAGACCTCAACTTTTTCGAGTTATTCAAGTGCATACAAGTTGAATTTGGATAATTGCAGTAATAACATGATTTAGAGTTTACAAAGAACACATTCTAATGCTCATATTCAAATTTGGAGCTATCAGCCATTCTTTTTGTGCTTTTCATCCAAATGATCATATTCAAATGCTTCCATTGAAACATAATTAAACATATTTCCCAGTTCTCTCTCTCACACACAGTCATGTATTAGCTAATTGAGAAATTGTTATAGTAGTAATTTGACTATCGGTTTTGCTTTCATCCTCAATATAAGGGAATGGTGGGGTGGGGTGGGGTGGGGTGTGGGTGGGTTTTAAAAAAGTTTAATAATAGTTTGTGACCTGATAAAAAGCTAGTATTCTTTTTGTTATACAAAAATAATCCTTATTTTGACATGTGCATATTTTCATATAGTTTAGGAAGCTTAGAAACCCGTTTGAGATTCACTTAGTAGGAGTGAATCTCAAATAGTCCCCGTTTTGGGACTTTTCTTGTATATTTTGATCTCACTTAGGTTAGTGTTAACGACTTAAGCACGTCTTTATATTTTTTGAATTTTCGGTCAGTATATATCTCTTGACGTTCTTCGGGTGCATATTTAGACTACGATGTGTTAGTCTATTTCGTGTACTTGAAGACCATGGGGAGGTGCTGCCGAAATTTTTGAAAAATTTAAAGATGTGTTCAAGTTGTTGGCATCAGTGAGGCGACACATCCGGGAAATGGATAGAAGCCTGACCCGTTAGAGTGGGAGATGAAGTTAGGAAACTCATAAGCTTGCATATACATTAACTTGGAGACTTTATTGTGTTTGTCTTACTTTCCATATATATTGCAGACAGTTGTCCAAGATGTCTGTTGATCAAAGTTGGATGGAACGTAGGGTAGCCACTGATATGAGTGGGCTTAGCTCTGAGTACCGTAGTGGGTTGAGCAGTTTCTCAATTTCGCGTTTGAGCAAGTCAGCGGGGATGAGATTAGATGTCCTTGTAAGAGGTGTGTGAATGAAGTGTGGAAGGAAAGGAGTGATGTCATGTGTGACTTATTTGCGTATGGGTTCAAGAAGGGTTATACGACATGGATCTATCATTGGGAAACCTGATTGGATGAATATGAATCAGAACCAGAATCTAGAGGTGACGAAACCTGTGACTGTACTAACATGATAGTCGAAGCTGCTGGTTCATACTTCTAGTGGAATACAGACAGGGATGACAGTAGCACACAACAAGAGCCGAATGACGGGGTTAAGGGTTTCTATGAGTTATTGCATGAAGCAGCGACGCCACTGTATGACAGGTACAAAAAGCACACCGTCTTATCTGTCGTGGCTAAGTTTTTACACTTCAAGAACGAGCACGACTGTAGCGAGAATGGTTTTAATGAACTGTTAAGCATTGTGAAGGAGCGCTTACTTGCAACAATAAGTTACCGGAGTTTTACTATAATGTGAAGAAAATGGCCAAAAGGCTCAATCTAGGGTATGAGAAGATCGATGCTTATGAGAAGGACTGTATGTTGTATTACGGTGATGTCAATAAAGATAAGAGGTCATGTGATATTTGTGGTACAAGTAGATACCGTTAACAGCGCAAAAAAAGGGAAAAGACATGCCGAGAAAGATCTTATATTACTTTCCCATTGCCCCGAGGCTTCAGCGGTTGTTCATGTCAACACATACCCCTGAGGATATGAGGTGGCACTCTACACGGGACATAGTCGAAGGTCAACTGACGCACCTGGCAGATGGGCTTGAGTGGAAAAATTTTGATAACAAGCACCCCTCGTTTGCTGAAGAGGTTCGCAATGTTAGACTTGGACTTGCTACGGATGGATTTAATTCGTTTAACGGGCCTTACACAAAGCCCTACTCAACTTGGCCGGTGATTATTATGGTGTATAACCTCCCGCCTTCGATGTGCATGAAAGACATCAATGTATACCTCAGGCCGTTAGTTAATGAGTTAAAGATGTTGTGGGAAAAAGGGGTTCAAACATATGATGTATCTCTTAAGTAAAACTTTGACATGAGGACAGCTTTACTGTAGAAAATAAATGACTTCCCGGCGTTAGGAATGATCAGTGGATGGTCGAATCACGGGGGCTTGTCATGTCCCATGTGCATGGGGTCAGTTAAAGCTGTGCGACATAAACATGGGGGAAAATGAGTTTCTTTGTAACATCCAAACAAATTTTGCCGATTGAACATCATTATCGACGGATGAGTAGATAATTCAATCGAAAAACAGAGAAACGTCAAGTACCTAGCTGTCTTTTTGGGTCTGCAGTGTTGAGTTGGATTAGTCATTTGAAGTTTCCACCTCCAGGGAAGAATCACAGATTAAAGCGAGCTTACGGTTACGGCAAGGTTCACAACTGGACACATAGATCCATGTTCTTTGACCTACCTTATTGGGCTACACTCTGCATTCGTCATTGTATAGACTCGATGCATACTGAGAAGAACATATTTGATAACATATTTTATACAGTTCTAGATGCTAGTGGTAGAACAAAAGACAACAACAAGTCGAGGCTTGATTTGGTAGAAATGAACATTAGAGAAGATCTGTGGCGGTATCAGGAGGGTAGTAAGACAGTAACGCCTAAAGCTGAATATACTTTGACCAGGGAACAGTTGATATTGATATGTAATTGGATCAGTGGACTGAAGCTCCCAGATGGATATTCTTCGAATATAGCATGGTGTTATAAAGTTGAAGAGTTGAAGTTTCAGGGTCTCAAAAGTCATGATTGTCACGTATTCATGCAGAAGTTGATCCTTGTGGCATTTATCGACTTGTTACCGAAACGTGTGGTTGAAGCACTTACAAAGCTTTCTAATTTCTTCAGAGATCTATGCTTAACGGAGCTTCAGCTCAAAGACATAGATAAAATGGAGATACAGGTAGTAGAAATAATGTGCAAGTTAGAAATGATCTTCCCCCATCGTTTTTTTGATTCAATAGAGCATTTACCTATTCACTTGCCATACGAAGCTAAGTTTGGCGGTCCTGTACAATATAGATGGATGTATCCATTTGAGAGGTAATGACATTAATGTTTTTAATACAGTAAAATGTTCATTCTTTTTTGTTAATATATATATCATATAGGTATATGCGACGTCTAAAGCAAAAGGTGAAAAATAGAGCCCGTGTAGAGGGGTCAATTGCTGAAAGTTATGTTATGGATGAACTTGTTAATTTTTGCTCGTTGTACTTTGAGCCGAATGTTCAGACGAAGCACAATCGCTTACGTCGGAATCAGGCTGTTGCGCACGAAGAAAATGGAGAATTAACGGCCTTTAGTCATCCTATACGCCCATTCGGTGGTAAAAAAAGGCGATTTTTGACTGATAGTGAGTATGCAGCTGCCACATTGTATGCACTTATCAACATGAATGAAGTATCGCCATACATTAAGTAAGTAGTCATAATTATATATGTCTAGTGTAATTGTGTCAAGTTCTTTTTCATCAACATTGAGTATATAAATAAGCTACAGTCAATATGATGCTGAAGTACGTGAAGCGATTTCGAGTATATCGGACGAGGATTTACCAAATTTGAGAAATGGAGAATTTGTGTAATGGTTTAAAGATCATGTAAGTCTAACTTTATAAGTTCAATGAATATACCATTATGATGTTATTCTTATGGCGTAATTAAGTTTAGAATATGTGGTGTTAATGTACACTAGGTCCTCACAGATGAGTTAGCTGACAATCGGCTAAAGCTTATAGCCGATGGTCTTAAAAGATCTGTACATACTTATACATGTTGCATTGTCAACGGTTACAGATTTAAGTGTTGCGATATTGGGGAAGTTGCATCTTCTGATTCTGGTGTTGTGGTAAAAGGAAGTTGCTACGATAACATTTGGGATGACTGGTATGGACGATTGCTAGAAGTTGTCGTGCTCAAATATTGGGGTCATAAAGAATGGTGCGTACCGATGAGGAGATAGAGGACTAGCTGCAGGCTACAGGGGGACCGAAGAAGGGTAGGGTTGTGGGCATTCCCCATGTCCCAGCTTACACCCTAGTCCCTGCTGCGAGATCTCGGCGGTGCCCACCCACTAGAGGTAGAGGTGCGAGTGGATCGGGTGCCGGCCCTTCATTACCCAACGACTTCTTCCGGCGGATCATAGAGGGGTGCATGGCGAGCGGTGTTGTGCAGTTAGGCGCACCATCAAGCGATCAGATCTACCAGCTGGCTTAGGAGGTTGTCCACGGCTCTATAGATCCTACAGCCGCCATTGACGACGTCATGGGTGTAGTACGGGAGGAGGCCATCCGCGTATGTGCAGTTGTCTTGGCCAACATCTTCCCACTACATATTCGACAGGTAAAAATAATTAAATTCTGTATTTCTTTATTTAATTTATGTAATTTATAATTATAATTTGTAATTGTATTTCTATGCCACGCAAACACACACATAGCACCGCGTAGGTAATAGACACGTGTTAGAACTTACGGGACTCGATTCCGACATACGAAGACCTAGTTATCGCACAGTTTGCAACACTCAACAACACTTGAAGAACACAAACAAAACTAATTTAAATATGCACTATTTTTTAATTCGTTATTAATATTTTAATTTTGTAGGGTCTTGTTGATGAGATTTCGGCGGGTGGAGGCTGCGGCACGGGCGATGTGACGCCCCCAAAATTAGGTATACATCACCCATCTTGGGTCGTCAGATACATGGTACAAAATTCAAATACAACTTATTAATACAACTATCGTGTACAATACGACAAAACATAACTGTGAGTTTGAATACAATTATTGTCTACTAGAGATTATACAAACTCAAAAGGAGTCCTCATTACAATTATTAACACACTATTTCACAGAATAGTGAGGACTACTAATGCTATCCTCTGGACCGTCACTCCATTCCCCGACTAGTACCTGATATGTTCTCATTTCCTGAAGAGAACGGTGAAAGAAAGGGTGAGCTCAACTAGCCGAGTAAGAAATATTATGACTAAGATAATGCAAATTAAATTATCGTTAGCCTTTAACAGTGTTAAACTGATAAAATATAACAACATCAAGTTTAACTGCTGCGGAACAAGCAATCCATTAAAAGAGTCAAGTAGAGAATAAAATCTAGTATCTTTTATGATTGAAAAGGTTTTTCATGACTTTTATTGCTGTGACTCAGCTTAATAAATAATCCACATCCTTGAATCACCCATGCACTACGGCTAAGGATATTCTTTAGTATCACGGCCATAAATTATCCATGCACTACATCCAAGGACATTCGTGTATTCATTAATGGTCATGATCATGCCAACAACTGTCAATCAATGCACTACGGGCCAATGATAACTTTTACCACATCATTTGTAACATTACGGTCATGATTACACCGAATAATCCCTGGTCATAATCATACCAAGTCCATCTATGCACTACAAGCCACAGATGACTTTCAAGATAATATAAATATGAGTATGATGACAATGATATAAAAATTCAATAAAATAAGTTCAAGAATTAATTTATCCAGGAACTAATAATGTCCGAATTGTCAACATGATACTGCTTTGTAGAGTAAAATTCAAGAATGATCAGAAGAATATTTCCATGAAAAGATACTGGATGAAGCGCAAATATCAAGGATATTCTACTAATTTCATGGAGTATAGAAGTCAAAACTTTAACCAACTGAGTATAATAAAGAATGGAATAACAAAAGAAATCAACATGCATGCGGTACTTCGCATAAACAGGTTATTCCAACAGAATAATAATAACAGAACCAGGTCAGGCAAAATTTGCACCGACAGGATGTTCCAACAGAATAATAAAGACAGAATCAGGTGCGGTGTAAAACACACAGACAAGATGTTCCAACAGAATAATAATAAAGACGGAACCAGGTCCGATGTAAAACACACAGACAGGATGTTCCAACAGAATAATAATAAAGACGGAACTAGGTCCGGTGTAAAATACACAGACATGATGTTCCAACAGAATAATAGAAGAATGTCATCAAGTATAGGGTAAACCGCGTATACAGGTTATTCCAACAGAATAATAAGCAATGGAATAACAACAGTTCTCTTCATGAATAAGAAAGAATAACACCCCTTACATTAGTAGTAGATTGAATATTGCAGTAGTGTAGTAACAGAATACTCTTCTTCTTTCTCTCTTATTCTCTCTATACATTCTCTCTCTATAGCTTGAATGAATTCGTGAAAAATAATGAAGCATTAGGCCTCTATTTATAGAAGATTTCTAGCTTAGCACTTGAAATGTGAAAAGGCAAGTGGCTTGACGACTGGTGATGTGAAAAGAAAAGTGATTTGACGCCTGTAATGTGAAACGACAATTGGTTCGATGCCTGTATTATGAAACGACAAGTGGTTTGACGTCTGGTAAAGGTAGTTACTATTGACGAAGGTAATTACTATTGATGAAGGTAATTACTTTTGACGAAGGTAATTACTATTGACGAAGAGACACTTAGATGATGACATATGGGCCCCCATAAAATAACCAAACTTACCACAAACGTCTCATAATAGACTCTTTATATACATCAAGGATTGAATAAATATTACCAAAAATCATTTTATTTTTAATCAACACATATTTAATCTTTCAACAATTATTAATCATTTATAACTTGTCGTCTCAATTATTGAATTAATAATATAACATATTATACAGATTATACTGCGACAATAATTGAATCAATAATATAAGAGATATGATGCAGCAATTACTGTAGCAATAATTGAGTATAGATGAGTGACTTCTCACTTAAGCATCAATAATCAATATCGTGTTCTACTATGCAACCACGCGTATTACTGTACTTTTACTACCGAGTAGTTCAACAGTTTTAACGGTAACACCTCTGCCGTTATTTTTATAAAGTATTTTTGTCGTTTTCTCAATCCGACAATAATTTCGTTGTGGGGTCCACCAATGATTGTGCCGTCGTACGAATATTCCCCGACAAAAAGAATATTCCCCGACCAAACGAATATTTTATAACAACTTGCTTATTTTACAAAATTTATAAATATTACACACAACTATAACATTATATCAAATTTACTCCATAATATTCAAAAATAATATTTATAGAAAATTTATCTTTATTTATAAAAGTTGGGGTCTTACAGGCGATGCCCGTGGTGGAGATGGTGATGACCGCCGGGCTGATGTTGATGAGACTATTGAGGGTGAGACCGGTAGTCAGACCGAAGGTGAGACCGACGGTGGGACCATAGGTGGGACCGACAGTGGGACTGGCGGCGATGATGATACCAACGACATTCCTGATCTTGGGTTGTAGTACCCATTATGTTTATATTTTGACCTTCATATATGTAAGACCCCGAATTTTATGAAATAAAAGTATTCAATTTTTCTTATAATTACTATTCAGGAAATGGTTAAATTGATAAAAGTTAAAGTTAAGGGTGATATATGAATTTTTTTCAAAATATGCAAGTGGTTATAAAATACTCATTGTTGTTGGGGAATATTCGTTTGGTTTTGGAATATTCTTGCTGTCGAGGAATATTCGTACTACGGCGCAGTCTTTTGTGGGCCCCATAACGAAAAGTGATTGGATGAAAAAAACGACAAGTATTAGTTTTTTATAAATAACGGCGTAATTGTTACCGTTAATACTGTTGGAATACTCGGTGGTTAAAACACAATAATACACGTTACACAGTAGCACACGGTATTGCACCAATTATTGATTCTTATGTAAGAATACATTACTCAATAATTGTTACAGTAATTACTGTTCAATATTTTATTTTATTGATTCAATAATTGCTACGTTGGTATTTTATATTACTGTTGTTTCAATAATTGTCACTACACAATATTTTCTATTATCGGAGCAATAATTCATATTATCTGAATAATATTATTAGATAACATTATTGGCAATGTCTAGAAAGTTCTGTCTAAGGAGATGTTTGGTCACCTAATTGCGCGCAAGTAAGGAGAAATTCTTATTGGAAAGCCCCCTCTTTCCTGGGAATTGTCTGGTTTTTAATATTGTGATTCTGTAATATTATTTGTGAAAAATTAATTATTGATTTATATGACAAGTAAAATATTCATTTTACGTGGATATAGATGGAGAAAATTTTTAAAGTAACAATTGTTAAAAATTGATATTTTATCTTTTCTGATAAAATAATATTTTATTATATTATTATTATAGTATAATAATGATGATATTTTTACAATAAATGTGGGATATATGAGTATATGAGGAGGAATAGTATTTTTGTTGCATTAAAAGATTAACACATGTTTTGTGTGTCGGTGGACCACATTTCTTGATTGAAATTTGATTATAGCCTGTAAAGTCGCCCGTTTATGGATTTCGGTCAATTTCTGTTTGAAATTTGGAAAAACTTTCTTTGGCAAAGTTGTAGAGAATTGATTTTCCTATAAAAAGTCGCGAGATTCGAATTTTTCTGATAAAAGGGCTATTTATTATGAATTATTGAAGTTCTGAAATTCTAGAATAATTGATTTTTGGAAGTTTTAATTGTTTTATTCAAGAAAAACGTTTTTTAATGATTAGTGGGTTGTTAAACATGTTGAAATCTAAATTCAAAGAGGCGTAGTAAATTTGTTGTATTAATATAATATTTTATTAAATTTTCTGCTTTGGTGTTATAAGCATTTTTCTATAAATATGGTGCTTAGGTTAGAATTAAAAATGACACCAGAAACTAAAATTTTTCTCTCTATTTCTCTCTCTATATTATCGAGTGTATTCTTATGAGTATTTTGATATCTTGAGTGTTACTATACGGTGCAAGTTCGTTCAGCGTTATTCCAGTCAGAAGTATTGCTCTTTTGAGGAAAGGTATAGTAATGGAGATTATTTTCTTCATAAATGATATTATTTCTTCAATATCATTATGTCGAAATATTGGTTTAAACTTTTTATCAAATTTGAAACTTTTTCATGTCGGGATTACTATTCATGAGTTACTATTTACGAGTTACTATTCATGAGTTACTATTCACGAGTTATTATTCACGATTTATTATTCACGAGTTACTATTCACGACGGGTTACTATTCATGAGTTACTATTCACGGGTACTATTCACTACAAAATTGGTTTCTTTTTCTAACCAAATTATAGTTGATTTATGAATATTACTCTGGAGATTAAAACTATGTATTGATTATATTGATTTTATTATCATATATAACATTTTTATAACCCTGATGTTGAAATTCTCTTTCAGTGGAGTGTAAAGATGGGTAAATTATTGGTATGATCATGACTAGGGTTCTCTTTGGCTAGTAGTGAAAATTTGAATTGTGACTGGTATGATCATGACCATTGAATTTATAATTGAATATCTTTAGCTTAAGTGCAAAGGTGAATTGTTCAACATGGTTATAATTATTGTTTATATAAATTCTGAAATGATTATATATTTCTTTGAGATATGAAAATCTTTGGCTCATAGTACAAAGATGACTTATAGATGAATATCTTTGGCTCGTAGTGCAAAGATGACTTGTTGATGAATATCTTTGGCATGTAGTGCAAAGATGACTTGTTGATGAATATCTTTGGCCCGTAGTGCAAAGATGAATTTATTTGATTATGAACAGGAACTGTGATTTGGTATAACCATGATCTTTGATGTTTCAGGTAAAGATAGGTGATGAAAATTATCTTCGTCTTGGATACGAAGAGGAATTTAGAACCACAATTATGATTATGAGTTATTCACATGATTGTGGAAAAAAATTGTTGATTGATGTTACAGGAATAAAACATTGTTGGTAGACTTTTAACCTGGAGAAGACAATGGACTTTATGGTCTATTTGACTCTTCTAATGGATTGCTCGTTCCGCTGCAACTATGGTTGAAAAGTTTTATCATTTACCATATGTTCTAAATCTCTGATTTATTACTGTTGAAGGCTATTGATAATTTATTTATCTTTAGTCATGATATTCTTTATTGAGTTAGTTGTGCTCATCCTTTTGCTTCACAATTCCTTTCAGGTAATAAAAGTGTAGCTGGGACAAGCGGGTAATAACAGGGGAATAGAATGGTGGTCATCATTTAGTCGTTATATTTGGTGAATCAGATAGGGTGAGGCGAACCCAACGTTGGAAGGGTGTTTTGCCACTATCATACAAGATGTCTAATGACATACAACCTCGTATCATCATAAGACAGGGATGTGCTCATCCACTTGCTGAGTATATATACGAGCACTACCTATATTGTGACGCCCCCAAAATTAGGTATACATCACCCATCTTGAGTCGTCAGATACATGGTACAGAATTCAAATACAACTTACTAATACCACTGTCGTGTATAATACGACAAAATACAACTGTGAGTTTGAATACAATAAATATCCACTAGAGATCATACAAACTCAAAAGGAGTCCTCAATACAATTATTGTCACACTATTTAACAGAATAGTGAGGACTACTAATACTATTCTCTGGTCCATCACTCCGTTCCCCGACTCGTCCTAGCTATATTCTCATTTCCTGAAGAGAACAGTGAAAGAAAGGGTGAGCTCAACTAGCCCAGTAAGAAATATTATGACTAAGATAATGCAGAATAAATTATCATTAGCCTTCAACAGTGTTAAACTGATAAAATATAATAAATATCAAGTTTAACTGCAGCGGAACCAGCAATCCATTAAAAGAGTCAAGTAGAAAATAAAAACTACTATCTTTTATGATTTAAAAGGTTTTTCATCATCGTTATGGCTGAGTCTCAGCTTAATAAATATTCCACATCATCGAATCACCCCCGCACTACGGCCAAGGATATTCTTTAGTATCACGACCACAATTATTCATAAAAGATAGTAGTTTTTATTTTCTACTTGACTCTTTTAATGGATTGCTGGTTCCGCTGCAGTTAAACTTGATATTTATTGTATTTTATCAGTTTAACACTGTTGAAGGCTAATGATAATTTATTCTGCATTATCTTAGTCATAATATTTCTTACTGGGCTAGTTGAGCTCACCCTTTCTTTCACTGTTCTCTTCAGGAAATGAGAATATAGCTAGGACGAGTCGGGGAACGGAGTGATGGACCAGAGAATAGTATTAGTAGTCCTCACTATTCTGTTAAATAGTGTGACAATAATTGTATTGAGGACTCCTTTTGAGTTTGTATGATCTCTAGTGGATATTTATTGTATTCAAACTCACAGTTGTATTTTGTCGTATTATACACGACAGTGGTATTAGTAAGTTGTATTTGAATTCTGTACCATGTATCTGACGACTCAAGATGGGTGATGTATCTTCTCGTTTTTTCTTTGGGGTCTATTGGGTCAACCAAGGATAATTCTGTGGCCATATGATATCTATCATAACCTAGACGCATGGCCTCCCATGTACGAAGTTTCCTTGAGCACTTCCTAAAGGTTTTAATTTTTAAAACAGTTTTTGACTATACCTTTATGTAAGGTGTCACGGTGACGTGCTATCCAAGTTGGTGTCTAAAGTTACAGTTGGTATATTTTAGTATCAAAACTCAAAACATATGTGTTGTTGTATTTTGCACGACAATTGTTGTAATAAACTTGTAGTTATTTTTTGTACCATGTATTTGGCGACTCAGAATGGGTTGGATGGAATGGACCTATTTTGGGGTCGTCACAATATATGTATATTTATACAGCTTTTGAGTTGTACAGACTAGAGTTTAGTATCTAGTTAGGTTGATGGTATATGTATCTAACTATATTGATTGTTTATGATTACATTTTGTATTTACATCGTACGACTTTTATTTATAAGTCATTACGTTGTTTACATATTTGATGGTTGATATAGCAAAAGCTATTATTGTTATTGATATGCGTTTATTACAGGTATAATTATGTATATGTAAATGAACAGGGGTATCTTGATATTCAAAAAAATTATTTTTAAAAACCTCATTGGCGACGGGGGGTTAAGAGTCATAAGCGACGGATATGCCGTCGGGAATGACTATTTTTAATTTTTTAGTGATAACCATTACTGACGGTTTGTTCGTCGCCACGGCCGTCGCCAATACATCATTGGCGATGGTGGCCCGTCGCCATTGACCCCGTCGGGAATGAATAGCTTGCCAACGGCGAGCGACGGGAAACAGGGGCGACGACCCATACGACGACGGAAAGGGCGACGGCAGAGTCCGTCGGCAATGACCTATTTTTTTAGTGCTTGACCTGTAGTGCAGGAATGATTTGATGATGTGGATTATTTATTAAGCCGAGTCTCAGCGATAAAAGTAATGAAAAACCTTTTAAATCATAGAAGATATTAAATTTTATTCTTTACTTGACTCTTCTAATGGATTGCTTGTTCCGCTGCAGTTAAAGGCTAACGATAATTTATTCTGCATTATCTTAGTCATAATATTTCTTACTGGGCTAGTTGAGCTCACCCTTTTGCTTTCATTGTTCTCTTCAGGAAATGAGAACGTAGTAGGGACTAGTCGAGGGAAACAGAGTGATGGTCCTAGATGGTGTATTAGTAGTCCTCACTATTCTGTGAAATAGTGTGATAATAAATGTAATGAGGACCCCATTGAGTTTGTATATTGTCTAGATGACAATATTTGTATTAAAACTCACAGCATATGTTTAGTCGCATTTTACACGACTGTTGTATAATTAAGTTGTATTTAAATTTTGTAACATGTATTTAGAGACTCAAGATGGGTGATGTATACCTATTTTGGGGGCGTCGCAATAATTTTATAAAAACAGACTTTTTTTAAAAAAAATTATATTTTACAATTTTGTAAACACAATTTTACAATTTTGTAAAACACAATTTTATTTTACAATTTTTGTAAAAACAGAATTATTAAAAAAAAAATTTTGTAAAAACAGAATTTTTTACCAAAAAAAATCGATTTTACAATTCTGTTTTAAAAAAATTAATTATTAATCATTAATTCCAAATATTTATTTTAATTTTATTTTTTTAATTATTTTATTTAAAATTAATTATTTTTCCCAATTTTTAAGACTACAAGACAATTTGCACTCCAAACTTGTGTTACAACCTTAGCCGGTCACTTTTGACCGATTAAGTGAAGAAAGTGTACGTTTTGTTACGTATAATGAAATTTGGGTTGTACTTAGATACTTTTTAAGTTTGGGGTGCAAAAGTGAATAGAAAATAAAAATTGGAGTGCAAATTATCTTTTAGTCATAAATTAAAGACAAAAGACTTGATTGGACTAATGAGCTAAACACTTCATTGGACTTTTCCCAATTAATATAATCTGTTTTGGGTTTTGGCCCAACTTAATAAAAGATTTGCGTTCGTTGATTTAGAAAGAGAGTGTAATGTAATGATAAGAAAGAGAACACCCGGAAGCTCCAACCAACACCACCGGTCGACCCTATGGGGAAAGTGCACAAATCTCCGATATCTGAAACAAACACACGCTTTTATGATCATCAATGGATTCAACTCCGACCGTTCTGCTCTCAGAGAACTTATTTACATTTCAGCTGTGGCCCTCTCATCCACAATACACTACGCCTGCCAGTTGTTTGCTCAAATTACTAAACCAGACCTTTATATGTGGAATACTATGATGAGAGGTTCAGCTCAAAGCCCTAACCCTTTAATGGCCGTTTCTCTCTATTCCCAGATGGAAAAACAAGGTGTTCGGCCCGATAACTACACATTTCCGTGTCTACTCAAGGCCTGTACAAAGCTTTCTTGGGTTAAAGTGGGCTGTGTGATTCATGGTAAGATTACAAGACATGGGTTTGAATCTAATACCTTTGCTAGGAATACCCTTATTTATTTTCATGCGAATTGTGGCGATATAAAGGTGGCGAGTGCACTGTTTGATGAATCCGCGAGGAGAGATGTTGTCCCTTGGTCAGCTTTGACAGCTGGCTATGCAAGGAGAGGGGATTTGGTTATGGCTCGGCAGCTGTTCAATGAAATGCCGGTAAAAGATTTGGTTTCTTGGAATGTGATGATTACAGGGTATGCGAAGAGAGGTGAAATGGAGAGTGCGAAAGATTTATTTAATGAGGTGCCTAAGCGGGATGTTGTTACTTGGAACGCAATGATTGCGGGATATGTTCTACATGGGTTGCATAAGAAAGCATTTGAGATGTTTGATGAGATGATAGGTTTGGGAGAATTGCCTGATGAAGTTACCATGTTGAGTCTTTTGACATCATGTGCTAATTCAGGGGCTTTAGATGTTGGAGAGAAGATACATTCCTCCATTTTGGAGATGGGTGAGGGAGACTTGAGCATCGTAATTGGGAACGCACTTATAGATATGTATGCAAAGTGCGGGAGCATTGAAAAAGCAATCTCAGTCTTCCGGGGTATGAGAGAGAAACTTGTTTCAACATGGAATTCAATAATTGTAGGGTTAGCATTTCATGGTCATTCTGAGGAGTCCATTTGTCTTTTCAAAGAGATGCGAAGAATGAATATTATACCTAATGAAATTACTTTTGTTGGGGTTTTGATTGCTTGTAGTCATGCTGGGACAGTCGAAGAGGGACGTAGATTTTTCAGACTCATGAGAGATGAGTATAATATTGAACCAAACATAAGACACCATGGGTGTATGGTGGATATGCTTGGTCGTGCTGGACTATTGAATGAAGCATTTGAGTTTATAGATACAATGGAGATAGAGCCGAATGGTATTGTTTGGAGGACTCTGCTTGGAGCATGTAGAGTACATAATAATGTTGAACTAGCAAGACGTGCAAATGAACGTTTACTAAAATTGAGATGGGATGAGAGTGGTGACTATGTATTACTCTCAAACGTATATGCTTCACGGGGTCAGTGGGATGGAGTTGAGAGGGTAAGGAAATTGATGGATGATAGTGGGGTAAGGAAAGAGCCTGGTTTTAGTCTAATTGAAGCTGACAACAAAGCTCTCATGCATTTCTTGTTAGATTCAAAGCCTCAGAAAAATTCAAGAAGAAGCATACCTAGTCCTGCGAAGAGGTGAGAACTTTTCTTATGTTAACCTTGCTGGTGTTATGACTTAAGCACAATTCACAGTTATATTAAATTATCATCAGTTCATCACTATTATGTCACACTATGAGTAGTTGCTTTTGTTCATTAAAATCTTGTTCATGTCTTTCTATTCTTAATTATTTTCATAAATTTTAGAAACAGAATGTAGTTACTGGTGTAGAGATACGAAGTACGTTAAGTTTTACTTGGACAGTCAATTTATACACAAAATTTGCCTGACTTTCGAGATTAATTGTAAAAGCAATAGGAAACCAATTTATTCATTTTTGAAACATGGAAAGGAAACTAGATAACACAAGCCACAAATATTTGGACCCTTGTAAAGCCAGACAGACACCAGGGGGCAGAATTCCCGCCTCCCAAGAGAAAACAAAACCAAACAAACAGACAAAAAAAGAATAAGAGGGAAAATGGAAATAGGGAAGCAACACTACAGAACTGAAAAAAAATAATACACACTGAATCCAAAATGTAAGGTGCATTACAGTGAACGTCGAGAAAGGGCTACAGCAGACAGAAATATCAACAGGATAAACACTAGAATTCCTGCAAATGATCCGATCAGTGAGCCAGATATGCGCTCACAAAAGGAGTTGAATTGTTGGCAGATGGCGATCCAATTTGCCCTAGCATTTCCCATGTGTGCCAAGTAAATGATTGCTGCCGCTGCAGAAGCTCCGGCCGTCAAAAGCCCCAGCATAGCCTTCACAAAGTTTTAACTCATTTTAGCTGGAGAACACTAATATAGCATACCTCCTTGGACCACTTTTGGACTTAAATACATGAAGGGCGCTTTTGGAGAAAGCCGCTTTGATTAAAAATCATTTCTAGACACTACAAGTAGTTAAGCTTCATATAATTAGGTTGCAAAGGCATTACCGTGTCAAAAAACATCAAGATTATCCTGCTGCCTCGCGTACCACTCCTCACAATGTGGAAGATGGACAGTGCAAGAGAAAGAAGCAGGTAGGCACATACAATAGAATTTGCCACCACAAAAAACCTGTTTTGACACAGAGTAGTAAGTTTATTATAGATACTTTATCATGAAGGTCAAAATTAACCAAAAGACATATTATAGTAACTTAAAGAGCAAAAACACCTACGTGAGTGTTGGAAGATCATCATACTCGGCCCTAAACCGGATGAACTGTGTGAAAAAGGGTAGCGTCTCATTTGTTGTTCCCATGGCAATTGCGCTTGCCAATGTACCGATGATTCCAATAAGTCTCAGAACAAAATCTAGTATCGACACCCCTCTGTTTACCCCAGTTCTTGGAGTAGAAGTAGAACCTTTAGAAGCCATACCAAGCTCAGAGCACGTGCCTTCATACTTGTTAATGAAGAAAGAGAACTATATTATTTATAAATCTAGAATAAAAAAATATTGAATGATTCCTGATTTGAAGGTGCTGATTAGAGGGAGATGATACGCAAATTTATAAGTGCTGTGAAAGGGAGCATAGCAAAGCAAGGCACGGTGGGTGAAATATGAGCCCCCACTTCTCTAATCTTAGCCAGGACAAGAGTCATCAAATGGGCAAGTACATTATTATGTACTTACTAAAGCTACTAGTTTTAAGGTTTAATTTATCAAACACTAGTCTTTTTCCATGGATTCCTGTCATTTGGAACTATCGAGATTCTCTCCAACTCTACCAAACTTTGCCAAATTTGGGAAATATTTCTGTAGTATAAATGGTAAGATTTGATGCAATACTGGATAATCTTTCTCTGAGCCAGGAGTCGCTTTATTGAGTTGAGGCAGTTGAGTTTAGTTGGTACGAGTGCTCTGTATCTGAGGAAACCAATCCACTTTTACCGTTTATTTGTGAGTTTTAATTTCGAGATAGGGATGAAATGGGAAGGGAAACTTGAATTAAAACTCACAAACAGACCATTAGTGTATACCCATCAGCCTCAACATATGCATTACAGGGAAGAGGAAGATTTGGCAGCATTAATAACTAAAACACAGTGCAATTATCTTATTTTATACATGAACAAAATGCTTGCACTGTTGTGTGTCATTGTATATAGACATAGCTATTTTATATTATTAGAATAATACTCCCTGGGTCCTTTGATAAATTATACTCTCTTTTATAAATTATAAATTATTATTAATCTTTATAAGTCAATTTTATGCATTCTCAAGCTTAATAATTTTGCTAAGAATTGTAAAATAATAAATTTTGTAAGTAATAGTATTTTTTTCTAAATAAGTCACAATATGTATTGATTAAATTTATATTAATTTGAAATTTGAAAATATCACATACTTACTTCAAAAAAGATTAATAAATTAATAGCGATTTTATAATTAAAAACAATACGTTTTTGAAATTTTAAATTTCATTATTTAAGGAATCAATATAAGGAATTTGTTGGGTACATAGTTAAAAAATTGAATCCATATCCTGCAGAATGACCCAATGACACTGTAGAGTATGGATAAAACTATTGTGAATGCTCTTACGTTCCAAATCTATCTAATAAAATACAAATGATTTGAATTTCCCGCTCACTCAATAAATCATCTAAGGCCGTCCAAAGTTTAAGATAAATCTCACCGTCCATACAGTGTCGGAGGCACGGGACACGGCTAGTTCTAAAATATAGGATCAAGTTTAAATTTTCAATTTTTCTAAATATTTTGTTCAAATTAAAAAGTAAGGTACTCCCTCAGTTCCGTATTAAACGTTTTAATTGATTTCGGGACACTAATTAATAATAATTTTTTTTTGCCTAAACTGCCCTTCTAAATTAGTACTTTTTAATTGAAGTATTCATTCATTTCTATATACCCCAATATTAATTAGTCTTTGCTAGTTCCCACATGAATCAATTCTCTAATAATTTTTATCGTTATTTTCACATTTCAATAAGTATATTTTTACTTTGTTGGTATTAATTTCTAACTACTTTATTATTTTTGTTGTTAGATGTTATGATGATAATAAGAGAGAGAGAGAGAGAGAGAGGTATAACAATAACATCACTTTGCAATGTAAATCTTTTATCATTTTTTAAGTTTTCAACAAAAGATAAAGAAAAATAGATCAAACAACGAGATTGCATTTATTTGGAACTATCGAGATTCTCTTAATTTATCTTCCAACTCCACCAAACTTTGGGAAATATTTCTGTAATGCAAATTGTAATATTTGAGTAACACCTGTCAGGCTACTCGCTTTATCAAGTTAAGGCAGTTGAGTTTAGTTAGTAGATAAGATATAAGCGTGCGAATATTTTAATTTAATTATCAGTTATGTGAATAAGTATTAGTGATAATATTTTTAAAGAGATGTAATAATTAGTTCTTGTTATGAGGGCCAAAACAACATCCAAGTGTTGTTGCCTTCTAATTATGAAAGGGGAATCGAGAATTCATCCAACTCTTTCGTTCCAATTAACTGTTCTCAGTTTTAACAAAAGAATTGGACAAAAGGGTACGTAATTAAGATGAAGATGAAGATGTTACTCCATGAACCGTGCACAATTATCAAATACTAAAACGACAAACTGGGAGTGGTAAGTACCTACCAGCTAAACACACTTGATCTTGAAATTAAAATACAAGTAAATTATAATACTGATGATGATGGGCTGTTGTTTATTCTACACACCATGACCGTGCATGCATGCATGGATTGGATGGGATCAATGGCGTCGAGAAAGGGCGGCACCAGAGAGTAAGATAAGCAAAATAAGGAGAAGCACTCCCGCAAAGGATCCGATCAAAGCGCCAGAGATTCTATCGCAAAAGGAGTTGAACTGCCGACAAATTCCAAACCAGTTTAGCTTAGCATTCCCCTTGTGTGCCAAGTATACAATTGATGCAGCTGCAGATGCTCCAGCGCTCAAAAAGCCCAAGCATTGCCTTCAATTCATTTCACAATTAAACCACAACAACAAGACAACTCTTACTCATGACTAGTAACATATATATATATAGTTAATAATTAATTGATTACCGTGTCAAAGATGATCAAAATTATCCTACTGTTCTGTGCAGTAGCACTCTTCAGGATGTGGAAGATGGATAATGCTAGAGAAAAGACTAGATACACACCCACAACAGAATTTGTAGCCACGAATAATCTGTTAGAAGACGACATATATAAACTTAGTCCATTAAAAAAAAACACACACACACAACTCCAGGTCTCCATGAGATATATATGGTATGTAAGTATGTATAATTAAAAGACTCACGTGAATGCTGGAAGATCAGTGTACTTTGCCCTAAACCGAATGAACTGGTTGAAAAGGGGAAGGGTTTGATTAGTTGTTCCCATGGCAATTGCACTTGCTAAAGTTCCAATAATAGCCAACACTCTGATAAAGAAATCAAGTATAGCAACCCCTCTATTCATTCCTGGAGCCGAATAATAACTACTAATCCTGCTCCTGCTGCTCGTCTCACCAATCTCATTTGCCTTCATCATTTTTATTTCAATCTCAAAGCAAATAGCTAGCCAGCCAAAAAGTAAGTACTGCCTAATAGGTTAAGAATGGGGTTTTAGTTTTAAAGGCTGTTTTGAGTTCAGGTCCTTTGCTACAGCGTACGGCATCATAATTTATACAAAGAAGATTCGGGTTGAAAAGTAATAGGTGCAATTTTTAACAATTTTTTACTAGCTAATTGGCTTAGAGGGAACCCACAGTTAGTTAGATACAATTACTTACATAAACCTAGCTAGTAGTACGCAGTATAAAGTTGTGTTTTTGAAATATTAAAACTGGTAGTTGCTCTGTAATAATTGGTTAGGATATTGTAGTATAATTGAGTCATACCAACTACAATCTATATTAGAACATATAATACAATATATATATGTACTTTCCAACTCCATCCACAGTTGTAGCCAAAATTGGAAAGGGTACTGAGACTTTCACAATATTGGAAATACAGGTTATTGACTTGCACAAAATTGGAAATAGAGTATAATGGTGGCAGTTGACATCCAAAATTATTGGAAATTTTCAAAGTTGAGTTGTTGCATGGTGATCTCTATACTCATTACTCATCACCCTAATCTTCTTTTAATTATTTTATTTATTAATTTTGTTTTCCCCTGTCAGGTGCATGATTGAACATAATGGTTGCATTTTGTTTCTAAATTCTAGTGAAATGATTTTCTTTAACAGGCTACAAGCTTAATCACATGATCAATAAACCCTGACTATGATCTGTCTCAAGACGATTTGCATATTTTCCAGAAATATCAGCTGTTTCATTCTCGTATATTGAAGGAAAGTTAAAATGTAATTGACACCAATAATCATCTTTCATAAACTTCAGGATCTGTATAATCTTCTTACATCATATAAGGGAATTTGTAATATACGTTTCATTCTTAAATCTTAGAATTTGTACCATATAAACTGCACATGAATGAGTTTCCAAATTTCAAGAAATGTTTATATAAACAAGTTCTTTCAGCTTTCAGACAGCTATAGAACCTGCTAAATTACACGTTCAAGTACGCAGTCAAAACCGAAGCAGGGAACATGAAGAAGTCTCGGTACAGCAGGAAAAACTTATTTTGCTAATTCTTTCATCAAGACTGCAGCAATTAAAGGGTACAAGAATCATAAAAAATTCTGAAAATTCCTCTATGATTAAGCAAACGTAATCAAATTTCAAAAATCATGTTTTTACAAATAAAATAAATAAAAAAATCCAATCCTTAATTCAAGCTACAAAAATATAATATACAGCCGTACACGTATTCAAAGACTTGGCAGTCTTAATTAAGGCTGAACAAGTAACCAAATTAGAACTGAAACCACACCAAAAACTACACCAACGATTCCGACGTATGTGACAGTTTTAGGTGAGTTGATAAATCAAATTTACGGTTCGGGTATGGTTACAAGTCAAAATCGCACGCATAAAACCAAAACCGCACCATATTGGTATAATCTATCTAATAAAATACAAATGATTTTGAATTTCCCGATCACTCAATAAATCATCTGGGCAATTCAAAGTTTGAGATAAATCCTACCGTCCATACAGTGCCGGAGGCACGGGACCCAGCTAGTAACTTATAATATTTCTGACTGATAATATGATCTTTGTTAACAAAATATTATAATATGATTGAACTACTATTAGTAACAATATGTTGTAATATGCTAGAGTAGCATTATTACAACATATTGTTACTAACAATATTATAGCATATTGTTACTAAGAGTATAGTAAACAAGGATGACTAGAAACCACACATACACAAATAACAGAAAACAATTACAACCAGAGATTGTGTTATGCTTTGTTCCTATATTTTGGGCTATTGGTCCCCCTTCCGAGAAAATCCACTTGCAGAGAGAAGCCTTGATAGAAAACGAGGGCTGTTTTTGCTTTTGTCCTTGTCACTGGAAATGCTTAAATTTCTGATCAGAGACCAGTGAGTCGCAAAGTCTGGCTCATACCCATTGTGTCTCATTGCTTCTAAAAGCTTCGATGCCTTGCTGAAGTTCTTCTCAAAGCAGTACTTATTAATCACACAACAGTACATCTCCTTGCTCGGAATTTCACCTGTTTCAACCATGGAAGACAGTAGAACCTCTGCTTCTGCGGGTTTTCCATCTGCACAAACTTTTTGGACAAGGGTACTCCATGTATCGATGCTTGAATGTAGGTTTCTATGCAACATCTCACTATGTAAATCCAGAGCTTCATTCAACTTATGACGCATACAAAAACCTTGGATCAGATAATCATAACTGGTAGAACCGGGGATGTTTTCGTTCCTCAACATTATATCTAGAAGATGAGCTGCCTTGTCTTGCCTACCATAACAACAAAGCCGCTTGATTAGATTGTCGTAAATGATGTTTTCAGGAATTAGACTTCCTTTCTCCATTCGATCTAAGAAGTCTACTGCTTCTTGGAGCTTACCATGGTTAAGAAGGCCCTCCACAATGTTATTTTGAATGATCGAATCATGAAACCGACCTAGAATTTCCATTTCTCGGCTCAACTCCAAGGCTGCCTTAAGATTCCCATCTTGACAGAGGCACTTTATTACTGCTCTCAAACAGCGGTTACTTGGCCTAATGTCTTTAGACATCATGGTAGTCAGATAATGAAGAGCACGCGACACAGATTTACAGCAAGAAAATCCATACACAACAAAATTGTATGTGGCCTCATCAAGTTGCAATTCCCTCTCCTGAAATTCTTTTAACACTGTATCCACAATCATACTGTTTCCAGAAGAGAAAAGATAAAAAATCAGAATATTATATATGAAAACATACGAAGGTTTGCTTTCTTTAAGCATAAACTCTTTCACGCTTAATGCAGAAGATATTCTGCCCTCCATACACATGAGAGACACCAAGTTCCGGTAACTCAAAGTTGAGATGTGTATGCTCTTCCTTATCAGAAAACCAAGTAGTTCTAAAACTTTCCTGAAGTTCTTCGATCTGCAATACCCTTGCAGAAGTATGTTATAAACTTCAACATCTGGGCATATACCCTTTAACAACATATCTTGGAGTAGCATGGCTGCTTCTCCAACCATCCCTGTCTTACAAAACCCACTCATCAAATCATGGACAGAAAGAGACACCAAAGGCTGCTCTCTCAAGATATTTTCTTTTAAATAGACTATTTTCTTCAAATCGTGAGCCCTACATAGCTCAGGAATTAACTGAACAGGAACATCAAATTTTGGAGCCAAGTTCTTAGCAAATATGACATCATATAACACAGAGGCTTCTGAAAACCTCTTCTCCTTGCAGAACCCTCTCATAAGATGGTCATAAGCCATAAGGTCCAAGATACAGCCTCGTTTTAAAAGCTCCTCTGCCAAAGCATGTGCAGTCACCGAAAACCCTGTATCACAAAAACATTCAAGAACAGCATGACAAAGCTCTGATTCTATATGTGGGTAAGCCAATAGCATGCTTTCAAAAAGCTCTAATGCTTCCTTGAGCATATCTCGCTGGCATAGGCAACCAATAAGTGCCTTACAGTCCTCTAACTCGAGCAACCATTTATCTTCTCGTGCAAGTTTCCAGCACTGCTGAATGCATCTCAAATCCCCAGTCCTGCATAAGTCTATTATTAGAGCAGTGTATGTTTTGTTTGCAATTTCTAGACGCCTTTGCAGCATTCCATTAAAAATGATCTTCGCCTTGCATGCATGTCCCCTTTTGATGTGTGCTTGAACAAGCACATTAAGAGTTTCCTGGTCAAGCTGATTAGACAACTTTGGCATCTTTTCCAAGAGACTGGTGATTGGCTTAATACCGCAACGAGATGCACAAAGCCCTTTCAGTACTGTTGAAAAGACAGACAAAGACAGCTCTTGCCCCCAGCGAAGCATATCATCTACCAACAACAGCGTAGGTTTAAGATTTTTATGACAAATATACTTCAACACAAGGGTATTAATATCAGGAATCATGGAATCATCAAGAACTTGAGTAGTTGTTTTTTCAAACTCATCAACATCTGTATCCAAGTAAAGTCCATTCCCAATATTATCAAAAAACTCCGTTCTAGTAAATCCCATGTCATTGTCCCTTCTCATCTTCACAGAGGATGGATTAAACCCCAATACCATATATGCTTTCAATAGTGGATCTTCTACTGGAGTGAGTTGAACCAAACCGTGGTCCACCATGTTGCTAACCACCACTTTCACTTCATCAAATTGTCTAGCTTTACAATATCCTGCTAGAAGAACTCTAAAAGTTGACATTTCAGGTGTTATTCCTCTATCGTGCATTTCATGAAGAATTTCCTTGGCATGCTTCCACATATGCTCCTTAAAGACCCCACTAATAAGAGCATTGTAGGAGTATATATGAGGTTTTAGTCCCCTGGACAAAATATCCGAAAGGTAAATGAAAGCATCCTTCAGTTTTCTTTCACGGCAACTCCACCCAATCAAGATGCCAAATGTTTTTTCATCAGGGAAGAAACCCAAAATCTCCAACTCCTGCATTAAGAAAAATGCTTCTTCTGCCCCAAAGTTTTTACACAACGAAAATATGATCTTGTTACCACAGATGACACTGGGTGCACACTTCATTTCAGCAAAAAAACTTAGTAGATCATCATAATCCTTCTTTTCACAGTACCCAGTGGCAATTGCATTAAGAACAAACTTATTGGGTTTCAATCCAAAAGCGGCAATCTTCTTTACAAGATTTCTTGCTTCCTGAACTTTTCCACCCGCACATAACAGTTGAGTGACATTCTGATATATACGCTTTCCTTCTAAACTAGTTCCCAACCCATTCTCCACCATATCCACAAAAACTTGAATTGCTAATTGGGTTTCACTTAGTTGAACCAATTTGTTAAGAAGGGCATGATAACCCCCCAATGATGGCACTAAACCTATGCCCTCATTCGATCATACAAAGAAGTAGCCCTTTTCACTTCATCAGCAACTACATACCCTTCAATTAAATTACTGAAAATTTCTTGATTATCCAACAAAATTCCTTGATTTTCCTCTTTTGAAAGTAAGACTTCAGCATCCCTAAATAGTTGCACCTCAACGAGCATCGATGCCATGATCTTGCAAGACTGAGGAAGATGCTTAAAATCCCTACTTTGTTCACCAGCCCACTTGAAAATTCCCCATAAAGATTCAACCTTTTTAACTTTATTTTCAAATTTCCCATCATAACATTCGAAACCCAATAATATTTCAAGAACATCTCCAGGCTTTAACTCCGAAATTCTCAAAAACCTACGGGTAGTTTTGGGGGATATATAAGAGAGCTTGAGAAGAGAATCTTTGAGAGAAAAATTAACAAAGGTGTCAACTTTCTTATCCCAAAGATGCGAACATCTCAATGCTACTGATTTTGCAATACCAGAAAAGTTAATTGAAGATTTATCTAACTGGGTGCTGTTTATTTTGTGTGTAGATTCAACAGATGATGTTGTGAAGAAGCAATGGTTAATGGGGAAGAGATAGAAAAGAGAACAAACCTGTTTAAAGTAGGGTTTATGCTGGTGGAGACTGAAGAGAGATTGGAGCATCCCACTGTCGTATATCGTATATGGTTGCATGTTTTGGGTGCTATTGAAATCTTGTTTTTAATTTTCACATAAATTTTGTGAGAAATTGGGCCTATTGGCTGGATGAAGTCTTCAATAAGCCCGCTTGATGGTGAATTAAATTGGTCCTATTTGCCTCTTTCACCAATTCAAATAGTAGTACACTGTTTTGGAATCAGTTTCAAGAACCAGAATTCGCTTATTCTAAGCCCAACAAGTACTTTGATTATTTCAAATTTACTATCTAAGCTTATGGTAGTGACAGCTTGAACTTGATGAGGAAATTTCTACTCCCTTCGTTTCTAAAACGATGATTTAAGAGGGGGGAAAAAATTATCTTCAAAAGTATGTTATAAGTACGCAAATTAGATAAAAAAAAAATTAAATTGATTCATTTAATTTTAACCATATCATATTTTAGCCAAAAAGTAAATCAATCACATTAAGTAAATTAATTTATTCTCTCTTTACAAAAGAGTCAATTAAATCAATCAACACACATACCAATACAGGACCCAAATGAAAAATAAATTTATACGCTCTTATCTTATTGACAATTTTAATTTGTGTGAAATTTGTCATTAAATCATTTTTTTAGAAACGGAATAAATTTATTTATGGTGAAGAGTCATTGAATATAGGGATTCCAAATAGTATGACAAAATGAAGGGTCGTGTTGGTTTGTAAGGATTTCAATTTTCGGATTATATTCTCATGAATTATATTCTTAAGACTATTAATCTTAATCACATGTTTATTTTTCATGGAATAACTTAAAATAAACTCATTATTGTTTGTTTTGTCTAGGATTATTTAAAAGGATTAGATAAAAACCTACCCTTTGAACTAGTATATCTTTATCATTAATAACAAAGATATCATATTCTAATTAGTTTGAGTATAGATAATCGGTCTTTTTAAATAAATTACAAATTTTTAGTCTCAATATGGTTGAAATTATAATACATAGTTAGAAATGGTATTAAATAATCGTCCCCTCTCCCCCTCTCTTTAAGTTATTTTATTATCCTCGGACTAATAGTTCAAAATTTATTTTTAAAAACAAACATGAGACTTGTGATTGATATCAAAAATATATATATATTAAAATTGTAATTTATTACAAGAATAGGAAGAAGAAGCAAGGACCTCACTTGAATTGTGCCACTTGAATGAATGAATGAATAAAATAATCCCCTCCAAGAGTTGACCTCACCTCACTGCTAGCTGTGATTGATTAGCTAAGCTCCGACGGCGACCATAAACATAACCAGACTCAAAATTAAGAAGAGTGTCCGTCCATCCATAGGCCATAGCTCATAGCTATTCATTGTTTGATCTAAAAATGAATAAGAATTGGAGTTCGTTGTTGATTGGATTGGTGGGTGCAACACTAACACTCTGTGCATACCAGCAAACAGTGGTGTCTCCAACACAATGCATCACCCTTGGCCTCTTTGTTCTCATGTTTGCTCTTTTTATCAAGGAAGGTTTCCTTTCTCTCTAGATTTACATTCCTTGCAAAATTATGTATGTATGTACTTTTGAGTTTTCTTGTTTACTTTATTTATTGCTTTTGGTTTGGATTTGTTTGATGATATAATTATATATTCTCCTTTAATAAGATCCATATTGGTCTACTTCAATTCAAACTGGAAATTAGAATTTATGATTTCAAGATCCACAACATATTTGCAATTCAGTTTTAATGCTTGGGTTTCAAATTCAATCCGAGTCTCTTATAGTTTAATTTAGAAACCAAATTATTCAGAATTCCATGGATGCAAGTTGTCCAAATTCAGTAAATGTACATCGTTTTATTTTACATGCACTAATTTCGGTTTCTCCTCCATCTAGGGCTATTAGATCATAATGAAGATATCTAATATTTTGGGCTCATATTTGTTTTTCTCTTCAATATAATTAATTATTATTGTGGTGCAAGATAAGTAAAAAGAAACTAAGGATAATTTTGCGTACCATAAAAATAATTTTAAAATCCGTTTGTGAAATTCTAAAATTCAAATTTATTTAATTTTCTATAATACGTAATAGGTAATAGTTTAGCAGTGCCAACCATTGCCTTTTATACAAGCAGCACTATTAGTACAACCCCTAAATGTAGTTTACCTTTACATCCACGTATATATTCTTAGTCATCTAGTGAAAGGACTTTATAGCTAAAGCACATTGAATATTTGTAAATGTTAATTCACATGATACGAGGGAACCAAAAGATGAAAGGATTATTAGTCTTCTAAAAATACAGATACGCATGGTCGGGTGTAATCAGTTCACTCCAAGATATGAATTTAGGAGTATAGTAAATAAACACTACTCAAAAACCATTACCATTTATGAGTTAGCAGCCTCATAACCATGTCTTTAACCATTATCATCACAAATCTAGCATGAAAAAATGAGGCAGAGATGTAGCCAGAAATGACTTGTCGACGGCATGGCGGAAATTTGTACCTACTACGTACATATATAAATATTTATACCAATCTTGCCGGCAAGTCATCCTTGGCTGCACCACATTGCCTCATTCCCACATGCAAGACTTTAGATGAAATGAACCCATGACAAAAACTAACTTCAAGCCAGAGAGTTGCCACTTTTTTGCCCCAAAATGAAGTTAAAACAAGAAAGATTTGACACCCAGAAAACAAGCCAATCCTATAGACTCCACACTGCCCCAAAACTCCAAGAGGGGTTTAAGAATTTTCCCCAAGGAGAAAGACAACATTCCTTATTGAATGAAGAAACAAATCTTTCTCATTTATTCAGACAAAATAAAGATTGCCCAAAAGAGGGAGGAGCCTGCGTAAACAGGTAGAGGAGGAGGAGCCGATTGGACAGCAAGACTCAAATGACAGACCATGGACGAATGAAATATTGAAGCCTCTCGGAGTTTGTTTATAAAGAAAACACTGCCTACTTTCATGAAATGGTAATGTAAAACTGTAAATAGTATTTAATGATGATGCTAGCTAGCCAGCTAGCTATCTGCTGAGTAGCTGCGTATCTGTCCGATCTCAGTTCTTACCCAATGGGCAACTAAAAATATATAGATAATAGTATATAATTTGGATGTGACCTTGCAACTTGCATGGACGCAATACCAAGAAAAATTTAGCCACCCATGACCCTACGGTACTGTCTAGCCTCTGAAATTTTCTCTTAAGGCACTGCAACACTAAAAAAGACAGTCTTTCGTATTTACTTGAGAGGGTTGAGTTAGGTGAGTAGATTCACTTCATCTTTGTGCAAGGACGGAAATTTTGCAGAGTAACCAATTTCAGTTATTAATCTTACTTCTGCCAAAAATTGATGAGAATAAATTAAAACTTTGAAACAAAAGTTCTTAGAATAACGCATACTTTGAATATATATACACAAATTTTTTTTTTTAAAACATTATAGTAGTTTAAGATGGATATACAAAAATAACACGCTCCACTCTTTTGATTCGCCTCTAATGTCACACTTAGAATTATCTAAGATTTGTAGGCTTAACCAACCATATAATGATCTTCCATAGGACTGAGCATTCAGTTAATAACCGAACCGAACCACAAATTCGGTTATAACCGATACCCGAATAAACACCGTTTTTAATATCCGAATAACTAACCGAATTTGACACTAACCGAATAACCGAATAGGTTATTCGGCTATTCGGTTAAAAACCGAATTGAGAAACTAGCAGCAACAGTTCAGTTCATAAATTACAATCCATAAACATAATTACATTCAATCCATAAGTAATAAACTAGCAGCAACACAGTTCAGTTCATAAACTAAAGTAGCAGCAACACAGTTCAGTTCATAATTACAATTCATAAACATAATTACATTCAATCCATAAACATAAACTAGCAGCAACACAGTTTAGTTGCTAGTAGTAGCTGCTGCAGTGCTGCTGTTGCTGTTGAAGACTTGAACATTCAAGGGGTAAATTCTCAGTACCTTCAATTCTCAGTTCGAGCCGTCGACCGATGATAGAAATTCTCCGTACCTTCAGACTTCAGTTCTCCGTAGTCCGTACCTTCAGTTCTCACTTCTCAGTTCGACCGATGATAGAAATCGAGAGCTGGGTGACTGTGTCTGGGCGTCGGTCGTCTGGATCTAAGAGACAGAGAGAGTTCAAGATCTGATCGTAGTCTTAGATCTGAGTAAAGTAGTCTTAGATCTGGTCTGGGCGTAGGAGTGATGAACGAGGTCTGAGAGAGAGAGAGTAAAGTAGTCTTAGATCTAAGAGAGTTCAAGTAATTTAGAATTTAGACTTTAGACAGACACTACCCCCGACTAATTAATTTAGATTTAGACTATTTACTATTTAGTAAAATAGAGTATGTGTTCGTCTGTTCGGTTATGTGAAGCTTTCTCCTTTACACAGTTTAATTCGGTTATTCGGTTTAACCGAATAACCAAAAAATGATACCCGTACAAACTAACCGAAAACCGTAAAATAATTCAGATATAACGGAAATAGTGAAAATAACCGAAATTTCAGAAAAACTCGGTTAAATTATTTCGGTTCAGTTCGATAATTCGGTTATACCCGTTTTTTACTCAGTCCTAATCTTCCATACAGCAACACCTTTCAGCTCCCAGCTGGCACCGTCTTCAATTCCTTTGGTAAGTGATCTCCTTAACATCGTGGTGCATCGTGCCAAGTAATTGTAACTTCACACAAGGACTCCAACAAAAAACCATAAAGATGTCGATATTGCAAGGAACAAATCACAAGTTAAAATTCAATAAGGCACTTCAGATTTATAATAAAACTACAGTCAAAGGAATTAAAAAAATATATATTAAGAAGAAGAATAATAATAGATATTAAAAATGTAAGCTTTACTTTATGATAACAAGTTATCGTATGTTATCCAAACTTGGCTGATAGAGTAGGCAATGCCTTTCACTGATGGCTGGTGAGGTTTACTGGAAAGGGTTCCAGTTGATCATATCAAAATTTCTTGATATATATACATATAATGTGAGAAGCAAATAAGATGGGCACATTTTTCTCACCCACATTGGCAGACTTGCCTCTGCCAAAGACGTGCCTATGATAGATGACCTGTTGTATGCACATGAAAAACAACATAAAACTCAGATCCTAGCAATTCATGGCAAAGATGACGTATATTTTGTTCAATAAAAGCCACGTGTCAAATGTGAATGTGAAGTTAAAACTACCACCTGATTCAATTTAAGTTTCACCAGCTCCAAAATATCTTCAGATGAGCATCTCATCCTCCAAAATAGCCAGAGTCGCAAGCAAGAACCAGTATGTTCCATAAGAACTTTGCCAATAAATTCTGGACCCATCATTGTGGAAATGTCAAACAGATTACACAATCCAAAATCTAACCTCGACAACAAAGATGTCACACCACAGTGCCCTCGTCACTGGTTCAGTTGGGAATTTTTTTTCCAAATTTCTAATAAAAATTTTAAGATGTTTACATCTGAAAGTAATTTGCCCTAAGAAAGCAGAACCGGTGGCGATTTACTGTTCACATATATTTGCAATACGAACAAACCATTGGAGCTGTAGAAAGCAGGAGGTTTATAAACAAATGAGGACTAATCTCCAATTTGTACCCTAAACTTTAACCCTAAGATCGATTTGCACCCTAAATTTTATTTTGAATTAAATGCACCCTAAATTTTGAGTTTCAAAACAATTTGCACCCTCCACACCCTCTACATTAAAATAATTTGTACCCTAAACTTTAGTGTGAAAGGTGAAAATTGTATTGAAACTCAAAGTTTAGGATGCATTTAATTCAAAACAAAGTTTAGAGTGTAAATCCATTTTAGGCTTAAAGTTTAGGGTGCAATTTGGAATTTAGTCAAAAATGAGATATAAAATCAAAAGTGAAGGGCAAATACTACATAGGCGAAGAACATAAACATATCTACAAGACTACACCGTCAACTAGCATACCAAAAAAAACGTAATGATCAATTGCATGCATATACAAAATTAGCTGTGTGATGCACACAAATCAAATCCTTGCAATAATGAAAAATAACTCGAAATCTTCAAGCTGGTCCAATTCATACAAATAACAATATATGAGAACTACCCAAAGTCAATAAAACTACCAGAGGGTTGAAACATGGACAAGGCATATGCTGTCTACATAGGTTGTTGGGAAAACAGGAATTTGAACTTGGTCAAAGTATGGTGTTGGGACATGGCGAGTTTCAAGAGAATGTAAAATCTTCATATGGTCCCCCTAAGAAAAGCATCAAGGTGGGCCATGAGTTTCCAAACCCTGTTTCACTGGTCTTCTGGTTTTAGGCAGGAGGCTTCATCAAATAGGCAGTTGGCTGGCTTCGGGCTTCAGAGATTTCAGCTGTTTTGTTGGAGGGAACCAAACAAAGGGAAAATAAGAACATCAGTTTCAGATATGGGAGATAGGTTAGGTTACTCTAGCAAACTCTGGTAACCTTGGCATGTGCTAAAACAAATAAGAGAAGAATAGCAATTAAAATCGAAGGGACAAGGGGAACTCAGCGTAACCATAATGTACCTGTGGTCCCGGTCATCAAACTTTTAGTAACCATAACTCTTCCGCCGAGAAGCTGAGTTCTGCCCAGATAACCTGATGGCAGAAGCTTAAAGTCAGGGACTAGGAATTCTAAGATATGAATGATAATCAATCATAACAATCTTCAAGAAATCAAAGCAAGAATCCTACTCTTCTTTTTTTCTAGCAAGTAATTTTGGCCCTAAGCATGGGGATTGGAACTAGCGACCTAGAGACTATTCCTCAAGGCTTTTGTTTAGTGGAGAGTCAGAAGATGGTAGAGGGCATCTTGAGAATTATTTATGTGAAGACCCTAGTCGGATATTTGTTAGTAGAATTAATCAATCCGAAGTAAAGGATGCATTGAGAAAAATGGAAGTAAGGAAAGCTACGGAACCAGACAGTAATCCAATTGAGGCCGAGAAAAGCTTAAGTAATCTAGGTCTTACTTGGCTGACTAGGTTGCTTAATAAAATTCTAAAGAGAAGATATCAAATGAGTGGAGAAAAAAGAGTACCTTAACACCTATCTATAAAAATGAGGGAGATATTAATTATCTGTATCTCTTCGTGCTAGTTACGGACAAGCTCATGAGAGATATTCAAGAAAGGATATCGTAATATATGTTGTTTGTAGATGATATAGTGTTGATATCCAGAGAAAAGATCGATGTTAAGCTAGAATTGTGGAGTAACACTTTAGAATCTAAAAGTTTTAGGTTAAGTCGAACTAAAACAAAGTACTACATGTAGCATATTTGTATACCTTTAATAAGAGTAGGAATGACTTGTTAGTATGAACGGATAGGGGATACCCTAAAGGATATTTTTGATACCTGGATTCAATACTACACTACAGAAAGAAGGGCAGATTGACTAGGATGTGACCCATGGGATCCAAACAGGTTAATTAAAGTGGAAAAGTGCTTCAGAGTTTTATGCGACCATGAAAGGGTAACTTTATAAGACTTTTGTAAGGCCAGCTAGACTATATGATTACAAGTGTTGGGTTAATAAAGGCACATAAGATAGCAGGGATGCAAATGTTTTAGGTTGATGTGTGGACATAAGAGACTAGATGGAATTAGAAATGAAGACATTAGCAAGAGGTGAAAACCATTTAAGATGATCCAACAAGTAAAAAAGATATATTCAAAATTGGTGATACTTGAAGGGATAGGAGTACACCGAAACTAACAAAAAATACATGCATATGTATGAAAACACCAATAATATGGCTCTTGATAGAGCAGAGTGGAGATAATGGATTCATCCAGCCAACCCCAAGTAGTTTGGGATTAAGGTTTTAATGAGTTGACTTAAGCACAAGCTCTTAACTAACAAAAAAACGTCCTCCAACAAGCTATCTACAAAGGACCCTTAACAAGTAAATGGGTAGACATAAGGAAGTGCTAAGAACCCTTACCCAGAACTACCAGTACGTCCCGAAGAATAGCCACTATAGCCTGCATAACCACTGCCACTACTGCCACTCTACAATTGACAACAACAAAAAATCAACGATTAACAAATGAGAAAACAAAAGAGCACCGATAGCAATATAAGTGTCGCTTAATACAAGCAGCACTGCAGAATTGACGCTGCATAACGAGATATAGAAAGGACATTCATTAAATATAAGTGGCACGTCATTATATCAAGAAATCTTCAATACACTTCACAGACATTCATTAACTATAAAATGTGAATGACTCACATGCAAACCACCATAACTTCCGTACGCATCACCAGCTGGCAGATCACTAGAACCGCCATATCCACCAGAATAGGAATGTTCACGTCCATGTCTTCTACTATCTCTACTTTCATATTTCATACCATCTGGACCATCAGCTGGCATAGGAAGGTACGGAAGAACTGGCACAAAAGCAGATACAGCACCCTCTCTTTCAAAGAGGTTTGCCCTCAACCTTGAAGTTACTTGCAAAAAAGCTTCCTTTGCAACATCAAGATCTCCGGAAATCTGCAAAATAAAGTCAACATTAGTAACAAGCAATACTAAATCAATTGAGTTTTACAAATCCACATACTATAATAAACATTTACCTGAACCATCTCATCATCCTCTGAAGCAACTTTGGGAAGGTTTTCCTTTGATAGAATGCGAATATTAGCTTTGGTGCTGTTCCTCATTGCAGTAATTATACCCCCACCTTTCCCAATAAGGCAGCCAATCCGAGAAGTTGGCACGAGAAGACGGGTCGTGAATGAAATAAGACCTGAATCTCTTTCAACTTTCTCACTGCACCTAGGTTGCAAACGCAATGCTGCTTCGATTGTTGGAGAGAATGTGTCTTCAAAAAACTGAAATAGAATATAATGATATATCATTGAAGCTATGGTGCAAACAATACCATTACTCACATAACATCAATAGGAAATGCTTACCTCTTTTGCTGAAATAGCTATTATGCAATCGTCTCCGGCAGCAGAAGAACTATCAACTTTAATAGCTGCACCAGAATCTTGTCTGATTTGATTGATTATGGCACCACCCTTGCCAATTACTCCGCCAATATTTGCAGTAGGACAAACCATGTGGAGAGAGAATTCCTTTGAAGATGATTCATCCCTTGAAGCCGAGTAAAACGAGCGTGACCAGTCTCCGCTTTCACCTTTGTATTCACCATAAGAGCCCATTAGAGGAGTTAATCCCATGATTGGGGCACCACCAGGAGGACCCATAAGTGAACCACCAGATGCATATGCATTTGGCGTGGCAGAAATAAGCATGTGCTGGGAGCGAGATGGATTATCATGAAGACGAGATGCAATTTGATAAAGAGCCTTCCTAACGACAGGAGCTTCACCAGATATCTGGAGAATTCGGGAAAAGGTAGATACTTAATTTATGATATGTAAATAATAATGGAAAACAATTCAGTACAAACTAAATACTATGCTTGCTTATTTCACATCCGTGAGGTGAAATACAATCCAATCTCAAAAGTAAAGGGACTTTATAAAAAGTTTTATGCAAACACTGAAGGGCAATCATGCACCAAACTTTAACAATGTCCAAAGAGAAACAATCCAGTAACACAATTACAGCATGAAAATCTGACTTAGATAAACAAAATTTGTCTCATTCAAACAGCCATTTAACTTCAACTGAGAAATTGTTAAATAAGATAGAACAGATGAGCACATATTTCAAGAATATAATACAATTTTAAAGTCAGCGCAAGGAGATAAGAGCAAACACAATTCAAAGGATAATTTTTACCTGAACAAGTTCATCAGAGCTCAGTGCACAAGGGGGCAGATGATCATCCTTCAGAATGCGAATCTGTGCACCAGTATCACTGCGAATGCTTTGAACTATTTGTCCACCTTTCCCAATAATACATCCAATCTGATCAGATGGTACAAGAAGCCGAACAGTAACTTGTGCCCCTTCTTCAGAGTCCTCAGTCAAGTCATCAGCAATAACTCTGTCAAATACCCTGAAGAGAGCATCCTGAGACGGACAAACACGATTATCGGTGCCATCAAAATCGTTTGTTTCGTCACTTGAGCTGTAGATAGTGACCACACGTTCGTCGCATCCTGACACTGTCTCACCAATTCTAATTTTTGATCTACTATCAGCTCGGATTTGCTTAACAATTTCTCCTCCCCTCCCTATGATACTCCCGATCTTCCTTCCTGGGCATAAGTATCGGTAAACTGTATCTTCTGGCCCAATAGAGAATGACTCCCTTTCATCCCCAGTGTTTTTCCTTTTATTTCTTCCATTGTCAGCATAATCAGAGTGAGAATGGGAACGCTTTCCATAATTGTTCCTTTGACCAGCCATTGGTAACTGTCTTCGGAGTATACACCATCAGAACACAACATACAAATGTAATTAATAAAAAAACATCATGACCATTATGACCTTTTGGAATAAATAGCGTATCTAAATGATATACCTCCATGTGTACCGTGAAATAAATATCTATGACACGTACCTAGATAATTACTTTCAATTCACTTGTAGAAGAAAAAATTCCTCCATGTTTTAGTATGCTAAATCAACATTAAAAGTTACCTATTTATATGGAGTTCATGTGATCACTTCACACTCATAATTAGGAAAGAAGAACATTTCAAAGACAACCTCTCGGTATAAGGAAGTACAGAAACAAAAATAAGATGCACCATATACATTTACCCCGCCGCGTACTCCAATACAAAAGGAAAAGTTTCAAAAGCCGTACTAGTATCAAAATTCCAAGCATTAACATCTACACATTCAATCTTATAACAAATTATGAGCATCACTGTAATACTAATGTAAATCTCTGTTCGCGTATATATGATTTTGAAATTAAAAGAAATAAAAATAAAAACTTAGTGATAAATTGTACCCCAGACAAATTGTCGAGCAAAAAGAAACAGAAATAAAACGAGGATAAATGTATCATTTACAGCAAACAATACAACGAGAGAAAGAAATACCAAAATAAGTAATTCTAACAAAACGTAGATCTGAGTATTACATGTGCGTATAAATAATCAACCAATAGACAAATCTACAGAACACTTGAATTATACTTTTTGCATGCATATCTGTGAGCAAGATTTGGGAATAAGGAATCAATCAAAAATAGGAAAATGAGAAATGATAACGATGAATAAACTAATAGCAGATACCTTCGTTCAGAAATAGAGAATCTTCAGAATCGAATACAAGCCCTTGCGATTAGAAAGAGGGAGCAATTGGAAAATTAGTTTGTTACCACTGTCTCTGTAATCTGGATTCTAGGGTTTTGACCTCCACTTCCAGCGAAATAGAGTACGGGCACGCTACGGGAAATTGTAGTAAGTTTTTGCTGACGTGTGAATTGTGATTAACCATGTATTCATGTGCCCACTAAGGGGTGTATTCAATTAAAAATTTTAAAGATTTTTTTAAAGTGACATATTTTTATAGAATTTGTGAAATTTTAATGACTTTTAAAAATTTTAAAAATTCTTTTAAAATGACTTTTATAGATTATGAAATAAGTAACAGACTTTTATAAACTTTTTATCAAGACTGTGATAGACTTTTGTATACTTCTAATATATCTTACAGCTTATATTAATTATTAATTAGCCCATGTGTACAATATTTCTCTCTTTTTTCATGAAATAGAGTAAATCTCATTATATTATTGTGGCATGAGATTTTATATATGTTGAAAGCGTTCATATTATTCTACTCATTTCATAATACATTTGGATACTCGGATACCAATAAAACTTTAGAAACTACAGACGCAATACAAAAATTAAACTCAATTTTCATTGAGCTATATATAATTTATGCATATGCGTACGCTTTTTAGTAGGGATATCAAACTCTATTTTTCACAAAATAATATGACAATAAAAATCTATATGATCAAAAGTTGTAAAACATCATACATGTGAGTAAACCACTAACAAGTAACATTAGCATATTAGTCCTCCATTTATTAACATTCTCTCGTTACCGGCCATTGTTATTATTTTGATCGACGTTTCTCCACATGTCAGAAGCTATACTAGTCCTCCATTCATTAACATTCTCTCGTTGTTGCTCTTGAGTTTCAAAAACTTGTTCCAAATTATCTCCTTGATTGAGTGGTAACGATGAAGATAGTGAAGACTCGTGATCTAGTTCAATAGGAAATTCATCTGAACGACACTTCTTACGAAGAAAATTGTGGAGTCCTACACAAGCTAGTACAAGCTGCTTGAGTTTTATAAGGAAATGGAGGTGCAGACTTGAAAATTGTGAATTTCGATTTAAATATACCAAATATTCTCTCAATTGTGTGTCCTTAAGGAAGCATGACGAAGATTGAACAACTCGATTGCATTTTCAGGGTCACGACCCTGACCAGCAAAATCTTGAAGATGATATCGAACACCTCGAAAAGGAGCTAAAAATTGGCGCCGATTTGAAAATTCACAATCCACCAATAAAAATTTTCCTATTTATTGCCATTTAAAAAATCACTATGAAATGTAGGATCTAAAATCAAACAAATAAATTGAAAAACAAGATAACTACATACCTTATGGCACTTTAAGTCCGTTCCTTCTTGTAAAAGAGTCACTTAGCACTTTTGAATCATGAGCTGAACCATCCCACCCACTAAGCACATATATGAATTTCAAATCAAAATTACAAACTGCTAATACATTCTGCGATATTTTTCCACGACGATTATGATAATTGCTTACATCACGTCCTTTTATCATTGCTGAAATGTGCGTATCATCAATAGCTCCAATGCAATCCTTAAATGAATTCCAAATCTTATTTGTTTTCATGTCTTGTATTCTCCTCAATTCTACCAAATTTAAAACAAATATTTTTGTTCAATGTCTTGTCTTTTAACGTATACATCCCTTTTAAAATTGAAGTATAATGTCTGTATTAAAAGTAGAGATAGATTTTGATTTTTTAAACTCAAATTGCAAAATAATAAATTTAAAATTGAGATGAATATGTAGCTGATGAATCAAGAAAGCCTTGTCCAAGCTATTTTTGTATGTTTGTCTGCTCAGGTTTTTTTTGAGCAATAATTCAAGAATTTCCCTATATATATAAACATGTTGTCATGGTTCATGGCTTCATGCGAATCATAGCAATTCACGTTTTAGTCTTGCTAACAAATTGGCTACAAAATAACTGTACTGAGTAATTTTACGTGCAAGTTATTTTACACATACATAATCTTCGTTGTGTTTAATGATCATATATTTTCAAAAAGTAACAGTAATTTCATATATTATACATACATAATCATATATTAACAATAACACATACACATCATATATTTTCTATTTTCATATATTATACATACATAATCTTTACAATTGATACGAGAGTTTCATGATTTTATCTCACTTTTGTTGAACAAATCTCTTTCATATTTCTATTGGAAGCTTTTGAACGACTGCTTCCCTCACCAATTCAGATTAGGTTTATTTGATTACTTATTAATATATCTTGTTAATTCTATTATTATAATAAATCTAATTATTTTTATGACCCAAATTTTATCAAATTATTTATCCATCACATATTGATATTTATTAGCCCATATAAAATAAATAATTAGTTTGACCCAATAAAAGACAAAGTCCAATTAATAAAAGACAAATTTTATCCACCTTTGTGTTTATTTGAAAGTCTTTAAAAATATTTAGAGATGAGGTAAGACTTTGGATATGGGTTGATAGTTATAATTATTCTTCTAAAGTCTGTCAAAGTCTATCATTTGATAAAAATCTTTAAAATCTATGACTTTTTGAATACCAAAATATTTTTATAGACTTTGTAAAAATCTTAATTCAATACCACCCAACTTTTAAAGACATTAAAAAAGTTGTAATTGAATACCACTAAATTTTTATAAACTTTTTAAATTCAATACCGGTCTATGCGTTGACTTTTAAAATTTTATATTGGTCCACATACTTACAATTTTATAAATCTACCCCACTCAACTTGAAGAATATTGTACGTTGTTCCCTGTTTGGCCTAAATATTTTTTAACGATAACATGATACTTATTGAAATTATATTTTTTTATACAGAAAAATATTATCTATTTGAAATTATACTTATTGTCTTATTGATCTTGAGCTTGAGCTAGATGCTATTTGAACTTGACTTGTTAACTAATTAAAAACTAATTTAAACCCAATGTCAAACCAAATCAAAGAGACCCAATATAAAAATCAATAAAAATGTACAATAATAATAATAATAATAATAATAATAATATGTATTTAGATTAAAAATATCTAATGTGTATCCATGTAATTTCATTTCAGTAATCAACATGACTCATTTTTTTTCCTGCCACTTTTGTTAATTTTTTTTTTTTTTTACTATTTGGATGATTTGGGCTACAGAATAGTATGTATATGGAATATGCGTTGCTGATCTCCTCTAAAATTAGAGATATATTTTAATTAATTTATGAAATTCAATATAATTTTATTAAATTTTGAAAACAATAAATATGATAATTAATGTTTTATATATAATTTATAATTCTTATATTTGTTTGTATTAAAAGTAAATAAATATATAAAAAAAATTGGATTTTAAAAAATCAAAATATATTTTTAATTTTATAATGAAGGTGATAGTATAAAGCTTTGAAGGTCTGGAATTTAGTTGTCGGTGATGGAGTTTTGGTGGTAGTGGAGGAGGAAACCGGCGATGATGGAATTTGGTGATTGGAGGAGGAAGAAATTTCTCAAATGGGAAGACTGGCCGGCCACATGTTTTAGTTGTACGTGCACATGCACGTGGAGACCAACTTAATAAGCTGCTCATCCCATATTAATTTGTCAGAGACATGTGTAGATTAGCCCAATGTTAAACCACTTCTTTAAAAAGTACTAAAACCTATTAGGAGCCTCAACTCTCTTGAATTTATCTAAAATGTGCATGTGAAATATCCAACAGCAACTCCGTCGGAAAACTCCGTTCTTCTGTACCACCACCATCATAATCCGTATATAAACCGTAATCCACCACCACCACCCATGAATTATAACTCTCTAAACCTTGACCCCAAACCCTAATAACTAATTAGGCCAATATGTCGTCTACTGGACAACCTCAGCTCAGGTACACGCAGATGCTGTCAAAGGTGCTCCACTTGCGGAACCTGACTTGGGAGTGCACTGAAGAAGAGCTCGGTCTGATTTGCAAACATTTCGGCAAGATGGTCAACACCAATTGCAATGTTGGGACCAATCACAACCAGGCCTTTCTTTGAATTCGTAACTCTCCTCTCTTGTTCGTGTTTGAATTATAGTCCCTATTGCTAGCCTAAACTAATAATTTACTGGGTATTATTGGTTTATACCGTGCCGTCAACTTGTTGAATTATTGTTTTACCGAAATTGGTATCGTGATTTGCTTTGAATTGTAGTTGTCAATGAAAAGAAAGTTATAAATGTGCAAACTATATCCACGGATTAAGCTCGTATGTATATGGATAAAATTGACTTTGAATGTAAACGGATTGAATATTTCTTTTAGACTGGAGGAGTATACAACTATACATGATGGATTTATAGTGTATTTTAGTAATATTTTTATTTTTCTGGGGGTCCATGTATATGTTCTAGTATGTCGTCAAGATCTCCTCAAATAACTATGATGTACTTCCAAAAATTTTCCTGTTGACGTTCAATCTATATTGCTGAAGCTGCTATTTAATCTAATGCAGTTTTCCTCATTGCAAATTCACATGTTTGCTTAGGCCGATTGCTAATTCCTTTGGACCATCCTGGCTTGCTGCTTAATGTGTTTCAACTTGTAATTTAAATTTTCCCATTAAATCAATTAGTCTATTGTTTTTGTTGTATCTTTATTATGTGGGAGATTACAGCCAATGAGCCAAAAAAATAAAATATGTGGGAGATTTAGGCTGCTGATGAGAATGTAAGCTAATTTGTATTGTACTGCAGTTAGATCTTAATCAGGCAATTAATATTGTTTCATATTTTGATTAATCATTAGAGCCTGTATCTTTTCGTGGTAAAACTGTGTATATTCAATATTCGAATAGACATGAACTTGAGAACAACAAACAAGGGCCCTGGTGATGTTCCGGGAAACATCTTTCTGGTAACCACTGAGGGTGTAGAAGCTGGTGATGTCAGCATTGATGTCATTCACTTGGTAAGTGATTTTTTTCTTTCTTTAAGAGTATTATGATATGTATATCCTATTGTCTAGGCAATCCACATTTGGAATAGTTCTCAACGTGACTTGTAGGGATTCTGGGGACGCTTCTACTTGTAGTTTGCACTTTGCAGTACACTTTTCTTCATGGACGGCAGTCTCTGTTACTTAAAACTTTCCTTTAACTGTTCTGCACCGGTGAATTATATCTCAGCTATTTTGTTAAACCCTTGTATTTTCTGCGTCCTTTGTTTCTTGGTGGATGGTATAACAAGTTATGTAAACTCAACTCAATAATTGTTAAATAAAAAATAACCAACAATGACAAAAACACTGAGATACTCTTTAGCAAGCCCTTTTGGGGTCAAGTAGAAAAACTGAGACATATGGAAATTGCATGTTCTGTTTTAATTCTATATTGATCTTCTTTTATCTACTTCCCCCCTCCCCCTCCCCCTCCCACCTCCCACCTCCCACCTCCCACCTCCCACCTCCCACCTCCCACCTCCCACCTTCCACCTTCTTTCTTCCCTTTCTAGATTGATTTCATGTTGCACTTGATTCGGTTGAGAGCTTGATGATTATTTAAAATCTGGGGTGGCACTGGTGAACAGACTTTAGACATGACCTTTTCAAATATATATGGTTCTAGAATATTGAAATAAGATTGATTATGTTTGAATTTTCTTTATACTTGTAGATACATTTCTATAAATCCAGTGGGTACAATTTTAGGATACCTGACATCAAATATAAACCCAGATTATGCTTGTGGACCTAAATGTACAAGAGTAAGAAATTCTTAATCTCCAAATATCGTGTCAGTGAAAATAAACAAGTTTACAGATCAAATGGGGTATATAGGGATTGAAAAAAAAATGGAGAGAAAAAGAGCTTTGAAGAACTTCTTTAATCTCTCTCAATGATTTCCAAAGGCCAAAGCAACCCAGAAGGCGCTTTTGGTTGCTCTCCACTCTTGTTTTGGTTCATTTTGTTTATTCAGTTCAAAGTTGATAGCCAAGAACAACTGGGTATTCCATATCAGAACAACCATTAAGGCCTTGCAAACCCTGTTACGTCTGCCAAAAAAAAAATCCCACCTCCCAAGCTTACCGCCCCTGTGAAAATGAAATGCAAATAATGGTTAAAAAAGAAGAAAAAGAAAGAAGAAGCATTGCCAATTTTGCCTACGCTTGTAAGTTGAAATTTGTCAATCAGTCTGCACATGAATTCCTGTGATTGTATGTAAGTTGAATTCCTGTGTTTGCCCCTCTCCTTTGTTGACTTTCTTGAACTCTTGGATTTCGGAAAGAGTTTCTGCTTGATTTAATTTCCCCCTCCCACTTGAAAGATGGATTCAGTTAAAAATTTACTTTTTTCTGCAGCTTCACTTACGAAGTCTTCCAGATTTAGGCTTTGTTGTTGTTGAGCTCTCTCTCTCTCTTGCATATTTGTGCCCAAAGTTCTACTTGACATTGACTTGGTACTTTTGTTCTAAGTTTGTATTGTTCCTTGGTTTTAATTTATTTGGCTCTACATTTATTATAAAGATATGGTTTTCACTGAATTTTAGCCTGCCATTTTTCGTATGCTCTGTGGGCAGTATGCTGACTGATTTACTACTTCTGTTTTCAGATATCAGCACCGCAGCAGTTGCCAAAGATGCTTTAAAGGGACACTGTATATATGATGGTGGCTATTGTAAGCTTCATCTATCCTACTCTTGTAATACTGATCATGTAAAGGTATAAATATGTGCTTTGAATTAATGTTAAATGAGAAAAATTAAGAGGCATAAATTACCAGATATCATTACAAGAAAGTGGGTCCACTGATAAAGTAAAAGATGTGGTTCTCGAGTGTATGCTTCTTGATGCTTTTCTGTACATTTGGTTATATCTTTCCACCACATCTCTTTGCTTGTATTTGATTGGAAACAACTTTTTTACTCTAGGCCTACAGTGACAAAAATACAGATTACACACTCCCACAATCAGGTGTGTTTGCAATGCAACACGCTTCTGGTCTGTGCCTACTGCAGCAATGGTTTGGCAGAATACTCTGGCTGTTCCATTGTTTCCTGGGAGTGAGTATGCTGGTTATGGTTCTGTGCAGCCTCAAGGTCCTACTGGATAAGCTACCTCTTGGGATTCAACCTGCAGGCAGATCATCTGTTCTTTCGGGTCCCAGCATATTTTCTGGTCAATCATATGGACCCTCCTCTGTTCCAGCATATGCCACAGCGGCCATTCCTGCTTGGACATACAACCCAAATTAATCCCAGTGCTCCTTCAGTAAAGAGGAGCTCAGTCTGCACATTACTCAAATTTGCAATCTGGTAGTTCAACAAAGCAAATTCACCCTCCTTACCACAGTTAATAAGTTGTGTCATTGTTGTGCCAAAGCTTTCCTCCCTTTACTTTGGATTTTTTCTTCTTTTATAGAGTTTGGAAACCTAACCAAGGATCTCCGTATCTTGAATTTATTGTACTTTTACACAACTCTAGTGAGTTTTCTTTATAAACCATTTGACTTATTGAGGCCAAATTGTAATGTGTTAAGTTCCGATACCATGGTCAAAATGTTTTCACTTAAATTTTTAAATGAGAAATGAAGTTATGTTGAATATGGTTTGGTTGTTGGAGTGGGGAGGAAAACATTTCAAAGTGACCTTGGTCAGAAATTTAACAGGGTATTTGGCTACCAGACCCATGAACTAAAGCATGAAAAGGGTCACTACCTACCTGTTAAACCTTTACCTAACAAAGGTTGCCAGAGATTCTTATATACTCCAAATATTCTTATGATATGAAATCAATTTAAACATGTACTGCGCTATTCTTTTGCACAACAGACTAGTTGCTTCAGGGCCCATCTGCAATTGAGACGATGGTTGTGCCTATATTGAAGAACTAGATCCAACTGGTCCTGCTAAGAGGGTTAAGAACTGCACCCAATTGGTCCTGCTAGATAATTAAATTGTGCTAGACACAAGTTGAAGAATGGATGACACTTTCAGTATGGATGTTCCTTATGATGTTTTCTCAAGTGACAATGTACCGATTAAGCTTGAAAATAATTTTTTTACAATATGGCACTGCTAGGAGCTCAAATATTCAAGTCAGGAGGACTCTAGCCATGTGAGCTTCAGAATTGTATTTGTGGGTGGTTGTGGAAGCGTACTTGTAACTAAACAGGTGAAATGTCACGTTTAAGTTTTGTTGATTGGTCCGAGTGAGTTAGTTCTCTCGACAGAAAGAGAGCCTGAGCCCAGGAGTTGTCTATATTTCATTGGAAGTTATCAGTTTCCGGCGAAACAACAGGGTAGGCAGATCTTTGATGATGACGTGTAACTTTAAAACTTGACCTGTAGTAAAATGGAAACTAGTTTTAGTAGTTCCAAGTGGCTATTTCCTTTTTAGTAAACTAAAACAAGTTCCTTCATTAATATGAAGTAATGCCCTGGACACATATCTGGCGGAATCTTAGATAATTTATGATGAGGTTATTTCATGCTTTGTCCCATCTACATTCTAATATCTCATTGAGCTCTGTTCTTGATATATTTTTTCACAAGTAAAAAGTTTGCTTTTAGTTTTTGGTTTAATAAACGGTAGCTTTTCTTTAGTTACGAGGCTGTGGTCGAACACAACAATCTCCCACCAAGATAAGGTGGTTAAACAAAAACTATCTTCAGACTTGACAGGTCCTTTAAAACAAGCATCAAGGAATAAACCAAACACTCAACCTTTGTTTATTGATGTTCTAGGTAAATTTCGGCATAGCACGTATTTGCTATAAACACCCTCTCTATCGTGTAGTACAACAACTAACGGTCGCGATTAGAATTGAAAAATTCACGTATGCTATTATTAGTAGCGGGCGACGGATTACGTTCATTGCTAATTTTCCATTTTAATCTCAGTTGTTGGTTCATGTATTGAAAGCTAATGATAGTGTTTGTCCATTTTTGATCCATAGCAATACGATAACAAGGACTTGCTATGGATCATTCCTCATAATATATATATATATATAATATATATATATATATAATATATATTATAATATATATATATATAAATTTGGCTCAAATTATAATATTAATAAGGGGAACACTATTTTCATACTCCCTTGGTACCAAGATAAAAGTCATGTTGACTTTTTGCGCATATTAAGAAAGAGGATAAAATGACAAAAATTGTCCATAATTAAATTTTTATTTAATTGCATAGTTTTCTGCACATTATTAGTGATGCTCCATAAATATGCATAGAGAATATAAATATAACAATTAATAATAAGGGTATTATAGGTAAATTATTGTAAAAATATAATACCTCCATTCCATAATAAGACTTTTTAGATTGAGCAAATACTATTAAGAACTCTTTACTACTATCATTTACATTAAAATTGTAGGAAATTCACATACCCTTTATGGAAACTTATTAATAAGAAAATTATCATTTAAGGTAAGTAGTGACTACCTGAAATAGTAATAAAGATTTTTATCCTGAGACGGAGGGAGTATGTATTTTTGATATTTTCATATAGTTCCTTCTCATGTATGAAAGTAAGACACACTGTATGCTCATGTGAGAAAATACCATGTAATTTATAGCTAGACCTGGCAATATAGTTGGTTAACTGTCGGGTCAACCCATATTAACTGGAACCAAATGGGTTGGTTAACTGTTTTTATTTATTTGGGTTGGTTAGAGTTTGGAACCATATTTTTAAAAATAAATAAAGTTCCAACCCGGTTAACCATTTTTCAACCCATATTTTTATTTTAAATCCAAATAAAAAGTTCTTTTCATCCATATTTACATATTCAAAAAAAATAATATTATGTGATTATGTATACACCCTTATCCCCACCCCACCCCCACCCCCACCCCTACCCCCACTAGGGGTGAGCATTCAGTTAATAACCGAACTGAACCAGAATTTCGGTTATAACCGAAACCCGAAAACACCCTATTTTAGTTATCCGAACAAATAACCGAATTTTGTACTAACCGAATAACCGAATAGGTTATTCGGTTATTCGATTAATAACCGAATTTAAAAGCTACTCCAATATTAAAAATAAGCGAGTCTCAAAGCCCAAAGGGATCAGCAAAGAGGGTGGCGTTCTCAGCCCAAATTACAGACATAAATTTGATACCAATTTGACCAAATCCATATCCAACAAGCCCGGATCCGAAAAGTCACGTGCCTCTTGAGCCAACTGCTTCTTCATCTCTTATAATACACAAGATGTATTTGGTATATGTTCGTGTTTTTGGTATCTGTTCGTGTCTCCCCAACCTTCATTCCAAACCCACATATATATCCTACTAGTATGTACGTATCTCGACCAACATTGCCAATCGCTTGTCATATTCAATCGGTTACATCATCATCAAAAATGTCTAAAATTCTCATAAGAACTTACTTTCAAAATTCGACGCGATGAGGGTCGACCGGTCAAGGGAGGCGATGCCGTCGGCCGAGGTGATGATCGATGAAGAGCCACCGAAGGCGATAAGGGTCGAGGGAGGTGATGATGTCGGCACTCGGCCGAAGGGAGATTGAGAGTTCGAGATCTTGATTTGGGATGAGAGATTGAGAATTGAGGGTTTGAGATCTGGCCTCTGTGTAGACTATGTGTCTGTGTTTGGGAATTTGAGAGAATGAGAATGAGATTTAGAGTTATGACTTCTCACTTCACAGTTCAGACTTCAGAATGAGAATGGTCTCTGTGTTTGGGCTACTGTAGTGGGCTGATGGGCTCCTGTCATGCGATTCATATTATTATTTTAAGTAGACTAGTAGAGTAAAGATTTGTTCGGTGTTAGGTTAAACCGAATAGAGTAAAAATAAAACCCGTATAAACTAATTGAAATCCGTAATATAATTCAGATATAACCGAATTGTTACAAATAACTGAATTATCAGAAAATTTCGATTAAATTATTACGGTTCGGTTCGGTAATTCGGTTATATCTGTTTTTTGCTCACTCCTACCCCTCACCCCACAAAAAAAAATTATGTGATTATGTATACACCCCTTACCCCCACCCCACCCCACCCCACCCCACCAAAAAATATATATTATGTGATTATATATACACCCCTTACGGCCTTACCCCCCACCCCACCCCACCCCACCCCCACTCCCACCCCCCCACTCCCCCACCCCACCCCCACCCCCACCCCCACCCCCACCCCACCGCACCAAAAAAAATATTATGTGATTATGTATACACCCCTTGCCCCCCACCCCACCCCCCCCCACTCCCACCCCTCAAAAAAAATATTATGTAATTATGTATACACCATTTATACCCACTTCCCACCCCACCCCCACCCCCACCCCTCCACCCGCCCACTCGCCCACCCCCTTCACCCCACCCCCAACCCCACCCACCTCCACCCCCATCCCCATCCCCACCCCACCAAAAAAAATATATTATGTGGTTATTTATACACCCCTTACCCCCACTCACCCCACCCACCCCACCCCCCACCCATACCCACCCCTACCCACCCCTACCCCCACCCCCACCCCCACCGCATCAAAAAAAATATATTATGTGATTATGTATACACCCAACCCCCACATCCCAGTACCCCCTACTCACCCCACCCACCCCACCCCTCACTCCCACCCCTCAAAAAAAATATTATGTGTTTATGTATACACCATTTACACCCACCCCCCACCCCCACCCCCACCCACACCCACCTCCACCCCCATCCCCACCCCACAAAAAAATATATTATGTGATTATGTATACACCCCTTACCCACCACTCACCCCACCCACCCCCTACCTCCACCTCCACCTCCATCCCCACCCCCACCCCCACCCCCACCACATCAAAAAAAATATATTATGTGATTATATATACACCCAACCCCCATATCCCAGTACCGGCCCTGGGCTAAAGCTCAAGGTGCTCGGGCTTTAGGCCCAAAATTTTTTAGGGCTTCCTTTAATATTCTATTACTTTTAATACTTAAATAGAATACTTAAATATTAAAGCAAATAATCAATCTGTAATATTCTACATATACTGATTATTGTAATATTCTACATATTTAAAGCATATAATTTGTACAAAATAATTTAATTATTATGTACCTGGGGTTCATCATCAGATTCATTTTTTTGGGGTTTTTTAATTGTTTGGGAGTAGTGTTAGACTCTTAATAAAGGAGGCACTATTTGGTAATTACTTTTTTGACTTAGTGATAATGTGATATCTAAATGATGCTTTGGAAATATTGAAATAGTCGGTTATTATATTTGATATTCTTTCGTATTGATGCTTTTTGTTCATGAAAAGTTCTTCCTTTTTTTACATGTCTTAATAACAATTCGCAAAATGCCCATTTTTTTGTTGTCCGCTTTAGGCCCTTCAAAACTCAGGACCGGCCCTGCCACACCCACACCCACACCCAAAAAAAATAATATTATGTGAACATTACTTAAGGAGCCTAAATTTCACCCCTTATATCCGTCTCTCTATCTATAGTATATATTAATTTCATTTTTTAAAAATTTTGTTTAAAAATCAAAACATCTTAAAATGGTTAATATGGTTTTTAACCATAATCATATGGTTCCAACTCACATAACCCATATTAAAAATGGTTAATATGGTTTTAGTTCTTAAATGGAACCATAACCATATTTTGAAAACTAAAACCAACCTATAACCATATTTTGCCCGGCCTATTTATAGTATATGATGTCACTTTGAAATGCAAATCTAGTGTGTAGAGGTGGATTGCATTCTCATTCAATCACTCCTTGATGTCCCAAAGTTCCAATAATCAATTGACTTTGACTGCTTCTCTTAATACAACTTCATTTTAGTTTTCTAATTTTTCGCCGTTGATGGGGGAAAGGATAGAAGAACCAAGAGTCATAATCATATAGGCGGCTGGACTTGAAGACTTTGTTCCATTTTGTTTCCGAGCTTATGAAAGACGTGAAAGTTAAATTTCTTAATCCCCTGTTACTTTTTTTTATTTTATACTAATTTAAGACAAAATTTAAACTCACATACACTACTTTGCCACCGCAAAGTTTGAACTACCACCCTCTTGGTACACAAGGGGTGGTTGTAAATCTCTTGTTACTTGGATTGTTTAGAAGTAAAAATTTCAAGTCTTTTTTTAGTTCAAGTAGGTGTTTGATTTTAGAGGCTGTTCATAAATTGATTAATAAAGGAGCTAGTCCATAGCCTTGAACTCTATATTTACTACCCATGTGCGTGTTTAGCCTAACAGTTTATATGTCCCTTGGGTGGTTGTCACCTTTAATGGTTTATGGTCCACAAGGTTTGCCACCATAAAGAGAGAATATCTAGGATATGATACACAACACAAGCGCAACCAGTGTTTTAACTGTGGAATCTCTGTGGTTGGGGAAATGTTTTCTAGGTGCTGGCTGGTGCCTAAACCACTACCAAATTCCAACATGTCCTCCGGACCCCCTCTTAATTTACTCACCTACGAAGCCTCAACCCTATTTATGCATTTGTCCTTAATTCTTCTCTAATTGTTTGCACAAAGGCTTAAGCCGATGATCACCAAATGAGCACTTGCCAAGCACGACCTTCAAGGGGAATGCTTCACAATTAATACTATTATTGACTTCATTACCATACTAAAAGCCTTATCTAATCTTTTTTGCTTACAACTCTATAACTATATTTGACAACACAATTCTAAGTCTTGGAATTGGATCTGTAACTAAATTTCAATTATACAGAATTACAAATATCTCTCTCTCTTGTATAGTTGTATAGGCTAATAAGCACAAATACTTCCTTAGATGCCAATAAGCACAAATACTTTATATTTTCTTTGCTTCAGTTTTTTATGGGATAGATTTGGTTTATGAGAACGACCAGTATGGCTCTTCTATCTTATATTACAAAGTTGTATTACACTGATAAAGTGTTGTTGATGGGATTGGGCAGAAAAGGTATTTACCTAGCTTTGTGGCGTGGGAGGTGGGACGCGTCTAATGCGGAATTCAGTGGCATGTGATGGTGAGCCATCGTATTAAATGACAAATGGACTAGAGAGGTATCACTTTCCAAATATTGAAACCATTAGCATTAGGTACTCCAATTAATTAGGTAGGACAGTTGATTCTGAATTTCTCCCTTCTTCATATTGCAGTAACATTAATGCATAAGAAAGATTTACTGAACACAGCAATTCCCATTTCAAAATAATAAAAAAAAACAGAAAAGAAAAGGAACAATGAATCAATTACTCACCGACATCTTAATTCTTACATGCATGTGTGTATATAAAACATATATGTATGTGTCGGTATATGCAGTTATTCACATTGAGGAGGATATTGTGTGGCCACGCATTCAGCTATACGAGACTTTCCGTCCCTATGTAATACCTGGTCTCAATAGATAGTTGAATACTTGAATCCAACTCTCAAGTATCCTTAAATCTGAGTCTGACACAGACAATATCATTGTAGTAATAATTTAGTTACTTTTCATTTGTAAGCGGGTGAATTGTTGTTAAATGATTCTATTAACTCTCTCTTCTGGAGTGTTTATAAACAAATGAAAGTAAGTCAACTTCATGAAAATGCTCTTGGTGCTTGGAAAAAGAAAAAAAACAAACTTTGAATGGGTAATTCAAATAGTAAAGACTTGTCTACTTCTATCTCTCAGTGATTAATGTCATGGATTTTTTACATCCCATCACGTGGCATTTGGCCATCAGTGCGAATTGCTGGCTTTTATTTTTGATTAGACCAGCAAATCCCAATTAACGATAGCTGTAAGCCTGTAAACAAACTCAGACAAGGAAATTAAAAGATAAGGTTTAATACTTTTTTTCATCCTCCTAGAGCAGAAACCATAGCCATGGCCATATTTCTTCACTCTGCCCCACATTGGATTGAGAAGATTTCCAAATTTGACAGCTGCAAAACCACGCGGTTTGTGCTTTTAACAGAGTTAGATCATCTTCAAATTCAATCCCAAATTCTCCATAGATTAAACATGCATATCATTTCCACATAACAAAACCCAAAGAAATGACGAGTCAAACAATCAAGGGTCCCTGGCAAATGGGTACTGAAAGTTGTCAGCTTTGATGTTGGCCCTCAAAGCCCAAACCCACCATCACCAAACTCCTATTTATTCCCTTGAGAATCCCTCTTCATTTCCTCACAATCCTTTTTCGGATCTCATCATCATTTTCTTGTAACTATCTCTTTCACTTCCTCTTTTTAGGCTAACTTAATTAACAGAGTAGTATGTTTCACTCAAATGCTAAAAAAGAAGCCCATTTGCTTTAACTTGTGCAGGATTAGACATGGCTCTGATCAGTGGAATTTTAGTAGTGGGTTTTCTTTCACTTTTCTCATCTGTTGATGGGTATTATGGCAGGGGTTGGATAAATGCTCATGCAACCTTCTATGGAGGAGGTGATGCTTCTGGGACAATGGGTATGTTTTAACTTTGCAACAATTACCAATACTTGCGTATTATTACGCAAATGGTTAAATTAATTTTATTTTTCTTATGTAAGGTGGGGCTTGTGGTTATGGAAATTTGTACAGCCAAGGGTATGGGACAAATACAGCAGCACTTAGCACAGCCCTGTTTGACAATGGATTGAGTTGTGGAGCATGCTTTCAACTTGTATGTGTGAATGATCCACAGTGGTGCCTTCGCGGTTCAATCATAGTCACCGCCACAAACTTCTGCCCACCGGGCGGCTGGTGCGACTCTCCGCACTTTGATCTCTCTCAGCCTGTCTTTCTCCGCATTGCTCAATACAGAGCTGGGATTGTCCCTGTTGCTTACAGAAGGTACTTATTTTTATGGCCCTTTTCACTTCTGTTGGCATAACTTCAAGGGTATCTATACTTCCAATATTAGATCATGTCACTTGTACAAGTAATGCTTTATGCTCCTACTTTCCAATCCTACGCTCAGCAATGACATGTGCTGTAAATAATTACTATTATCGACAAAATGTGTCTGATGTGATTTTAAGACTAAAAAGTAGGACTGAAAAGTATAAACTAGAGATCATGCATGATTCGAGTCTCATTAATTAAACTGCAAGATACAGTAATTTCCTCATAAATTTGAGTAGAGGTTACTGTTTGCTAAATCACCTTTGGCATGACTAGTTCAAATGTACATGCACTAAAAAGTAAAGTAAAAACTCCTATGTTTTGAGATCAATTCAATGTTTTACTAAGAAGGTCATATTTCTTCATGGATGCGTTTGTAGGGTACCCTGCAGGAGGAGTGGAGGTATTAGGTTTACCATAAATGGTCACTCTTACTTCAACCTTGTCCTTGTTACTAATGTTGGAGGAGCCGGAGATGTACATGCAGTATATATAAAGGGTTCAAGAACTCAGTGGCAACCAATGTCAAGGAATTGGGGACAGAACTGGCAGAGCAACAGCTACCTTAATGGACAAAGCCTCTCTTTCAAGGTCATCACTAGTGATGGCCGCAGTGTGGTGTCCTATAATGTTGCCTCTTCCGGCTGGTCTTTTGGTCAGACCTATTCTGGTGCCCAATTTCGTTAGGCACCAGCCATGCATGCCACTAGACATAGATATATAGTATATATACAAATCATATATATATATATATATATATATGGTAAGTTCAAGCATAAAACTGATTTTGCTAGTTTAATTGAAAACTATCATAAATGGGGTGATGTTATATACGTCCAATAGAAAGGGGGAATATTTTAAAATTTACCCTCCTCAACCAAAATGGATTAATTGTTCAGGAGAGAGTATTTCCATGTTTACATATGATGAAAAGGCAGTTTTAATTTGAAGTATTATGAGCATTAGTATATAATTTATGATGACATTTATAATATGTTGTCTTGGCGTGCATAAGAGAAAGTTGTTGTATAGGGTCAGCTTATGTAATCAGCGGCTTACGCTGAATTTGTATGTGTTAACAGCATATATCATCAAAGCCTTGTGTAATTCTGCGCCTTGTGATATAAATGAGCAAAATTTGCTTTGATTATAGGGAGTATTTTTTAAGGGTCTTAAAACATCATTCTTATGTATTTTCACATGAGCATACCCAGAAGTAATCATATGTAAATATCAAAAACACATATATGAAAATGGTGTTCCACTAATTATATCTTCTTATAAACGCATGTGGAAATATAGTTCAAACCTTGACATGTCAAGTCAAGGATAAAGTATGTGAGTTTATAAAATTACTAATTTAAAATTATCAAAAAAAAAATTGAAAATTTTACAAATTACAGTGTTTTTTAATAAAAAATATATTTTCTTTTACAGTTTTTTGTTCAAACTTGCTCTATTATTTTTTATTTATTATTCTTGTAATTGTGGTTAAAAAAAAGTAAATAAATAAATTAAAGGTACCGATCGTTACCTCCCCTCCCTCCCTCCCTCCCTCCCTCCCTCCCTCCCAAAATAATTAATGTGTGGTGTATTGCATTCACAAGCTTCCTGGTAGGGCCAGCCAGAACACAATGGTTTTCTTGGACATAAATATGGGCTGAGCCTAATGGTATTGATCTGGAAGTGGCTTTATATTGTAAAGCCTGATTACAAATTTTTTTCAGTAATAGCCCGAGTCCTTGATTGCAATTCATTTCGAGGAAACCTCTAAAAGTGTGGACCGAAATTAGGGGGGAAATTTAAAAGTTTTTTTTACCTAAATAGAAAAATGTGAATAGATTTAGGTAACATTTAAGATACATTTATAATTTCCTGTAAAAACACTTTCTAAAAATAAATTCCCTTATTACCAAATATATTTTAAGAGTTTATCTAGCTGTTACATATTACAATATCACAGTTTAAGCTTGGACTATCTACTAGAAAAAGAGGAAAATATTTGTGGCTATGCGCAATTCTAAAAGGTCTAATACTAATTGATGGATCCGGTTAGTATGAAGTTATTTTTTTGGTAAGTTGGTCAATTAGCCAATAGAATACTGACACATATACAACCTCGCCTGCGTGTCAGTATTCTATTGGTCAATTGACCAACTTACTTCAAAATAAACTTCATATTAATCACTTCTCTAATTAATGTGCGCATGTACCATTGAATCTAATATTAAAAGTAGTATTTAATAATAGAAACAATCAGTGACAATACAAACTATTTTTCTTGCATCAAAACTATTAAACTTTCAAAAATATCATGTGTTTGTTTGTTAGCAGACACATCAATTTATATGGTCAAGTTTTAAGTATTTTTAGAAATTATTTGAAAGTTCAATGGCATTAGTGCAAAAATAATAATTTTTTTCATAATTTATGAAATAACCCGGGTCAAATCCCGAGTCCGGAACAAATCTCAGGTCAAATCTCAAGTCCGAATCGAATCCATCAAAATAAGGCCTCAAACTACTGGCCCAATAATATCTTCTTGGGTCAACTTAGCCCACCATAGACTCCAAAAAAGTCATGACTTGAAGGTACTATTGGTAGTTACTTAATTCCTCATATACAGACAAATTTTCTCCGTATCTTTCGATGTGGGACTAGTGTGTTACAAACTCCCCCACTTAAATTTTGACGTCCCCGTCAGAACCGATCACACACACAGCCCAAAGATAATACCACCAGCCTTCGTGTTCCCCACCTCCGGCAACTCGATCGGATGACCCGACCCGAGCTTTCGAGAGTCGACTTTGATACCATATGAAATAATCCGGGTCAAATCCCGAAGTCCGAAACAAATATTAGGTCAAATCCATCACGAGAGGTTTGGTTATGAATGATTTTTGTCGTTTATTTGAACTTTGAAGAGAGAGAGAGCCTAGGTTGGATGAGGTGAAGGGAGCTTTTGATGAAAACAGAGATGGGTTTATTGATGCAGGTGAGTTGCAGAGAGTTGTGAGTGCTCTGGGATTGGAGGAAAGATCGGAGATGGGCAACTGCAAGAGGATGATCAGCGTGTTTGATGAAAATGGAGATGGAAGAAACGATTTTAATGAATTTGTCAAATTAATGGAGAACAGCTTCTGCTGAACGTTGTTCTGTTTTATGGTATGGGCGGATACTTAATACTCCTACTTGAACTCAATCCATTCTTTCGACTTTCGGTACATATCTTGTTCTCCTAATTGTTGTTGGCTTGATAGTTTGGTATAATCAAGTGGGCGTGAATTAGAGTCGAGCTTTTTCGCATTAAACAAAACTTGTCGTCCATACTTGCAAGAGAGTTAATTATTAGTACAAATTATGAAGTACAGGAATTTAGATAATTACTTAAAACTTATTCTAATTAATACATGAAACTCTACTGATTAACAACCTTACGCCCCCCGTATTCATAGTCCATCTCCCTTGAATCATCTCTTCCCTAACAAAATCAAAACAACATTTAATTACTTAATTCTTCCCATCAACAACTACTAACAAAACATTTATTTACATTACACAAAATTAATTAACATAAAACCTCTAATACAACAGTAGTCTATTCTTCATTCTCATAACTTTCCACCAATTTTCTTCTCGCCGCTATAGCTTGTAGCGGCATTAATATTCTTTCGTACGATGACACAATCATTGGTGGACCCCATAACGGAATTATTGTCAGATTGAGAAAACGACAAAAATATTTTATTGAAAATAACGGCGGAAGTTTTACCGTTGATACTGTTGAACTACTCGGTAGTAAAAGTATAGTAATACTCGTTGTTGCATAGTAGCACACGGTATTGATTATTGATATTTATGTGAGAAGTCACTCAGTTTTGTTCAATTATTGCTACAATAGTTGTTGCATAGTATCTCTGTAACACCCCAGTCCCACATCGAAAGATAGGGAAATAATTTGTCTGCATATAAGGAAATAAGTTACTACCAATAGTACCTTCAAGTCATGACCTTTTGGGAGCCTGTGGTGGGCTAGATGACCCAAGAAGATACTTTATTGGGCCAGTGGTTTGAGGCCTTATTTGGATGGATTTTATTCGATTCGGACTTGGGATTTGACCCAAGATTTGTTCCGGACTCGGGATTTGACCCGGGTTGTTTCATATGGTATCAAAGCCGACTCTCGAAAGCTCGGGTCGGGTTATCCGATCGGGTTGCCGGAGGTGGGGACACGAAGGCTGGTGGTATTATCCCACAATGGAGAGATGAAGGTCCGGAGGTGGGGACACGAAGCCAGCCGGTATTATCCCACAATGGCTAGAGAGGCAAAGATCTTTGGGCCGTGTGTGTGATCGGTTCTGACGGGGACGTCAGAAATTTAAGTGGGGGAGTTTGTAACACCCCAGTCCCACATCGAAAGATAGGGAAATAATTTGTCTGCATATAAGGAAATAAGTTACTACCAATAGTACCTTCAAGTCATGACCTTTTGGGAGCCTGTGGTGGGCTAAATGACCCAAGAAGATACTCTATTGGGCCAGTGGTTTGAGGCCTTATTTGGATGGATTTTATTCGATTCGGACTTGGGATTTGACCCAAGATTTGTTCCGGACTCGGGATTTGACCCGGGTTGTTTATTATCCCACAATAGCTAGAGAGGCAAAGATCTTTGGGCCGTGTGTGTGATCGGTTCTGACGGGGACGTCAGAAATTTAAGTGGGGGAGTTTGTAACACCCCAGTCCCACATCGAAAGATAGGGAAATAATTTGTCTGCATATAAGGAAATAAGTTACTACCAATAGTACCTTCAAGTCATGACCTTTTGGGAGCCTGTGGTGGGCTAGATGACCCAAGAAGATACTCTATTGGGCCAGTGGTTTGAGGCCTTATTTGGATGGATTTTATTCGATTCGGACTTGGGATTTGACCCAAGATTTGTTCCGGACTCGGGATTTGACCCGGGTTGTTTCAATCTCACATTATTTGATTCAATTATTGTTGATTTAGTAGTTTTGTTTTATTCGTATTATTGACGTAATAAAATAGAAACATCTTTTTATATAAAATAGAATACTTTATTAAAGTTATTTTATAAATAGAATATATTATATTCTAATATGCATAGTATTTTGCATAGTAAAATCTTTTTATATAAAACAGAATACTTTATTAAAGTTATTCTATAAATAGAATATATTATATTTTATTATGCATAGTGCCCGCATAATGTTTGTATAGTAAAAATCTTTTTATATAAATAGAATATATTATATTTTATTTTAAAAAAATTCTTTAAATATGGACCGTCAGATTAAAGTAAATCAATCTAGACCGTTCATGGATTAGTTACTATGCATTCCATTTTCCTATAAATAGAAGCTCATTCCTTCATTATTTTCTTTACGAATTCACTGAACTCTAGAGAGAGAAACTATAGAGAGAGACTTTAGAGAGATAGAAGAAAAGTTTTCTTCTATTTCACTACTCTTATATCAAGTATTATTTTACTGTAAGGGATATTATTCTTTTGTATTCAAGAAGAGAACTTCTGTTATTTCATTTCTTTATTGTTCTGTTGGAATAACCGGTATATGCGGGCTACCCTATACTTGGTGATATTCTTCTATTATTCTGTCGGAATATCCTGTCTGTGCTATACGCCGGACATGGTTCCATTTTTATTATTTTGTCTTTATTATTCTGTTGGAATATCATGTCTGTGCTATACGCCGGACCTGGTTCCATCATTTATTATTCCGCATTTATTATTCTGTTGGAACATCCTGTCGGTGTGAATTTCACCTGACCTGGTTCTGTTATTATTATTCTGTTAGAATAACCGTCTATGCGAAGTACCGCATGCATGGTGATATCTTTTGTTATACCATTCGGTATTATACTCAGTTGATTAAAATTTTGACTTCTATACTCCATGAAATTAGTGGAATATCCTTGATATTTGCGCTTCATCTAGTATTTTTCATGGAAATATTCTTTTGAGCATTCTTGAATTTTATTCTACAAAGAAGTATCATGTTAACAATTTGGACGTTATTGGTTCCTGGACAAATTAATTCTTGAACTTGTTTAATTGAATTCTTATATCATTGTCATCATCCTCATGTTTATGTTATGTTGAAAGTCATCTGTGGCCTATAGTGCATAGATGGACTTGGTATGATTATGACCAGGAATTATTCGGTATAATCATGACCGTAATGTTACAAATGATGTGAAAATTAAAAGTTCTCATTGGCCCGTAGTGCATTGATGGACAGTTTTTGGTATGATTATGGCTATGGATTCTCTTCGGCCAAGGGAGCAAAGATGAATTATTTTATGGCATGATCATGACCATTAATGAATACACAAATATTCTTGATCCGTAGTGCATGGATAATTGTGGTCGTGATACTAAAGAATATCCTTGGGCGTAGTTCAGGGGTGATTCGATGATGTGGAATATTTATTAAGATGAGTCTCAGCGATAAAAGTGATGAAAAACTTTTTAAATTATAAAAGATAGTAGATTCTATTCTCTACTTGACTCTTTTAATGGATTGCTTGTTCCGCTGCAGTTAAACTTGATGTCTATTGTATTTTATCAGTTTAACATTATTAGAGGCTAATGATAATTTATTCTGCATTATCTTAGTTATAATATTTCTTACTGGGCTAGTTGAGCTCACCCTTTCTTTCACTGTTCTCTTTAGAAAATGAGAATATAGCTGGGACGAGTCGGGGAACAGAGTGATGGTCCAGAGGATAGCATTAGTAGTCCTCACTATTTTGTGAAATAGTGTGATAATAATTGTAATGAATACTCCTTTTGAGTTTATATAATCTCTAGTAGACAATAATTGTATTCAAACTCACAGTTTATGTTTTGTCGTATTGTACACGACAGTTGTATTAGTAAGTTGTATTTGAATTATTTACCACATATCTGGCGACCCAAGATGAGTGATGTATACCTAATTTTAGGGGCGTCACATGTTATGGGTCACTTGTTATGGGACAGACAAAAGGATTGCGTGACTTGCACTGCCGCTGTAGTAATAAAGAATATTACTGCCGCTACAAGCTGTAGCAGCAAGGAATAAATTACTTTTAATCTGAACCATTTATTATGACAATTAACGGTTAAGATCATGTTTGTTGGAATAATATCCGTGGCAACTGGTTGTCACGGATGGGAACTCATATGTATATGCACAGCTATGTATTACACAGTCGGACTATGGCATTTTTGGACTATGACAACGGTTCACCCTAGCCGTATCCCAGAATAACTATGACGACATGTGAAACCGTCGCTATAGTTCAAAAACCCGTCGTCATAGGAAGTGGAAAGAATGGGAAAAGATGTAACAAGAAAAGCCACAAGTAAAAACGAACGATCCATGATGATTTCTGTTCTGAGTCTCAAAAATGGGTTGACGAACTAAAGATTTTAGAATCTCAGCATTATAGTATTTTATAGTGTTGATTATTTTGATAAAATAATTAGAAACTTGAGCTATTAAATTAATAGATTATGCAATTTCAATTTTTTTAATGTTTAGAATTTTTTTGGTATTTGTAATAGATATAAATATTCCTCCCTCCGTCCCATAGTTATATGCTGATTTCTTTTGGCACATAGTTTAAGAAAATCAGTTAAGTTGCAATTTTTAACATAAATTTTCCACATATACCCCTTAATATGAAATTAATGAATAAATTAATTACTCCTTACTTATTACACTGGAACTCTTAACTTCATTGATTGACGTGTACTGACCATTAAAATCCATAAACTTTAACGAAAGAGAATACAACAACATTAAATGTGGTGATAAAAATAATGACATTGAATGTTGTTTCTTCAAAAAAAAAGAGTAATGGTTGAATATTAATTATAATGACATAAAAGTAAAACAATGAACCAACTAAATTTTATAAATAGTAAGTAGCCTATATATTGGGACATCTCAAAATGAAAAATCAGCTTATAACTATGGAACGGAAGGAGTATGTTTTAAATTAAAGGGAGTTACATATCTATTAATTTAATATCATGTTTTTTTAACAGTTGGAAACATGTGAGTTTAGACTTTTGTTGATATTTTACTATATATATATATATATATATATATATATATATATATATATATATACATGAAGTACTATTACTGCAACAAAAAGATGAACTAACTAATTTGTATTAAAAAGATTTTGTTCTATATTTTTTACAATAATTGTGAGCTTTGATAAAATATCGTTTTCGAGTGAAAGTAACAGTAGAACTGTGTTGTTGTATCTGGAGGCGGCGACGAGTCAAAATTCTTCTGCACCTATCTCAATTTAAGAGGAGGCGTGAATCGTTTTAAGAGAGCGACCTAATCCGCGCTGAAACATTTTTTGTGAGATTACATCCGTTTGTTATTTCCAACATATAGACCTCAAGAACAATTAATTGTAATCCAGTTTTAATCTAATCAACTGCTGTAATCTCAATACATCGACTGTCAAATCTATATCTACTTCTAATCTAATTGACTGGCAAGGAAATGCTATCAATTCTTTTACCCAAATATGTTATATTCGTATTTATTTTTTGACAATATCCTTATATATAAACATGTACATCAATTCCAGGATCTGTTTCTACTTCAAAAATTAACAATGGAAAAGTAAATGTCACGCCCAAAGCTAAACACATCACAACCAATACTTGTGCATTGGAGTCCCACTCAAAGCCCTTCATTCACGGCAGTGATTTTTTATTTTTTTATGTAGAATTCCAGGAGCCAAATTGTAAAGACCTAAGAATCCTCCCATGAAAAGGTTCGAACTTTATTCACTAAATTGCACAAGGCTTATGCTACAAAAACTTTTTACACACTAGTATAATATATGTACATTCACTCAAAACATCTACAACTTGAAATCAAGAGTAACTATTCAATATTTTATCTGAATGTCCTAAAAGAAGTACAAGTCAGTAGCTACTGTCAATTGAATCTCTCCCCTGGAAAAGAACATACAGGATTTCCCCTGATCGATGATGATCCGTATGATAACTGAATTTTAGAGTTGGAGCTAATGAATCATTATGTCATGATCGTTCACACAAAGTTGTTGCACAATTTTATGAAGCAATCACGTTGCCCTTTCATTACCACCACCAGTATAGCACGACACAAACTTAGCTACCTACCTATGTGCTTTCACGGAAGTTTTGAGATCTGCACATTGCAGCGGGATTGGCCTGTAGTACTGCAGAGGGATTGAAGATATGGCTTTTTTCATTACCTTTCGAGTGGAAAGCCTTAAAGAGACCTCCTCCAGATACTAAATGAGCTCTTTCATTTTTTATCCCCAATGTTGCCCATATCGAGCTCTTTGCAGCTTCTCCTGGGTCATCAATTCTCAATGTTTTTGGGACCCAAAGGCTCTTCTCCAGATTGTTATCTTTTGATGAATCCTCGTCAAGGTAGTCTGTTGATTTAGGCACGTTCTCATCCCTTGAATGTTTCCCCAATTTTGTGGAATTAGGACCACAAGTAGGGGCAGCGTGGTTTGGGGACAAAGTTGCCGGGGTAACCCATTGGACATTCCAAGTACCTGGTACCGGTACACTACAACCCCAGTAAGGTGCGACAGGATAGAATGGCATAGGAAAACCAGGAGGGCAGAAACCAGGTGGCGATATTTGGGGTACAGGAGAGTTCCATTGACCTGTATTCCATGGATATGGCCAAGGAGCCCCAGGATAGACTGGTAACTGAGGGGGGAAGCTATGGAAATTCTGAATTACTGGATTTTGCAACTCAGGTTTACCAACTTCATCCTTCGCATTTGCCGCAGTTACTGAAGATCCACTTGAGTTATCATCCCCATTGTTTCCAGGTCCATAAGAAATTGGACCTCTGGTTTCTTCTGGTTTGTGAAACCCATTTTCTGAGCCATTCATCATTGCCTTACCAGATATTTTCATAACTGAAGCCATTGACTCACATAGGGGTGTGTCGGAGCCAAACGTCAGGACAGTACCATTGGTCTTTAGAGTAGGATGGTGGATTCTATTTGGAAGATCTACTCGAGCATTCTGAAGAGCTTCTGAGATGGCTAGATGACAATAATGAGAGGCTGAGTACTTATTCTTACGACGACCAGCACCTACGGGCACATTCCTCATAGTCCCACCAGATGTCCAGTATCTTTGGCAATTCTTGCAAAAGTGTCGGGGTTGGCTAACATTGTAGTTATTATAATAACAGAATTTAGTGTCCATGCTATTACAACGGGGACATGGAAGTATCTTGTCCGGTTTCTTCAGAGTCTTCTCTTGTGGGTTACTTGTCTCACTCTGTGCTTCTTCAGTGTTTGGATCATCAACAGGTGCAGCATCAGTTTCAAGTTTTTTTCTGTTGTCGTTTACAGTTGAAGTTGCATTTGGAACTTTATACACCTCTAACATGATAGGTTGGGCTCCATCCTCCTCTTTGGTATCGATCAGCGGTTCCCCTGCCGGATCCTGCCATAATTTTCCAAACAAAAAATGCAAACTAAGTGTTAGAACTAGCCTTCCAAAAAGTCCTATATTATGACAAGTTTGCTAAAAGACAACCAATTATACACCATACTGATAAATCATCGGCTGAATGGGAATTCAGTATAACTGAAGAGTGCATCAAAATTGAATAACAAGATCAGATAACAACTAAACTAATCAAGTATTCAACAATAGTATGCAATATAAATTGTTAAAATTTTCATACATTAGTGTCAAAATCAAAACTCTAAATACAAAATTTTGAGAACATAATATAAATTTTTAAGCATTGTCCATCTGTCTGCACAGACAACAAAGGAGAAAGTGCTAAATGTTATATAACAAGAAGGGAGTTTAATGTTCCTTATTGTATACCAAACTTCTTTCTTTCTACTTGGTCTCTCCATAACCTTAAGGAGCATAAAGGCCATAGAGAGATGGACAGGACTGGTATGGAAGCACACTGAGACACGACTAACTTTGAAAGTATCGGCAAACTAATTTAGGATGGAAACAAGATTAAACCAAACATTCTCTATCATTTCAAGATGCGTAAGAATAACAGAAGAAAAAACACCAAAGCTAATAAAGAAAAGCTGCAGTCTATCCGCAGTCTAGCTTATCATTGATCATAAAATCATTTAGGGTGAAATGATCAGCTTGATCAAAATTTATAATCCAACACTAGGAAAACCACAACAAATTACCTGTAAACTTATGGACATAGAATCCAAACAAAACTATCCTATTGTAATATTCTTAGAAAGGGGTATCTCTACCACAAGTTGAAACACTAACTAAAAAAAGTAGGTTACTAGAAAATTATATTAACTACACAAGTCAAAATAAATAGATAACATCACCTTTTTCAAAAAAAATAAAAAATAGATAACATCATAATTCAAATGTAAACTATCAAAATAATTCAATCTAGTATGTTGAAGAAATTGAAACCTACTTCAACTGTTTCAAGACTCATATCGTTAAGATTAAAAATGTCAACATACGTAGATCTGGACTCCCTCACCCACAGAAATTATCCAGAACTAAAGTTTTGAAAAACTTGGAGTTATCCAAACTCCAGAGGACTAGAGCAGGATCTAAAGTACTAAGAAAGTAATGAACTTCAAATAAAGTGAAACTCAAATCTCTCTCCAAAAACACCAAAATTGCACTAGTTTTCAACACAAAGCTCTCGACTTTCAAGTTAAATTAATGAAAACTACTACTCCCAGAAACTGAAATTACAACCCAAATCTCGAAATACAGGGATTTATGTCGCAACAAAAATTCATCAAAGTATCCACCCATTATTCCTTTATGGCAAAAATGGGCGATCATATTTGTTATACTCCAAATTAATGAATCCAATCCATACCTTCTTCTCTGATTCTTGGTCACCGCCGACTCTGTCCGAGTTGTGTTCCTCCAGCGACGAATTAGACGATGAAGAACGATCTTCACTAGGAGCGTCGTGTAGACGAGCTTCGGAAGAATAAGGCGGATTAACGCCGCCGGAATCTACGGCCGTAAGCGCAAACTCCGGCAGCTGAATGGTCTTACCAAAGAGCTTTATTGCAGGGTCCGACATTAGTCTTCCGTTATCCAATAAGAGAGATTGTTCCGATGATTTAGGGATTTGATAGGAATTTGGGTTTGGATTGGGAGTATTTGTTTGTTAATAATATAGTAGTTAGTAGCTGCCTGCCTGGGTGTATAAGTATTTGTGGTTTTCTTGATCGAGTGGGAGAGCCACGTCAGACGGGGGAAACAATTGAGAGCCACAAGTTTTTTTTTTGTGTGTAGTTGCTTTTTGAGGTTTTTCGTGGATCACAACGCTTCCTGCCAAAACTGCTTTACTTTCAAGTCCCCAACCATGCTCCTATGGAAGTGGTCAGTATGAAGTTTATTTTGAGGTAAGTTAGTCAATTGACAAATAGAATACTGACACGCAGACGGAGTTGTATCTGTGTCGGTATTCTATTGGTCAATTGACTAACTTATCAAAAAAATAACTTTATGCTAACCGGATCCTGCTACTATGACTATGCTGCCCACCAGAATACGTATGTATGTACGTACTACGTACGTAGGTAGTACTCGTCTGTCTTCCCATCCCAACTTTTAAGATTATCCTTAATCATCTCACAATTTTCTTTTTCACATATTTACACTTTACTTCATATAATTATTCTCATTATTTTGTTGTATATTAAGAATACAACTTATATATTATTTATTAATAAATAAATAAATATATATATATATATAATATTAATTATAAGTTTTACTCTCTATTTTTTTTCTTTTTATACTATATATATATACCTAATATTAATTTTTATGCAATCACAATTCTAACTTGTATTTTAATTTTGGCTATATTGGAATTAAATGGACTAAAACAAAAAATGTATGTGGACATAGAAATTAGATATGAGTGTATTTAAATTTTACTTAATTATATTTTGACCTCCAATGATGGGTAAAAATATAAATAGGTAAAATTTAAATATATTAATATTCAATTTTATGTCCATCTAAAAGAGCTCGCACTAAAATAGATCGCATTTAGTATAATACAAGTAGCCCAATTAAAAGACGCCACGCAGGCGCACAACATGTAGACCATATTGTGAGGAGGTCCCACTCGAAAAGTAAAAAAGTTATTCCCTCCATTCAATCTTATTTAATTGACGTTTTAGAGAATAAATTTGTTCCTATTTACTATTCCTTTTGTCTCTTAATATAAAACTTTTTAGAGTTCTGCATAAATAGTATTAAGTAAATAATTATATAGCATTAAATATAATATCAAATATTTATATTGCTCTTGTATTAGAAAAAGATATTGTTATTTATTGGACAAAAAATAGTGAGAGTACCAAAGTTTTATTTAATACTTGGAGTGTGAGACCCCAGATTTTATGAATAAAGATTTTATTTTCTCGAAATATTTTTTTAAATATTATGGTGTAGATTTGATATAATGTTATAGTTGTAGGTAGTATTTATAAATTTTGCAAAGTATGCAGGTTGTCATATTATATTCGATTGGTCGGGAAATATTCGTTTTAACAGGGAATATTAGTACAACGGCACAATCATTGGTGGACCCCACAACATAATTATTGTCGAATTGAGAAAACGACAAAAAAACTTTATAAAAATAACGGCGGAAGTTTTATTGTGACGCCCCCAAAATAGGTATACAACACCCATTCTGAGTCGCCAAATACATGGTACAAAAAGTAAACTACAACTTCAATAATACAATTGTCGTGCAAAATACGACAACACATACTATGAGTTTAAATACAAATATTGTCTTATAGACAATATCCACACTCAAATAAGTCCTCGTTACAATTATTCAAACACTATTTTACAGAAATAGTGAGGACTGCTAAAACATCTTTCTAGAACCATCACTCCGTACCCCGACTAGTTCCTGCTATGTTCTCACCTCCTGAGAAAAATAGAACAAAAAGAAAAAAGGTGAGCTCAACTAGCCTAGTAAAGAATATTACGACTAAGATAATATACAACAAATTATCGTTAGTCTTCAACAGGGAAAAATCTGATAAAATATAATAGACAACAAGTTTTAGATCAACAACTGCAGCGAAAACAACAATCCATTAGAAGAGTCAAGTAGAGAATGAGTTCTACTATCTTCTAAGATTTAAACGTCCATCATCAATATTTTATCCCTGTAACAACAATCAATATACATCTTTAATCAAATATTCATCTTTGCACTACAGGCCAAAGATATTCATTTGTATTACTAGTTGGTCATGTACATCTCAACACATGTTCATCTTTACACTACGGGCCAAAGATATTCATCAGTTAATCATTTATCTTTGCACTACAGGCCAAAGATATTTAGTAATATCATCATTTAGGACTGAGGATGATGAAAAATATTTTAAAGAAAACGAATCCAGTGAGACAGAAGGACAAATAATAGGGATTCGTATAACAGTTTATCCAAGATCAATAATACTCCATAATAACCAATTTTGAAGTAAAATTCAAGAATAAAGATCAAAATATGGATACAATCAAAGATAGTAACCATAATAGACATCTTGGACAAAAAGAAAAAAAATTTATTTTTCGGTGAATAGTGTCGTATTCATGAATCGTGCCGTATACGTGAATAGTAACCCCGACACAAAAAGTTTCAAATTTGATAAAAATTCAGATCAATACTTTGGCATAATGATATTGAAGAAATAATATCATATATAAAAAAAATAACATCCCTTACCTCAAAATATCAGTACTTCTGATCAGAATATCGGTATAAGGCTGAAGGAAAGTTGCACTGATGAATAAAACTCACAAAGTATCTAAATACTCACAAAATACACTCAATAATAGAGAAAGAGAGAAAACTTAAGTTTTTGGTGTGATTTTCAATTCTAACTTAGCCCTCTATTTATAGGAAAATATTAGCAGACTTGACTTGCAACCTGATGACTTTACCTGCTACTATTCTCACCCACCACATTTGAAATAAAATTCAGCACATTTCTTCACCAACCACAAGTGGGGCCTACTCAATTCTAGAATTTTTCACCAAAATTATTTATAAACCTAATTTCTGAATCAGTCACCTCTTAAAATTCATAACAAATCATACGTTCATTTTTAACGGTTCAATATTTCTGAACATATACTCAACTTTTATATGTATAACATATCTAAAAATTACAATGATCCAACGGTCAGATTAAAAATTATAACTAACGCAATATATCTCAAAAACACTGGTTTAATTTTTAATACCTCCATTTCGATAAAAATACTGATAAAACACCTCAACATTAAATCCTTCATTTTTAACCACAATAAATATATCCAACATTTATATCCACATAAAATAAATATTTCCTTATCATATGAATCAATAATTAATTATTCACAAATAATATTACAGAATCACATTTATGACAATCAGGCCGTTCCCAGGAAAGAGAGGGCTTTCCAATAAAAATTTCTCCTTACTGGCGCGCAATTAGGTGACCAAACCTCTCCTTGACAGAACTTTCTAGACATTGCCAATAATGCTATCTAATAATATTATTCAAATAATATGAATTATTGATCTAATAATGGGAAATACTGTGCAGTGACAACTATTGAAACAACAATAATATAAAATATCAACGCAGTAATTATTGAATCAATAAGATAAAATATTAAACAGTAACTACTGTAACAATTATTGAGTAATGCCTTCTTACGTAAGGATCGATAATTTATCAACACTGTGCATCCACGCGTATTACTGTATTTTAACAACCGGGTATTCCAACAGTGTTAACGGTAACAACTACGCCGTTATTTATAAAAACTCAAACTTGTCGTTTTCTTCATCCGACAATTATTTTGTTATGGGGCCCACAAATGACTGCGTCGTCGTACGAATATTCTTTGACAAAAAGAATATTCCACGACCAAACGAATATTCCCCGACAATAATGATTATTTTATAACCACTTGCATATTTTGCAAAATTTGCACATTTCACCCATAACCAGATAATTATATCAAATTAATACCTTATCATTCACAATAATAATTAGAGGAAATTCGATTTTATTTATAATAAGTTGGGGTCTTACAACCTCCACTCCTTATGAAATTTCATCCTCGAAATTGACATACGTACCTGGTGTTTCGAAAAGGTGAGGATACCTCGCTTTCATATCTGATTCCAACTCCCAGGTCATTTCTTCAATAGCACGGTTTCTCCATAAAATCTTAACTTGTGGTATAACCTTGGTGCGTAGGACATTCTCTTTCCTATCCAAGATCTTAACAGGTAATTCTTCGTACGTTAAATCTTCGGCTATCTCGTCTGGTTCTAACGCAATAATATGGTTCGGGTCTTTCACATATTTACGAAGCATGGATATATGAAAAACATTATGAACACGAGACATACTTGGAGGTAATGCGAGTCTATAGGCCACATTTCCTATTCGGTCAAGAATCTCAAATGGATCAACAAATCATGGATTGAGCTTTTCTCTCTTCCCAAATCTTGTAACTCCCTTCCATGGTGCAACACGTAACTATACATGATCCCCAATATTAAATTCCATGTCTTTTCGATGAAGATCTGCATAACTCTTTTGTCGATCTTGTGCCGTTTGTATACGTTGTCGAATCATTTGGATCTTTTCTGTAGTCATGCGTACTAATTCTGGTCCCAACAACGTTACTTCTCTCACCTCGTCCCAGCATACTAGAAAACGACACTTTCGTCCATACAACGCCTCAAATGGAGCCATGCCTATACATGCTTCATAACTGTTGTTGTAGGAGAATTCTACCAATGGCAAGTACTTATCCCAACTCCCTTTGAAATCTAGGATACAAAGTCTTAATAGATCTTCAAGAGTTTGAATAGTCCTCTCTGATTGTCCATCCGTTTGAGGATGGTATGCCGAACTGAATCGTAAATTCGTGCCCAGAGCTTTCTACAAGCTAACCCAAAATTGTGAAGTGAATCTTGGGTCACGATCCGAAACTATGGATACTGGCTTGCCATGCAATCTCACAATCTCATTCACGTACATGCGAGCAAGACGTTCAAGGGAATAAGTCTCACATATAGGCAAGAAATGGGCAGACTTGGTAAATCTATCAACAATAACCCAAATAGCATCTATGCCTTGAGAAACTTTGGGAAGACCTGTAACGAAATCCATAGTAATGTGTTCCCACTTCCATTTTGGAATCTCAAGTGGTTGTAATGGACCCTTTGGCACTTGATGCTCCGTCTTTACACGTTGACAAGTTAAACACCTCGAGATAAACTCCGTGATCTCTCTCTTCATATTGTTCCACCAAAATGTATGTCGAATATCATGATATATTTTGGTACTCCCAAGATGGATTGCAAACGGGGTGTTGTGTGCCTCCATCTTGATTCTATGCTTCAAGTCAGAATCATTAGGAACACAAAGTCTGGAGTTGAATCTAAGTATTCCTTCTTCATCGATTCTCGCTTCTGGAATAGCTCCTTCTTGCACTTTCTTCTTCATATGTATCAGCTCCAGGTCCGTAGCTTGAGTAGCTTTAACTTTATCGATTAAAGTCGGTTCTTCTCGTATATTCGCCATCATCATGTGGGTCCCTGGAGTCTTTAATTCTACCTCCATCCTTTGCAAGTCATACAGAATGGGCCTTTGCATTGACAATATCGCACTCGTACTCGTATATGATCTTCTACTCAATGTGTCAGCTACTACGTTCGCTTTTCCATGATGGTATTGAATGGTATGATCGTAATCTTTCAATAGCTCGAGCCAACGTCGTTGCCGCATATTGAGTTCTTTTTGGGTGAAGAAATATTTGAGGCTTTTATGGTCCATATAAATCTCCACTTTCTCCCCATACAAGTAGTGTCTTCAAATTTTCAACGCGAATACGACTGTTGTCAACTCTAGATCATGAGTAGGATAATTCCTCTCATATTCTTTGAGTTATCGTGAGGCATAGGCTATGACTTTCTCATGTTGCATGAGAACGCATCCTAACCCTTTACCTGAAGCATCGCTGTATATAACAAATCCATCCGTACCAGATGGTATTGCCAGAACAGGTGCCGAAATAAGTCTCCTCTTGAGCTCTTAGAAACTCTTCTCGCATTCCTCGCTCCATACAAATTTTGTATCTTTCCAAGACAACTGAGTTAATGGAGTAGCGATTCGAGAAAATCTTTCCATGAATCTCCGATAATAACCAGCTAAGCCCAGAAAGCTACGTACTTCGGTCACCAACTTTGGTTGCTCCCAACTTTGTACTGCTTCAATCTTCGCTGGGTCGACAGATACTCCATGTTTTGACACCATGTGCCCAAGGAATGCTACTTCCTCAAGCCAGAACTCGCATTTCTTCAACTTGGCATAAAGTTTGTTTTCATGAAGCCTTTCAAGTATTAGCTTCTAGGGCTGAGCAAGTAACCAAATTGGAACTAAAACCGCACCAAAAACCGCACGAACCGCACCAATTAAAACCGCACCAACGATTCCGGCGTATGTGGCGGTTTTAGGTGGGTTGAATAACCAAATTTACGGTTCCGGTTTGGTTACTAGCCAAAACCAAACCGCATAAAACCGAAACCGCACCATTTGTGTGTATGTATGTATTATCTCTAGTAAATTCTAAAGTTACTTTTCACTTGAACACGCTCAGAGAAAATTCCAGTCTTGCATTGTCATTTTTTCACCAATTGAAATAAGATGTTAGAGGTTATAGAGTCAAAAATTAAGCAATTGGGTTTTGGAATTTTGAATATGTTTGATGCGTTATTGGAGGGGCTTATAGTTGAGGGGCTCGAGCACTCGATGCATTGGTTAATGTCAATGCTATAGTTGTAATAGTCTAATAGATTATTTTTAGTCCTCCCTGCAATATATTTTATTCTATCTTCAGTATATACTTTTAATTTTTGGGGAACTAGATAAACATTCTTGCTTGTTATCGAATAGTCTCCGTTGTTTTATATAGCGCATATTTTAGTTTTAAAGCATGTTTGATATAATTCTCATTGTCGACTTTGTCACTAAGTTAATTGCTCGATGTAAGTTTTATGTTAAATTTTATTGAAGGCTTAAATTTTTTTGTTGTTTCAATTGGTTTTGGAACCGAAACCGCACCAATTAAAACCGCACCGCACACTTTAAAACCGAACCGCACCAATCACAAGCGGTTTCGGGTGCGATTTTGAATTTTTTAAACCGCACCTAAACGGTTTCGGGTGCGGTTTGAAGTTCAAATCGCACCAAACCGCACCATGCTCACCCCTATTAGCTTCAAATGGTACTCATGATCTTCACGACTTTTAGAATAAATGAGGATGTTATCAATAAAGACAACAACGAACTAATCTAAATATTCCTTGAATACTCGGTTCATCATATCCATGAAAGCAGCAGGAGCATTAGTCAATCCAAAAGACATGACTAAGAATTTATAATGCACGTACCGAGTTTTGAAGGCAGTCTTTGGAATATCCTCAGTTTTAATCTTCAGCTGATGATATCCAAAACGAAGATCGATCTTTGAAAAGAATTGTGCTCCTTGCAACTGGTCGAACAGGTCATCAATGCGAGGTAGCGGATACCTATTCTTGATGGTGACATGGTTTAATTCTCGGTAGTCAATACAAAGTCGCATATTCCCGTCTTTCTTCTTTACGAATAAAACAGGAGCACTCCAAGGAGATGTACTAGGACGAATGAAACTTATGTCTAACAATTCCTGTAGTTGGACTTTTAACTCCTGAAGTTCAATAGGAGAATTTCGATATGGGATTTTAGAAATGGATTTTGTACCCGGCTCAAGGTCAATAAAGAATTCAACATCACGTTCTGGGGGTAGACCGGGAAGTTCTTCAGGAAATACATCAGGAAATTCTCTAACAACAGAAATATTATTCAAATCCGACTTGTCTTTGTTCAAATCCATAATATGGGCTAAGAAAGCTTGACAGCCGTTTTTCAATAAACGAATAGCTTTATGGCTTGATATGATAGTGACTGTTTTAGTGGTTTAATTATTTGAATTCGTATGACAGGTTGGTTAGGAATGTAAGACCCCAACTTTTATAAATAAAGATGAATTTTCTATAAATTTTATTTTTGAATATTATGGAGTAAATTTGATATAATAGTCGTGGGTAATATTTATAAATTTTGCAAAGTAAACAAGTTGTCATAAAATATTCGTTTGGTCGGAGAATATTCGTATAACGGCTCAATCATTGGTGGACCCCACAACGGAAGTATTGTCGTAGTTAGAAAACGACAAAATTATCTTTCTATAAAAATAACGGCGGAGGTGTTACCGTTAAAACTGTTGAACTACCCGGTAGTAAAAGTACAGTAATACACGTGGTTGCATAGTAACACACGGTATTGATTATTGATGCTTACGTGAGAAGTCACTTAGCTATACTTAATTATTGCTACAGTAATTGCTACATCATATCTCTTATATTATTGATTCAATTATTGTTACAATATCATCTGTATAATATGTTATATTATTAAATCAATAATTGAGATGACAAGTTATAAATGATTAATAATTGTTGAAAGATTAAATATGTGTTGATTAAAAATAAAATGATTTGTGGTAATATTTATTCAATCCTTGATGTATATAAAGAGTCTGTTATGAGACGTTTGTGGTAAGTTTGGTTATTTTATGGGGGGGGCATATGTCATCATCTAAGAGTCCATTCGTCAATAGTAATTACCTTCGTCAATAGTAATTACCTTCGTCAATAGTAATTATCTTTGTTAATAGTAATTACCTTTGTCAATAGTAATTACCTTCGTCAATAGTAATTACCTTTACCAGACGTCAAACCACTTGCCGTTTCACATTACAGGCATCAAACCAATTGACGTTTCACATTACATGCGTTAAACCACTTTTCTTTTCACATCACCAGTCGTCAAGCCACTTGCATTTTTACATGGCAAGTGCTAAGCTAGAAATCTTCTATAAATAGAGGCATAATGCTTCATTATTTTTCACGAATTCATTCAAGCTATAGAGAGAGAAAGTATAGAGAGAATAAGAGAGAAAGAAGAAGAGTATTCTGTTACTACACTACTGCAGTATTCAATCTCCTACTAAAGTAAGGGGTGTTATTCTTTTTTATTCATGAAGAGAACTGTTGTTATTCCATAGGTTATTATTCTGTTGGAATAACCTGTATATGCGGTTTACCCTATACTTGGTGACATTGTTCTATTATTCTGTTGGAACATCCTGTCTGTGTGTTTTACACCGGACCTGGTTCCGTCTTTATTATTATTCTGTTGGAACAGCCTGTCTGTGTGTTTTACACCGGATCTGGTTCCGTCTTTATTATTATTCTGTTGGAACATCCTGTATGTGTGTTTTACGCCGGACCTGGTTCCATTCTTTATTATTCTGTTGGAATATCCTGTCTGTGCATTTTACGCCGGACCTGATTCCGTTATTTATTATTTTGTTGGAATAACCTGCTTGTGCGGTCTATAGCATGCATGATGATTTCTTTTGTTATTCCATTCTTTATTATACTCAGTTGGTTAAAACTTTGACTTCTATACTCCATGAAATTAGTGGAATATCCTTGATATTTGCGCTTCATCCAGTATCCTTTCATGGAAATATTCTTCTAGGTATTCTTGAGTTTTACTCTACAAAGCAGTATCATGTTGACAGTTTGGATGTTATTGGTTCCTGGATAAATTAATTCTTGAACTTATTTTATTGAATTCTTATATCATTGTCATCATCCTCATATTAATATTTTTTGAAAGTCATCTGTGACATGTAGTGCATAGATGGACTTGGTATGATTATGACCAGGGATTATTCGGTGTAATCATGACCGTAATATTACAAATGATGTGATAAAAATCCTCATTGACTGTAGTGCATTGATGAACAGTTGTTGGCATGATCATAACCATTAATGAATACACAAATATTCTTGGCCTGTAGTGCATGGATAATTGTGGTCGTGATACTAAAGAATATCCTTAGCCGTAGTGCAGGGGTGATTCGATGATGTGGAATATTTATTAAGCTGAGTCTCAGCTATAACAATGATGAAAAACCTTTTAAATTATAAAAGATAGTAGATTTTATTTTCTACTTGACTATTTTAATGGATTACTGGTTCCGCTGCAGTTAAACTTGATGTTTATTATATTTTATCAGTTTAACACTGTTGAAGGCTAATGATAATTTATCCTGCATTATCTTAGACCGTGCGAACATGTGCAACGTGACAGGAACGCTTAGACCGTATCTTTTGTACTCAACATATCTGTTTGTTTGGGTCAATTAATATTAATATACTACTAAAGTGAGGCCTCCCTACGTGTGACATAAAAGTTCAAATTTTTTCTTAAAGAAAAGTCACTAAATTTTGTTTTTATTATATTCAATTAGAAAGTTATGAAAAAATAGACATTTTTTTATTTAAGAAAAATATGTATAGTTTTCTTGAAATTTATGTTTTTGGAATTAAAATAATATTTATTTAAATACTTACCATGTGTTATTATGAATGTATGAGAGAGTATATATGCAGATTGTGGTTCCACCATATAAAAGTAGTAGTATTATTTTTGCAGATTGTGGGGTTTTGGGGTGCAAGAGTTGTTTAATTTATTATTTTGATTATTAGATATAAATACAAAATTATTATCATATAAAAATACACTGAATATATTGTCAAAATAAACTTATTTAATTTTAAAATTTTAATATATTTATTTAATTTTAATTTAAAAAAAATCATTTAAAATAAATAAAGTCGAACCGACAGAGAGAGACAAGAACACCTGATCAAAAGACAAAAGGCACGGCAAAAACTCAAACTCAAACCCAAACCCAAACCCAAACCCAAACCCAGGACCTATGGGGGGTGGTCATGCTTTGAAATGACTATCAAAGATATAATAGGCCATTAATGTTAGTGTAAAGGCCCTTTTTACGTGGTCCGGAATGTAAGCCCATTTGGTTGTTACTAAATTAAAATGAAACTAGTTCTAGTTTGTGTTATACACAAGATTTCCTCCTGAGGAAAGAATCCGTGTGTACTCTTCCTTCTCCTCTACGCTTCCTCTATTGAATTCTCCTTCCTTCCCCTTGACTCCTGCCTTGCCTATATAAAGGCATGCGGCTGAATGAATATTTAGAATTCGGTCGGAAGAATTTCTCTCTCTTTTCTCTTACCTATTCTCTCTAAATTTATGCAGCAATTATAAGAGTATCTTTATACACTTTTGCTAAAGTTTTATAACACGTTATCAGCACGAGGCTCTAACCAATTGAGACGATAAAATTAAATTCTTGTAATTTATTATTATACTACAGGTTGGGCTATGCCACCAATAATATAATTTTTTTCTTATAATTGCATTTAAATTCTGTTATTTACAATGGTATCATCTATCCTTGTTGATCTTACAAGACTTGGTGGGAACCTTTTTACCGCTTATTAAATTATGGGAATAACCTGTATATGTGAAATATCATATACCTGGTGAATAATCCTTTGTATTCATTTCTTATTAAATTGTTGAAACATCCTGTCGGTGCGAATTTCGCCTGACCTGGTTCCGTTATTTATTATTCTGTCGGAATATCCTGTCTGTGCGTTTACGCATGACCTGGTTCCATTCTTTATTATTCTATTAGGAATAATCTGTCTATGCGAACTACCGCATGTCGGGTGAAGATCCATTTGCATTATGCTAATAACGTAAATATAAGAATATTTATATTTACATTTTATCACCACTTGAGGTCGTGACTTAGTTTATTTTTCTATATCATACATGCAATTATTTATTATTTTAATAAATAATAAAATTGTGTTTTAACCCAGAATAGATGACAAACTTGGCAAAAATAGATTTTTTTATTTTGAAAATATCTAGAGACAACTATTTGGCTTGGGCACCTGATGCAGAATTGCACCTTAGTGCAAATGAGTTAGAAAAGACAATTGAATCAGGGAATACAGCAACTTCGGCACAAAATGCAAAAGCCATAATTTTTCTTCGTCACCATATTGATGAAGGATTAAAGACTGAGTATTTAACAGTCAAAGATCCTTTGTCTTTATGGACACAACTGAAGGAAAGATTTGACCACCGAAAATTGGTTGTTCTCCCTAATGCCAAATTTGAGTGGCTTAATTTAAGGCTACAAGATTATAAATCAATTACGAAATATAGTTCCAATGTTTATAGAATAACCTCTACTTTGACTTTATGCGGAGATCCAGTTTCTGAAACCCAAATATTAGAGAAAACGCTCTCAAGTTTTCATCCCACCAACATGATTCTGTCGCAACTAATATAGACAGAGTAAGTTCACAAATTTCAGTGACTTATTATCTATCCTCCTGATTGCAGAAAAGAATAATTAATTGTTGTTGAAAAACCTATAAGTACGGCCAACGGGTGCTACCCCATTGCCAGATATTAATAGCACGTCATTCCAGCAGAATAAACGTGACAAAAGATGATTATATAATAAGAAGCCATGGGGTGAAAGAATAAACGAGACCATCATAACAACAAATTTCAGAATCGCGACAATTCAGGTCACCATATGTGGCAAGTGTCTGGGTCGGGTAAAAATAAAGAAAATGCAACACAAATGAAGAACAAACCAGATGTTTGTTTTAGGTGTGGGATGAATGTGTATTGGTCGCGTACCTGTCGTACGCCGAGGCATCTGGCTAATTTATTCCAGGAGTATCAAAAGAATAAAGTATTTGAGGCAGAAACAAACTTTGTTAATCATCAATTGAATATTGTTGATGATCCACCAATGACCAACAATGAGAAAAATGTTGTTGATATTACTGAACCTTCTGAAAGTATCTTTTGGGATATCGTTTAATTTCTTATTTTAATTAAACACCCTGCATGTATAATATTATTAGTTTTCATTCTATATGTGGTATGTGTTTCTCATGAATAAAATTATATTTGAAATGTAACTTTTTTATTTATGTTTTTATATGTGTCAGACCATTTTTAATGGATATGGAGGATATATGTTTAGCAGACAGTGCAACAACTCATACAATCCTTTGAAGTGAGAAATATTTTTCACAACTGATCAAAGCTAAGGGAAATGTAGGAACTATCTCTGGCACATCAAATTTAATCGAGGGTTTTGGAAAAACTAGTTTCATGCTACCAAATGAGACACAAGTTTTTATCAAAAATGCTCTATATTATAGTAAATCAAGAAGAAATTTGCTTAGTTTTAAAGATATTCGATTAAATGGTTTTCACTATTGAAACAACCAATGAGAATGATAATGAATATCTTCTCATCACTTCTACTATTTCTGGAAAAAAGAATATCCTAGAAAAACTTCATTCAATTTCTTCTGGATTATATACTCTGAAAATTAGAGCAATTGAGTCTAATAATGTTATGATTCCAAAAATCATATATCCCAAATCCATGACATACTTGGTCATCCAGGTACTTCTATGATGCGTCGTATTATTGAAAATTCTACTGGTCATCCTCTCGAAAATAAAAAGGTTTTTCCTAGTAGTGAATTTCCTTGTGCTGCGTGTTCTCGAGAAAAATATTGTTCGACCATCACTAGTAAAAGTTTATAAAGAAGGCCCAAAATTTCTAGAGAGAATTCAAGGAGACATTTGTGGACCTATTCACCCATTGTCTGGCCCATTTCGATATTTCATAGTTTTAATAGATGTTTCAACTAGATGGTCTCATGTTTGTCTTCTCTCTTCTCGAAATTTTGCATTCTCAAAACTTCTTACTCAAATAATCAAGTTACGGGCTCAGTTCTCGGATCATCCAATCAAGTCAATTCGACTTGATAATGCAACTGAATTTTCATCAATGACTTTTAATGATTTTTGTATGACTATTGGAATCTCCATTGAGCATTCTGTTCCTCATATTCATACACAAAATGGTTTAGCTGAATCTTTAATAAAAAGACTTCAACTAATTGCACGACCATTAATGTTAAGGGCTAACTTACCTACCTCAGTTTAGGGTTATGCAATTCTTCATACTGCAACCATCATTCGAGTAAAACCAACGACTCTTCATAAATTTTTTCCTCTGTAGTTAGTTCTTGGACAGACACCTAACATATCACACTTTTGAGTTTTTGGGAGTGCAATATATGTTCCAATTGTACCTCCACAAATAACTAAAATGGGAGCCCAACGAAGAATATGTATTTATCTTGGTTTTGATTCTCCTTCTATTATCAGATATCTTGAACCTTTAACTGGAGATGTTTTTACTGCACATTATGTAGATTGTCATTTTGATGAATCTGTATTTCCACCATTAGGAGGAGGGAAAGTTTTAAATAAAAAACCCTCTGAAATATCATGGAATGCATCAGATTTAAATTCACTCGATCCTCGTACAGGACAATATGAAATTGAAGTTCAAAGAATTATTCATTTACAAAATATTGTAAATCAAATGCCAGAGGCATTTAATGGTGCTAGAAAAGTGATAAAGTCACATACACATGCAGTGAATACTCCAACAAGGATAGAAATACCTATTAAAAAATTAATTCCTGGAGAATTGACGAATAAGGTAATAGAAGAATCTAAACCACGCTAGAAGCGTGGAAGACCGATTGGTGCAAAAGACATTGTACCACGAAAATCAAAAGCAAATAAGAGAATCCCAGAAGGAATACCAGCTCTAGAAGTAGCACTTATTCCAAGAGTGGGAATAGCCCCAGAAGAGGTTCAAAATCTCAATGAAGGGATAAGAGATGAACACCAAGAGATCTAAATAAATTATGTACATGATGAGAAAATATGGGATTCGAAGCAAAGTCATGATTGATGACATATTTGCTTTCTCTATAGCATCAGATATTACTTTGATTCCTGACACGGACCCTGAACCACAAAATGTTGAAAAATATCGGAAAAGAAAAGATTGGCCAAAATGGAAAGATGCTATTCAAACTGAGCTACAATCTCTATTGAAAAGAGAAGTATTTGGACCAGTAGTCCAAACATCGCTGGGTGTAATCCCGGTTGGAAACAAATGGGTATTTGTACAAAAGTGAAATGAGAAAAATAAAATTGTGAGATACAAAGCCCGACTTGTAGCTCAAGGGTTTTCACAAAAACCTGGTATTGATTATCAGGATACATACTCTCCAGTAATGGATGGAGTCACTTTTCATTTTCTGATAGGTATGACAACCATGGAAGGTTTGGAAACACGTCTAATGAATGTTGTACAACATTCCTATATGGCTCACTTGACAGTGAGATTTACACGAGAATCCCTGAAGGATTGAAAATGGCTGAATCACAAAGGTCACGTCACATATATTCAATCAAGTTACAACGCTCATTGTATGGGTTGAAACAGTCTGGTCATATGTGGTATAATCGACCTAGTGATTATTTAATAAAAGATGGATATATAAATGATCAAGTATGTCCATGTGTTTTTATTAAGAAATCACAAAGTAGATTTTCCATTATTGCTGTATATGTGGATGATTTGAATCTTGTAGGTACTCCTGAAGAACTCACAAGAACTGCTACTTATTTAAAAGATGAATTTGAAATGAAATATTTTGGAAAGACAAAATTCTGTTTGGGAATACAAGTGGAGCATTTAGTATCTGGAATTTTTGTTCATCAATCCACATATGCTGAAAAGATTCTCAGTCGTTTTCATATGGATAAAACTCATCCTTTGACTACCCTGATGGTTGTTCGTTCTTTAGAAGTTGATAAAGATCCATTTCGACCTCTAGAAAGTGGGGAAGAAGTTCTTGGACCTGAAGTTCTATACTTAAGTGCAATAGGTGATCTTATGTATCTTGCAAACTGTACACGACCTGATATTACTTTTGCTGTCAACTTGTTAGCAAGATACAGTTCTTCTTCGACTAAGAGACATTGGGATGGGATCAAACACATTTTGAGATACCTCCGTGAAAGTATAGATCTTGAGTTATTTTATCCAAGAAATTCAATGTCACAATTGGTTGGATATGCCGATGCTGGATATTTATCAGATCCACATAATGGAAGATCACAAACAGGTTATGTATTTACATATTGTGACACGACTATATCCTGGAAATCTACAAAGCAAACCATGACAGCTACATCTTCAAATCACTCAGAGATTCTCGCTATACATGAAGCAAGCAGAGAGTGTGTTTGGTTGAGATCAATTATTCAGCATATGCAAAAGACATGTGGATTACCATCAATCAAAGACATTCCTACAATTCTGTATGAGGATAACGCTGCATGCAATGCTCAACTTCGAGGAGGGTACATCAAGGGAGATAGAACAAATCACATTTCACCTAAATTCTTAATTCTTCACAATAAGCTACAAAAGAAGGGTGATATAGATGTGCATCAAATTCGATCTTGTGATAATCTAGCCGAATTATTCACAAAGTCGCTACCAAATGCAACGTTTGAAAAACTTCGGAAAAGGATCGGAATGTGTCGACTGAAAGACTTATGACAACATTTCATCAAGGAGTAATGAATTCCTTTTGAGGAGAAGACTGTACTCTTTTTCCTTAGTCACGATTTTTATCCCAATGGATTTTTCCTGACAAGGTTTTAACGAGGCAGTCAATTAAGATATTTATGTAAAAGATATGTATTCTTTTTCCCTTCGTTAAGTTTTTTCACTGAATTTTCTTAACAAGGTTTTTAATGAGACATAATCTTCTATCGTAGGGAATCAAGGGAACTGTTATATACAAGATTCCCTCCTGAGGAAGGAACCCGTGTGTACTCTTCCTTCTCCTCTACTCTTCTTCTCTTGAATTCTCCTTCCTTCCCCTTGACTCCTGCCTTGCCTATATAAATGCATGCTGCTGAATGAATATTTAGAATTCGCTCGGAAGAATTTCTCTCTCTTTTCTCTTACCTATTCTCTCTAAATTTATGCAGCAATTATAAGAGTATCTTTATACACTTTTGCTAAAGTTTTATAACAGTTTGTTTATAGTATAATATTTGTTGGAAGTATAAAATTTTCATCTTGAAAGAAGAGTAAAATTCAAAAATAAAAACAGCTCAAACGATATATATATATTGAACACATATTTGTCTATTTATAATATTATTATTAATTAACGCAAAGTAACTCAGTGTGCATACTATAAAACAAAAAATAAAGATGAAAAAGGAGGAAGAATCGTAATAGTATTATATCTTTTTAAATATAATTAAAATTAAATATTTATTTAAAAATTCACAAAATATTAATCCCCACGATAATATAAATTTCTCGTAGGGGTTTAAATTCTTTATGGGGATGACCGGATGAGGATGATTATCGAATCGAATCCAAACAATTTGAACTATTCGCGAATATATGATCTGAATAGTAATAAAAAAATTTATCAAATTTTAAAATTTATTAATAATATTTAAATCATTGACTTTTAATTGAGCGATACGAATCAAAACATTTTACATCGTTACCAATCAGCCAGCCACTGCCCGCTAGTCAGAAAAATACCAACCGCGTATGGTGAACTAGTAGTAGTAGTATCAGCACTTAATTGCAATGCTATAATTAATTAGTGTTTAATTGCTTTTTCTGCGCCTTTTATTGCTAGATTTCTTAGCACGTAGAACAACAATAACTAGCTTTAATATGAGTAGTCATTTTATTTAGTAATTCCCGTGTTTTAAAAATTGTGTTACGAATAATAATATTTTAAACAGTCCTACTACGGCGACCGGTTATGAGCGACCGGTCGGAAATATTTTTTTTTAAAAACATCTCCTAAATAATTTATAAGATTTATTGGAACTGGAATTTTTACAGAAAAAAATGTTTTGAATGTCATTTTGGATACACGTAAAAAATATGTCTGTACAGACTGTACATGCATATTTTTTACGTGTATCTAAAATGACATCCAAAATACTTTTTTTCTGTAAAAATTTCAGTTCCAATAAATCTTATAAATTATTTAGGAGATATTTAAAAAAAAAATTTAATTACCAATATTATAAATTAATTAAAAACTAATATTATCAAATAATTAAAAACTAATATTATCAAATTAAAAATTAATATGATACAACAAATCTTATATCAATAATACTTTTTAAATAGTTTACGAATATTTATTATTATATTAATTAAAATTAAATAAATTTACGTCAATATTAATTTTAAAAATAATTTAAGATGACTTCAAAAAGTAAACAATAATATTATATTTTGACATTAACGGAGTACTAATTATTTTATTGGTTGTTTTTATATTTATTAAAAAGTGAAAATATATATCTAATTTTTTAAAATTATTGTCATATGATGTTTGTAGTCGGTAATTGTTACGGAAGGTCAATAAAAGCTTAGAATTCAGACCTAATGGTCTTCTTCCAATGGCGTAATCTGAATAGAATGCATGTCAGATCTGGTCAATAAGAAAAATAAATAAAACATAGATCTTATTTCACAAAAAAATAATAATCATTTAACAAAAAAAACTTAAGAAATCATATTTTCACTTAATGGTTAAATAAAATATATTAAGTTTATCATCACAATTTTATAATCATAATTAAATTAAAATTGTTATTGTTAAAAAATGATATATTATTTTTGTAAAACTAACGAAAGTGATAAATAAACAAAGATAATAAAAATAATAAAATAGTAGGTGGGCCAAATGTAGACCCAGCAATTTCTTCTCAATAACAAATCAATCAAAAATTAATCGAACTCCATGTCCATTGTCTTATAAATTATTCTCTTCAAGCCCATAAAAACTGGAAGGTACACAAAAAGTAGTTGAAGCAGAAAGATTTTCACTCCATTGCTTATTAATGAATGATGAAGGGCAAAGCTCACAGAGATTGTGATAGGTAGTAGTAGTTGTGTGTAAATGACTAATGACTTCGTCGACTCTTCTTTGTCCTTCCCTCTTTCTTTCTAATCTCTGGAGCCGGCCAGAGCTAAAATCCCTCCTTTGAATTATTCTCAGCTCCAATCCAGGTTCTTCATAAAGATTATATTTTTATATCTCAGCCTCAGCGGCAATTTTGATATTCAGGTGCACTCAAATTTGGTCTTTTTTTCCGCTTTTTATGAAGGTGGGTCGATCTGAATTTGATTGTAAATTCGTGCGATTGATTTGTAATTTTGTTTGGATTATTTTTGGGTTTTCATTAGAATCGAACTTTAGTTTCTGGGTTTGAATCCAAATGGTCTGTTTCCATAGCTCAATTTCGGCTGACCAACATACAGACATGGCCAAATCTGTGAATTCGACCGACCCGTGTTTGAAATTGAAGCAATCTAATCAAATTAATAGGATTAAAAGGACACCCAATTCTACAAATCACCTGAATATTCCGGCTTGCCAACAATCTCGATCGGCGGTGATTGATTTGATAATCTTGATTGCTGTGGTTTTTGCTTGTGGGTTTCTTTTATATCCTTACATAAAGTTGTTGTCTTGTAAATTCATGGAAATTATTGGAGCAATCTTTCTTGTGCTTAAAGAGGAGGTTTTGAATGCTCCAATGATTTATGGGTGTTTAGGATTGAGCATTTTCTTTGCATTGATAGCTATGTTGGCAATTACTGTCTGTATGAGTAGGAAATGCGGCAAACCTGGCTGCCGTGGGCTAAGAAAGGCAGCTGAATTTGACATCCAGCTTGAGACTGAGGATTGTGTGAAGAACTCTAGTACTTGTCTGGCAAAAGATGGATTAAAGAAGGGATTGTTTGAATTGCCTCGCGATCATCATCGAGAATTAGAAGCTGAGCTTAAGAAGATGGCACCCCTTAATGGACGAGCTGTTCTGGTGTTCCGGGCAAGGTGTGGGTGTTCTGTTGGCAGAATGGAAGTTCCGGGCCCAAAGAAGGTTCGGAAGGTTAAAAAGTTTTGTTGAATTGCTTTCGTATAGATCCATAGTAGCATATTTCATATATTGAATACTTGTGATGAAGAGAAAGTGCCTTTTTTGGGTCAATTTTCTTTTGAACTATATTGTCATTAAATAATCTCATTGAATAAGTTGTAAGGATTATATATACTTGCGAATATAAGGATCCTTTATATCATTAGATTGGTTTGTCCGGATATTTGTTTATTTTGATTCCTGCTTTGTTTTGAACTCACATTTCCTTGCACTCATATTAACAGATTGGTTGAGTTTTCAAATTTTTTCTCTTTCCATGTTATAAACTTTGAAATTATTGACGCTAAAGACAGGTTGCTGCTCTCCCCTTTAGTTATGGTAGAACTTTATATTTTGTTGGATATTATAATGAGAACAGTTTTAATAGTAACACATGATTGTTGTGATAGTATCATAGTATTGTTGATGAAAGTAAACACCTTAGCCCCACCACCATCAGATAGGATATCAACTTTTTATATGCAGTTGCTCTTAATTTTATATTCTTGGAGATGAATCCAGTTGTTCTGTTCAAACATGAAGGTTGAAATGCCTTTGGTCCCATGACATAGTAAACATTTGAGGTTAACTTTTCTAAGTGCTCGGCATAGCATTTGTGGTTTATGTAAGCCTTCCTTATGACAGTTCTGCCTGCACTCGTGCTGCTTAATTGCAGGACGGCATGTAAGAAAGCTTAGGTACTTGAACCTAACATTTTTCAGCTCTTATCTTCCATAATATGTTAGTTGCTTTAGCACAAAGAAAAGTTAAGTTTGCTTCTTTTACTTGCTTGAGCCTTGAAGAAGAATTGAGTTGAGATTTTGGAAGTAGGCCACACGAGATTATTAGGCTCCTCTTTTGCCATAATTACAAGTGTTGCTCCTCCTGTATTGCCATGAACTGATGTATTTTATTGAATCTTTTGACTTTTTGCTGCTAAGTAGTATATATTCTACCCTCTTTGCATGAGAGGAAAATCATTTGCATCGACTAGTTATTCTACCCTCTTCCAATTTCAGCATCTCTCTCAAGTTGTATTCAACTCAGCAATGTCAGCATCCTTGAACAGTTGAATATTATGGATGCGGGAGGAGCAATTCTTATGTCTGGCTGCTCCTGCTCCTGCTCGGCTATTAATTTGGGTAGAATATGTTATGGGTCTTCTGCCATGTGGGTGGGTTTTTTATTTTACTTTGGAATTTCTTTTTCCATTTTGTTTCTCTTCACAGATTCTCCAATATACGGATTTTTCTTCTGAAAACAATAATAATTTAAACAAGTAGATGCACCAAAAAAAATAATTATAATCATAAACTGCAAAAATATAAATACAAATACAAAAATATAAGTAAAAAGGTTGCACCCCCGTCTCCCCTTCTCTTGTATTTATTTGTAAAACTGATAGATCGGATAGAATTATGTGTATTAATTTATTACTCCAATATCTTACACTATTTTATCTCATTATTAATTTATTATTTAACTCGTAAACTATTTGTTAGATAATTTGGCTATGAATAATATATTATTAGTTATATTAAACTTTAGATATGTACAACATATAGAACATGGTATTGACTTATTAACTTATTTGTTGTACGATCAAGTACGATTTAAAACCCAAAATTATAAATAATAATAAAAAATCACTATCAATATGTTTAAAATTCTACTACCTTGCAGGCCTACTTATTGTTCCCAATAGACAACAAAATTTTCAATTAAATATACTTGTGATTTTTTTCTTTCCGTTTTAAAATTGGGAATACAATTTAATTTTTAAAATCAAATAACGATATACTAAATTTTAAATTAATGTGAATTTATTTAACTTTAATTGATACAATTATTATATTTGTAAAGTATATAACGAAAACTATTTATCACAAAATTTATTTTATTCTAAACTTTTTATGAGCCGTATCTTAATATGTTGTTTGATCTCAAAGTCAAATTGTATATATAATTTTTGAACAGAGCGATTATTATTTTATAAAATGGGTGTGTCTAATATTTTTGGAATAATGATAAAGCAATAAAAGTTGGCTACAAAAAGTGAATATAGAATTAGTGGATGTTGCATTATAATTAATGTCTTTTTGTGGACTAGTAAATTATAAGAATAATTGTTTTTAAATAAGTTAAGTACTATCTGTCCATTCTTAAAAAAAAGTTTTATTTGATTATAATTTTAATTAATTTGTGAAACCTTAAAATTAAAATTGGTATGCAAATTTTTTTATAATTTTGAAATATAACAATTTTGTACTCAATAGTCAATAAGACTTTTTAAGTTGGTTACAATTATTTGTTTCAGAAAGGAGGTTATAATTATTATATTAATCAAAATATATTAAATTTATATCAATTTTAAAAATTAAAACAGACCATTTTTCAGAAAAAGAGAGTAGTTAAATACATGGTACGCAATAGAAACAGCTCAGCTTTCCCCCAGACGAACAGAATAAATCTGGATTTTAGCAGCTTCAATTCTTGACACATTTCACCAAAAAGAGGAGAGAGAAAAGACAGTGGGACTTCAAATTGTTGAGTTTGGTTTAGGGTTTCGTTCAACGAACCCGAAAACCAATTTTCTTTTGTTTTAGAATCAACCCTACCTCGCACCGTTCAGTTATGGACGTTTTTGGTTTGAATCGGTTCGATATCTTTGAGATATACAGGCGATTTTGTGGTAAACTTTTAATTCAATTTTTTAATTTCTTCTGAGTTCTGATCATTGATGGTATTCAATTGGTTTGTTCAATGTTAGTTGTAATTTATGAGTTCAAGAAATGAGCTTATGTAATTTTTTGAGTGCATGGGTTTGTAATTTAATTAGAGAGCTAAAGGTTAGAAATAATTTTATCTGAAATTTGAAATCTTGTTAACCATTAGATGACCTTACATTGTGTCCATCTGCTTTACTTTCTCATTTTAACATTTTCTTGTCTTGAACTGTTATTTTCGAGTATCTGTTATCTAATTCTGATAATTATAAATATATTGGAGAAAGTTACTGTGAGAAAAACACAGAGAAATGCTACAGCCTACAAACACAATATTCGCCTGATAAAGGGGTTAATTTCAATGCTTCTTTAAGTTAAATACTTTAAAATCATAAAGACTTAAATTTTCAAATAATTTCAAGAGTACCCTTTGACCTAATAAGCAAAGATACGGGTTCGAGGATTCGGTTTGCCATACGGGGATTCGGCTGTTCGGCCAATCTCAAAGAATAGGATTTGGGGATTCAATCATTCAAACACAGTTATATTAAATAGATTTTTTAACAGATATAAATATATACACATAAATATACATACCTGTATTAAAATTTTAATTCCAACAAATATGATCACACTAATTTTGTTGATAGTATTAGTATATAAAACATTATATTGATTAATATAGTATATAGTATTAGTAGTATTTCCAATTCTTAATGTAAAAAAATTGTGGAAGAATTTGCTAGAAGAATCAGATGAATCCACGAATCTGGATTCAAGGGATTTGTCAGATTCGTGGTTTCGCCAACCTACAAAAGAAGCCTTGCTTCTTAGCATTTGACAATCAGCAAGTGCAGTTTTAGGTTGCCTAGTTTAGGTGTAAATAAGGGATTGATGACCCAAAATATAACAAGAAAGAGTTACATCTGCTGCCATTAAAGAATGAGTCGAGAGGAATTCGTGCAAGATATGGTTTTTAAAATCTCAGCAAAATCAGGGTTACCTATAAGGAAAAATGAGAGAAGCCATTAAAAACTTAGAGAAAAATGGATTCAGTATCATTGAAGAATGAAACGAGAGGAATTCGTGCAAGAAACAGTTTCTAAATGTACTTTCTCTCATTAATATCTGGGTTACCCATAAGGGAAACTGAGAGAAGTCATTAAAAAACTTAGAGGAATTGCATTCGGCATCAGTGAAGAATGAAAAGAGAAGAATTCATGTAAAATATAGTTTATTAAATTGTACTTACCATTAGCGAAAACGATTCTTGGAGTTCTATTTCCAGTAGTTAGCAACGCGCACTGTGTAGTTGAAACTTGCAAGTACGAATAACATGTATGATGTACGACAAATTTGGAACAAAAATAATTGAAAGAAACAACAAAAATTAACTCGGGTGAGACTCCACATTTCACTACCCCAAGAATCTTTTGCTTGGGTGATGCTCCGCACACCACAACCCCAAGGGTTTGTCATCCGCAGAAGAGAGGAAAATAGCTCATATGTTCATTCAATAGTAAATAATATATTAGGTAGTGTAATTAACTTGTGGGGAGTACATCAATATTTATAGAGATTCAAAACCCTAATATTAGTTCGGAACAATAAAATAACTAAACAACTAAAATATCCTTGCTATTAAATGTCCCAAATCCCCACTAATAAATAAATTAGAACAATTATTTTTGCATTAAACATAATTAGAACTCCAAATAACAAATGTAAAAATATTTGATTTGTTCTTGACTTGTGGTCCCCATTGAATGTTATTAATGCCAAAAAGAATTACCTTCTATATGGCTTATGCTCTTATACTTATTTTTTATATTGTCAGTGCTCTTAACTAATTTGGAAGATAAACCTTGGATTTTGTTGAGTGCTGGGAAGGCCTATTCTATTGAATTATCTACTAATTTTCATATGTGACTTTTTAAAATGTAGTTGTTTGAGTTAAGTTGGTCAAGATATCAGAGGAAAGTTGAGATCTTGGCAGTAAAGATTAGAAGATTGACTTGTCCATGTTTGTTTTTACTCTATAGTTAGAAAACTACAAGGTCTTGAATTTGTACTTTTGTTTAATAATGTATCTACTTGAATAGTTGTTGTAGTGCAACATTATATACTCAATCCCAATTTAAGTGTCCTTATTTCTTGATTGTTACATCCAATAACAATAACCTCTTGAATATTTTGACATTCTACATTATCATCTAAATAGTACAGACACATTCTTACGCAATATATACATATCATACTGTGAATTACTTTAAATTAGTGACGGCAAAATTTAGAAACCTGATTTTTGTTCTTATAAATTTGACTTTAAATGGACTTTCTTTTTTTGGGTGTGACCGAGGAAATGTCTGATAATGTAATGTGTGCTTGTTGATTAGCGATGCATTATCAAATGGATGAAGTAGAAGTTTCTATTATGCTGTATCACATATTTGTAGTCATTTTCCTCCTTTTGTTTTTCCCTTTAGTTAGCAAATAAAAAAAAATAATAAGATTTGTTTGCTATTCTAGTATATATGAACAGCCCTTGTGAATTATCGGATTTCTGAACATTCTCTTGCAGACATTACATCAGGGGCATCTTCTTGTGGGAAGGAAGAATACAGAAGGGATGATGAGTCACAGAAAACTCAGTACTCAAGGGAGGCACTGGCTCACCTCTTAAACTTGGTGGAGTCACTGTCGCATCCAAGGTATATATGTGAAATTTCACTAAAGAAATGGTGGCAGATTTTATCAAATTTAAGAGTAAAAGATCTACGTGGTCCAAACAACTCAATTATTAAATAATGTCCACAACCTTATTTGTGGCACCTCTTCCGTTTTAACACACATACACACACAAAAAGATAGAGATATAGAGGGAGGTGGCGAACTTGAGGGGAAAATATCTGAACTATAACAGAGTTTCTTTCTATCTTTATTTTTGGTCTTTTTAGTTTTACCGTTTCCTTGTGCATGAGTGTGGGTTTTTGATTGGTAAGAAGGGAGGTATTAGATAATTTAAATTGGAATATTGGCTAATAACAATTTATCATTTCCTTATGTATATGCATGTGAGTCGTATGAAGGGTAATTATTATATTTGATATTACACAATAGAATGTGTCCTTCAAACATAGGTTTTCCATTTGCAGTTAGTTGTTTCCCCTCTTTGGCAGTTTTATTCTCCAATAATACCTTCTGCGAAGATGCATTGGAACAGTCATTTTCCTTTTAACTGCTTCTTGTTTCCTTCTAAACCCAACTAAGCAAAAAAGGAAGAGAATAAGAGCTTCTTGTCACCTAGGACCACCTCTTTCATTCATCCTACATTCTTTACCAAATTTTCATCTTTTATACTAAAAGTCAAGCCAAAAGAACAGATGCGCGAGGATAACGTAGTCCAACATAAACTATATGAAAGTGTTCGATATTGTTAATATGTTACTTATCAAAGTCAAAAAAGAAAAGAAAATACATTCCATATTTAGATTTTCCTCAGTCTTGTTGGAATGATAATCTATGAACTGTCATTGACTTCTAAGAATTAAGGTTAAAATTAGCTTGGCTGGCTTTGTTGCCTGCACGAGTTGCTTGTCATTGTTTGTATCGTACTCGTGCAGATTCCATAAATTGTGCTAATTCTCGTATTTTAGTTTTTCCTCAAATAAAATGTAGTGATTTTGCAGTTAGGTACATTTTCTTTAACAATATTAAAACATATTATAATAGTTTTTTCATCTGCAACAGGGTGCTAATATTTGACGAAGTTTTGAAACTCATGTCCAGGCTTGACTTGATGGTAAGCTATCATATCTTTGCCCCCTTCAAGTTTTATGGAATTTTGGTCTTGCGATGGGCAGTTTTTGTGTCCAATAAGTCTACAAATAAGATCCAACTTTAGTTGTATTTATCTGTTGTCTTTGCCCTTTGTAATGACCGGAAACTGCTAACATGATTGAATATTATGCTACTCCAAAAGGGGAAGGTACATATTTCAGGTTCTGAGTTCTGACTGGAATATGGAAGTGTGTTTACCACTAGTAAAAGGAATCACCTTTCTTATCATGATTACTTTACTCAGGATTTTACATTACATTCTTTTTGTAGGTGGACTATTCTGAGTTCTCACGCTTCTATGATTTTGTGTTCTTCATTTGCCGGGAAAATGGTCAAAAGAACATCAGTAAGTCCAATTATGCTTTAATAACATTGCATTATCGTCCAAATTTTCTTGTACATCATCTTCGACCTATGGATCTTTTACATGAGACCACTCGACACAAAGTTTCAGCTGTAAGCAGGGCGGTTATGGCTTGGAGATTGGTCCTAGCTGGAAGGTTTCGGCTGCTTAATGAATGGTGCGACTTTGTTGAGGTAGTAGTTTGTAAAACTGAATCTAAATAATGCTTATTATGTGTATAAACTTTTCATAATTTCGAAATGAACAGGCACATGCTTGAAAAGTTTGTTTTGCAAAGATGTCTTGAAATGTGTTCCAACTTATGGAATGATTTTTCTCTTTAAAAAAAATATTTCTTTTGAAACAACCCGGGTCAAATCCCGAGTCCGGAACAAATCTCGGGTCAAATCTAAGTACGAATCGAATCAAATCCATCCAAATAAGCCTTAAACCACTGACCCAATAATATCTTCTTGGGTCATCTTAGGCTACCACAGGCTCACCCAAAAGGTCATAACTTGAAGGTACTATTGGTAGTAACTTAATTCCTTAAATACAGATAATTTTTTTTCCATATATTTCGATGTGAGACTGGGGTGTTACAAACTCCCCTACTTAAATTTCTGACGTCCTTGTCAGAACGGATCACACACACAGTCCACAGATATTTGCTTCTCTAGCCATTGTGGGATAATATCGGCTGACTTTGTGCCCCCACCTCCGGACCTCCATCTTTTCATTGTGTGATAATAACACTAGCCTTCGTGCCCCCACCTCCGGTAACCCGATCGGATGACCCGACCTGAGCTTTCGAGAGTCGGCTCTGATATGATATGAAACAACTTGTGTCAAATTCCGAGTTTAGAACAAATATCGGGTCAAATCCCAAGTCCGAATTGAATCAAATCCATCCAAATAAGACCTTAAACTACTGGCACAAAAGTATCTTCTTGGGTCATCTTAGCCCACCACATGCTCACCCAAAAGGCCATGACTTGAAGGTATTATTGGTAGTAACTTAATTCCTTAAGTACAGACAAATTTTCTTCATATCTTTCGATGTGAGACTGGTGTGTTATATCTTTGTTCTTTTTAGTGTTTCTAAAATTTTATCAAAATTCATTGGTTGAGTTGTTTGTTAGATGTATATTTAGCAACTGATTTTTACTTTACCTTTTATAAATTGTTTCAAGTTGACTTATCAAATAAATAAATAAACAAATAATACTCCCTCCTTTCCAAAATATAGGATCCATATTTGACCTTTTGAAGTAAACTTGAGATATTTTCACATTCAAAATTTATATGAATTATTTTAGATTTAGACAATATAATTATGAAAATTGTAAAATATCTAAATAATACTACTAATTGCATGATTTAATGTTTTTAAAAGTTAAGTGAATTACATCAATTGTGAATTTGAAAATATAAGATCATATTAAGTCAAACGCGATCTTATATATATTTTGAAACAGAGGGAGTATTTTAATTTGTTTCAGATCATACTTTACATATTACTTCTACACATCGTAATATAAAAAAGTAACATAAATACACACACACACACACACGTGTACTTTAGGTCTCACTATAGTTTGTCTCAGTAGTTAGTACTGCACAGTTACCACAGTCTAGCCGGCTTCATGTCTACTTTATGGCCTGCACATTGTTCTCTTCAACTGAGAATTGTATTCTTCAAGTTTTTATCTCATTGAATAAGTTATGCATGTCAATTAAAAATATAATCTAGACGTGATATCTCATTTTTAGCGGTTATTTGATTAATTGGGTCATTTAGACTCTAATATGATAGAGATGGTCTCAGATAGAAAATATGCAAGATAATGTAACAGCAGAAGTTTACCAAACGTTTTCTCACTTATCTTCTGTTGTTATTTCCCTGGAAGTAATTCCTTTAATTCCTCTTTTTAGAAAAACCAGCGACATAACATCTCTGAGGATACATGGAGGCAAGTATTGGCCTTTAGTCGGTGTGTACACGAAAATCTTGGAGGGTATGATCCTGAAGGTATGTTGCTAGTGTTCCTTAGTTGGTTGTTAAGCTACAATTATGTGGGTAATGTTAAAGACTTAATTGTTCAGTATCCATTATGTAGACTGCTATCGTCAATTCTCCATGAGGTTCCTCTGGTGTCACTTAATTTTTTTGCTACATATGTTTTGTCTACCATGACCTATCAAATAAATAAATAAATAAAAGGTTTTGTTTACCATGTTTGATCGTTTGTTGTTAATCAAAGATCATGCGTCCATGCACTGACTAGAAGAATAATCATTGCATCTTGATTCTATCAATTTAGTTATTTGATATTTTCTTTGTTCTATTAATTACTGTTCTAATATTTTTATTTTAAAGCTTTTTTGCTTGTTTGAAACTTTTGCTTGGTGGTACTTTCGTTGAAAATTGTGGTCGGTGGTAAGTGTGCAATTGATCCATGCTAACCTAGTCTTTATCTCTTAACTTCCTTGAGCTAAATATATTATCCCCTCCTCCCCCTTTTCCCGTATTCATTACAAAACATATTGTAGCTACTGACTGTCTTAAATTTGATATTGACTGTTCTCTTCTGAAAGGTTGATCTTCCTTTAGCTGAAACTTGGTAGGTTTTATGGTAGTAGGATGTAGATTCTGTCGATAAAATATTAAAGTTTAAAATTTCATTGCACTGCATTTCTTGGACGCTTCTGAAATTCTTCGATTCTGACTCTGTGCTATTACAACATGAATGGCTTGGAACGTTGGTTTAACTTATACAGATAAAGAGATAAAGCTTGTTGCCTTGTTCCCATTTTGCTATGAAAATGATTGTGTTCATTTGATTTTCCCCCCTTTTTCAGGAGCTTGGCCTATACTAGTTGATGAGTTTGTTGAGCATATGTACAGGTTTAATCTTTATCCCAGACGCTCAAAAATGTCTCTTTTAATTAGTTATTAATCATGTGTCTTATATGCTTTTTCTGTAGTCTGCACATTTATTTTGCTATAAAAAGTAATAGAACTTTGATACTTTGTATGTGGTAAACTCTCACTTTTTGCAATGTTCAACAAGAGGGGTTGCAAGTATGTTTCTTAGCCTAGAAGAGTACCATATGTCCTATCCTACTGGTGATTATTTTCGAAACTTGCACTTGCAATGTTGAATAAGAGGGGTAGCAATTATGTTTCTCAGCTAGAAGAGTCTACTGTGTATCAGCCCATGTCCTATGTTGGGAAATTTACATTTTCTGCAAAGTTAACAAAAGGGGTTGCTCAGTGGTAATGAGTCTAGTGATAAGCTATGTTACACGGACTCTTCACTTTGCCCTAAAGTACCCGTGTTCGACACTCGACACTCGGACAAGGGTATGAGTACTGAGCACTTCATTTCATTTTAGTGTAAAATATTGGCAGAATTGAGGAATACTGGTTTCTAACTCTTCAAAATACCGCGTCCAACCGGACAATCCCTCTGAGTCTGTGTAACATAGGTGATATGTGTCTGAAAAGGCACAGGTGATGGTTCAATACTCCACAAGGTAATGATCTCCTTTTACTCAATGAATGGGTTGTGGGGTGTTGCGTGCACCCAATTATTTGGGTCATCGCACATAAAGGTTACACCGTCATAAAAAAATTGTTCCTTAAGCCTAGAAGAATTTAATGTATGTCATCCCATAGTCTAACTTGAAGGTTAAGAGCGTCTTCAATAATTTTTGCGATCTTGGAAAAAAGGTCCCAATTGGAAGTAAGGCCAACCGCCAGCAGGTGTTATTTATCAGCATTTGTTTTTGGCTCTCATATACTCTATAGTTCCTTAGATGTGACCCCTAGACGTTATATATCATTATTGAATCCTATTCATTCCAGGTTTGCAGAATTCTCAATCTAAGATGGCAACAGGGGTAAGCAGTGGGTTTGGATCAGTTTTTAGTTGTATGATATTTGTAAGAAGCTGAATGGAAGGTTATCCCAATAATCAATGTATCAAATGGGTTTAGCCGTTTAGGGATGGACCAGATGGTTGTTCTAGAGAAATGAAGGCATCCAGGAGGAAGTTGAGGCAGTGATGGTACTGATATAGCAGTGAAGCTTTTGAGGCAATTCATATTTCATTACGTTGTGTGAAGTAATTGTTCTTCGCATTCTACTTCTGTAACTTTGTAAGCCTTTACGAGTAATTTGAACTTTGGATCATGTAGATGCAAGTTTCCTAGGATAAGAAGAAGATGCACATAAATCTCCTCTCTCTCGGTTTCTGTTGTAGTCTGCCTCTCACTAGTATGTCAATTGAAGGTTGCTTAAATGTTAAATTATGAAACTTCACACTCCATCCGATTCTTCGTACTTGACTTGATAATATGCCAATTGAAGATTGCTTAAATGTTACTATGAAACTTGCGTGTACTTGATTTTTCATACTCCACTCAATAATACATTTGGGGACTGTTGGTTCAATACATATCTTATTTAGTCATTTGCTTTTCCTAGTTAATCAAATCGATTCCTTTGAGATCCGCTTGCGTATCAAGTTAGCTAACACATAGCTTCCTTCGTTTTCTGGTGGGCTATAATTCTATGGAGAGAGAGGTTACTTACTAGACATCAGCCAATGGTGTTCATCAGTAGTAGGGGCTTCAATATTGGGGTTATATACATACTTCAGTCCTACCTGGTTAGTGCATTGAGAAATGTGGTCAAAAAGGGAGGAAGATTAGGGCTAATAAGAAGGCCTCTGCTGCTAGTTTAATGTGCCACTGTTAGGTTGTGGAGCAACACCAGAAGGAGTGAACTGTGAGCATTGTTTTATGGTTCTAATCCATACATTGGAGGGTTCTGACAAATGGTGATTGGGATGAAATAATAATTTTTTTCTGATGATACCAATCATAAGCTATTAATCTAACCAACAAATCCACAGGCTACAAGGGAGTACATCACCTTCTATTTCCTTGAGGGGTCTCAAGATAATTTGAGGTAACTAGGCTAAATGATTGGCGCATGTACAGATGGTTCGATGTCAGGTTGAAGGCCAAGAAAGAATAGTTTGGGAACAAAACCTCGATGGTTTCCTCCAATATTAGAAGCCTAGAGTACAATGAACGGGAGACTCCAGTTCTAGTTGGATTAGGCACTTTTGAGTTATTTGATCTCTTGGAGACTTACCATGGTAGCTAGACCACAAAATGATAAAATCTGTTTAGATTTAATTTCTTTCAAATAAACCCAGGATACAGTTCTGAATTGATACATAAAGATCTCTTCTAATATATGTATTGGGTCTAGGTCGATCTCTTGTATTTGACATCAGTCTAGATTTTGTGGTTTTATTGACTTAGTGCTGGAACTTTTGTAGCTACTTTTCTATCACCACCTACTGCATTTGTATATGAAAATTAACATTGCTGAGTTCTTAAATTTTATCTTGCACGGTACAGGATTAAGGGATCAAATGATACCCCTAATTTGTATTGTAGCTGTGGTGATTTAGAAGCCCAACCTTGTGAGGATCCTCTCCCAGGTATGCTTGTACAATTTGAATATATATGTGGCACAAAGATTACAAGTATTATATAGTGGATTCTCATATAAAGCACGTTTCGGTTCCTTACCTTGTGGGGTTTTGTTACAGGACTGAAAATATTTCCTGGTTTGAAGAGGAAATGTGATTATTTTATTGAACAAGACATGGAAGTCTCTGATAATTTCGCAAACTCTGAAACTTGTAAGAGAAGGCAGATCGACTCTGCTGACAAATCGATGACCCTGGTGGAGAATCCACTAGGGAATAATACTACTGATGATTCCATGGAAATTGTTAAACACAATAATAGTCCATTTGGTGGCTCCAAGCCTCAATGTGCTGTTGAAGGGTGTCTCTCCAAGGGTTTTGCAGGACTCTTCTCAAGTCGGTCCCGTATGCAGTTTGATGGAGAAAGGAGAGTTTCGTGAGGAAGTAGAGTTTCATATACAGAGGTTACCCAGTTTTGAAATTATATAGTTGGGGATTACAGATTATGTTTTTAGCGCATTTTCATATGGTTACTGGATTGGTAAGAGGTGGTTTGACTTGTGTGTATGATTTTATTGAGTAGTTTTTATAAATAGGTAAAAAATACTTGAACTGTTGGATCTTTTATTCTTTGCTCACCTTTTTTTTTTTGGGTGTTTGCCTTTTGGCTTGAAGCAAATTCCATTGTAGCACAAGAAGTTGAATTGGTGGTTTGGCATTTTTATGTTAGCCTCACTCATGTGGTCACTTTTATATAATACTCCCTACATTTCTAAATAAGTGACGTTTTGGATGAAAAAATTTGTTCTAGTTTACAACTTTTTAGGAGAATATATTATTTACTTTCTTATATCACCTTTACTTTATCTCATTTCTATCCTTAATATTAATAGTTTTCAACTTCCCATAAAGGGGTAGTGATAGAATTTTACACATTTAACTATTAAATGACTTTTTTTAATTCATGTGCAAAAATCTTAAACAACATTTATTTAGGAATGGAGGGAGTAGTTATGTGGCAAGGCTAAGCCATGGTCAAACTACTTGTTTATGTACCAAACTTAAAATAATTTGCTTTGAAAAAACCTACTATTTAACCCGAACATTGAAATATTATTAGAAATAATTAATTAGATTGGATTTTACAAGTGAAGTAATGAATTAAGATGCTCTCCTGGTATGAAATCTATGTTATTAAGCTTCTCTTGACACCATTTGAGTTGAGAAGTCAAGTGGATACCAAAGACATCTTGAGCACCATCTTCGTGTCAATTGTGTCGTCTCTAATTTCTTTTCATCACACTCAACCAAGGCGTTTTGTACTGCCAGATCCTCTTCTTCCCTTCCAAATCTTTTAGCCATAGTTTTTTCTTCATGGTAAAGGAATTTTTTAAACAAATTAATGAAAGTGAGAAATAAATTTCCAATAAAAAAGTTGCATCGTTTATTTAATAATATTAAGGAAGTTCCATGCTTTTTTAAATAATTAATTTTTTTTTTTTTGCATTTATTTACCTTTTGTAGTGAATTAGTAAGTTGACACAGGAGGTTAAAGTCTTTAGGGTCTTCCAATGGTGGATAATTATTAGTCCGTAAAAGAGCACTCAACTTCCACCAGATGATGATGCTCTGTTTGAACGTATAACCCCAAGGCCTTTATACATTTCTCTATGGCTTTAATTTTAACACTACTGCTGCTGCCTTCATGCCTTCTCCCGTGTCGCTCTCTTCCTCCACATATCCTTCACTATAAGTCATAATTATTTTAGCAGCTACTTTTAGTTAGTTGGAAATGGATAAGCACTGATTAAATTAACAACCAACTTGATCCTTCTTAATTTAAAATTATTTCCATAAGTTGATGCACAGATGATTTTATGTTCTTGATTTTGTTACATCTTATAGATCAAATGTATTAAATTATACCCGAGACCTGGGGAACTTGGAGTAGACTCTTGAGGGATGACCTCCTTTGGACATAATTCCAGTACCTTTTGTCCTTATCACACCGTTCAGTCTCCATCTTTCTAAACTTCTGGAATCTCTCTGCAATATTGTCATAAAACACACCCTTGGTAGAAAATATTGCAAGGGCCTCGACCTTTCGGTATTGATAATGAAGTGTCTCCCAGGACAAGCTCTATGCTCTCAATTGAACCATATATCCAGGACAAGCTCTATGTCTTGGCCGGAGAAATCCATTGGCACATCAAACCATCTCATCTTTTCAGTATAGTTGTTGTAGAATATATATGTCTTTACTGCAGGTGAATTTGAGCTAGAAACAGATGGCAAATGCATATCCATCTCCAAATCGCTATCAGACATCCATATTCAAATCATCATCGGATGGTGAACTGCAGACAAAACTAGACGAATCCTCCATGAAATTTTGTTCTACTTCTTCCACATGATCATCAAGAATCGTACCATTAACCTTATATATAATCAGCATCCACCTCAAAGACTCTTTCTTGATGTACATGTAATACACTACTACTACTACTACTACTACTACTACTACTACTACTACCATGATCATATCTAAAATTTCAAACTCAACGGCCACCTCATTATTTACAACTTCAGTACTAGAACTATCGTTAAATATATTGAAAGAGCATAGAAATTTGATGCAACATCTTAAGAATCTGAGAATGACTGGTGATAGACAAAATCTAGTCTATATAATAAAACAAAACCCATTTTGAATCTTTCATTTGACAAAGCACAAGAACGGTTCAGATTCATTCTAACTTAATTCTTCCAACTTAATCTAAAGGCTCATATTTCTTCCCGCCCAAATCAAATTCACTCATACATAATACTCTCTCTCATGTTCACACACAAAATCTTTCTCTCTCCTCTCTTCTTCAAACACACAAACAAATAATAATAATAATAATAATATTATTATTATAATAGTACTACTACTAATAATAATAGTAATAATAATAATAATAATAATAATATAATAGTACTAATAATAATAATTATTATTATTATAATAAAAATAATTATAATATCTATATAATAAAACAGAACCTAATTTGAATTTTTCATTTGACAAAGCACAAGAACGGTTTAGATTCATTCTAACTTAATTCTTCTAACTTAATCTAAAAGCTCATATTTCTTCCCACCCAAATCAAATTCACTCATACACCATACTCTCTTTCATGTTCACACACAAAATCTTTCTCTCTCTTCTCTTCTTCACACACAAATAAATAATAATAAAAATAATAATAATTATAATTATTATTATTATAATAATAATAATAATTATTATTATTATATAATAATAATAATAATTATTATAATAATTATAGTAATAATAATAAATATAATAAAAATAATTATAATATTTATATAATAAAACAGAACCTAATTTGAATCTTTCATTTGACAAAGCACAAGAACGATTTAGATTCATTCTAACTTAATTTTTTCAACTTAATCTAAAGGCTCATATTTCTTCCCGCCCAAATCAAATTCACTTATACACCATACTCTCTCTCATGTTCACACACAAAATCTTTCTCTCTCCTCTCTTCTTCACACACAAATAAATAATAATAATAATAATTATTATTATTATTATTATTATTATTATAATAATTATTATAATAATAATAATAATAAATATTATTATAATTATTATTATTATTATTATTATAATAAAAATAATTATAATATCTATATAATAAAATAGAAACTATTTTGAATATTTCATTTGATAAACCACAAGAACGGTTCAGATTTCATCTCAATTCTTCCAACTTAATCTAAAGGTTCACATTTCATCTCACATTAAAAATTCCCGCCCAAATCAAATAACAATAATAATAACAATAATGATAATAATAATTATTATAATAATAGTAATAATAATAATTGTTATTATGGTTGTGTGGTGAATTATAAAAATTGTTATTGATGATTTTTAAGTTTTGTAAACAGGTTTAGATTTTTTTGGATATCTATTTTTAAAGAAAAATTAATTATTGTGGAGGTTTGGTGAATTATGATAATTGTTATGTCTGATTGTAAATTATTTTAGGTTGCAAAAAGTCTTTAGGTAATGTAATATTTTTCGAATTTTAATCTAATTTTTCGTTACGCCGTGCCTTTAGGCACGGGCAATTACTAGTCTATATAATAAAATAGAAATAATTTTGAATATTTCATTTGATAAACCACAAGAACAGTTCAGATTTCATCTCAATTCTTCCAACTTAATCTAAAGGCTCACATCTCATCTCACACTAAAAATTCTCGCCCAACTCAAATAACAATAATAATAACAATAATGATAATAATAATAATATTATTATTATTATTATAATTATAATAATAGTAGTAATAATAATAATAATAATAATAATAAGAATAACAATATTAATAATAATAATAATAATAATATTATTATTATAATTATAATTATAATTATAATTATAATTATAATTATAATTATAATTATAATAATACTAATAATAATCTAAATAATAAAACAGAACCTAATTTGAATCTTTCATTTGACAAAGCACAAAAACGGTTTAGATTCATTCTAACTTAATTCTTCTAACTTAATCTAAAGGCTCATATTTCTTCCCGCCCAAATCAAATTCACTCATACACCATACTCTCTCTCATGTTCACACACAAAATCTTTCTCTCTCCTCTTTTTTTCACACACAAATAATTATTTTTCACACACAAATAATTATTATTATTATAATAATAATTATTATTATTATAATAAAAATAATTATAATATCTATATAATAAAACAAAACCCATTTTGAATATTTCATTTGACAAAGCACAAGAACGGTTTAGATTCATTCTAACTTAATTTTTCCAACTTAATCTAAAGGCTCATATTTCTTCCCACCCAAATCAAATTCACTTATACACCATACTCTCTCTCATGTTCACACACAAAATCTTTCTCTCTCCTCTCTTCTTCACACACAAATAAATAATAATAATAATAATAATTATTATTATTATTATTATAATAAAAATAATTATAATATCTATATAATAAAATAGAAACCATTTTGAATATTTCATTTGATAAACCACAAGAACGGTTCAGATTTCATCTCAATTCTTCCAACTTAATCTAAAGGTTCACATTTCATCTCACACTAAAAATTTCCGTCCAAATCAAATAACAATAATAATAACAATAATGATAATAATAATTATTATAATAATAGTAGTAATAATAATAATTGTTATTATGGTGGTGTGGTGAATTATAAAAATTGTTATTGATGATTTTTAAGTTTTGTAAGCAGGTTTAGATTTTTTTGGATATCTATTTTTAAAGAAAAATTAATTATTGTGGAGGTTTGGTGAATTATGATAATTGTTATGTCTGATTGTAAATTATTTTAGGTTGCAAAAAGTCTTTAGGTAATTTAATATTTTTCGAATTTTAATCTAATTTTTCGTTACGTCGTGCCTTTAGGCACGGGCAATTACTAGTGATTCTATAGAGGAAAACAAGTATTAGTAAAACACGTTTTTAAAAACAGTTTTTTTTTAAAAACAAATTTTTTAACAAAACCGTATTTTTAAAATTTTTTAACAAAACCGTATTTTATAAAAAAAAAAATTGTTTTTACAAAACCGTGTTTTTTAAAAAAAATTTGTTTTTTGTTTTTAAAATAGAATTCTGTTTTTGAAAAAATTGTAACAAATTTTAAATAAATTTTTAAAACTGTTACAAAATTTTATTTTACAAGTTAAAATTTTTTTTGTAACAGTTTTATAAATTTATTTTAAAATTTGTTACAAATTTGTAACAGTTTAAAAATTTTTACTTTTTTAAAAATTTTGTAACAATTTTAAAATTTATTACAAAATTTTCAAAATCAGATTTTTTTAACAAAAACAAATTTTTTAACAAAACCGTATTTTTAAATTTTTTTAACAAAACCGTATTTTTGAATTTTTTAACAAAACTGTATTTTTTAAAAAAAAAATTTGTTTTTAAAAACCGTGTTTTTTAAAAAAAAATTGTTTTTAAAATAGAATTCTGTTTTTGAAAAAATTGTAACAAATTTTAAAATAAATTTTTAAAACTGTTACAAATTTGTAACAAATTTTAAAATAAAATTTTAAAACTGTTACAAAAAAAGTTTGACTATTACCAAATTTTTAAAAACAAAAAATACGGTTTTTAAAAACAAAAACAAATTTTTTAATAAAAGAATTTTATTTTGTTTTTAAAAACCGAATTTTTTTTAAAAAAATTGTTTTTTAAAAAATATTTTTGAAATTTTAAAATTCTAAAAACAAAATTTATCCAAAATTCTATTTTTTTAATTGTATGGTAACTATTTTAAAATTCTTATATTTAAAATATAAATTACCAATCTTACCCCCTCTATAATAAACATTCAAGCCTTAGCCAGTCATAGTCGGTCACTTTTGACCGGTTAATTGGTAAAAATGTGCGTTTTATAACGCAAAATTAAGTTTGAGGTGTACTTAAACACCTTTTTAAGTTTGGGGTGAACAGATAAATAAAAAGTAAAGTTTGGGGTGCATTTTGTCTTTTAATCTAAAAAATAATTATTGTTAAAAAACCGTCAAAATTAAATGTCTTCAAATTTTCTATTAAAAAAGATTTGTCTACTCGCAATGTTTATAGCAAACCATGACATGAGCTATGAGGGGAGGAGTAAAAGATTTAAAAACTTACAAGAACCAATGAAGCACGTCAAGGTTTGTAGATGGGGAGTGCCACAACCAAAATGAATCGGGTCCATTGAGAAAGTCAGAGCAAACAACTTTTTTGTTTAATAAAACAACAAGTCTAGAGGATATTTTTTATTGGACTTTCTAATTGGGTACAAATTACACTTAAAATAATATGTTTTTTTAAAAATTTTAGTTAAAATAAATACTATATATTTTTTGAAAGACAAAAAAATAAATAAATTGAAAATGTCCGATAACAATGTCTATGTAGAAGGACTCTTAATAAAAAGGAATAAACTTGGTGCATATTAACTAACCGTTAATAACTACTGCCGGAAATTCAAATTCAAATCAGCAAAGAAACCGCAGTAATGTAACCATTTCATTCTCTCTCTCTCTCCCTCCCTCCCTTAATTTCCTTTCATCAAAGAAAATGGAGCAAACCGAAGAAGGATTTGGAATCAAAGTCTACAACTCACCCCCTCATGTTGAAGCCACCATCCCAACTGATGAACCCTCCTCCACCCTTCCACCGGGTCAGGGCGGCCTCAAGCGTCGTGTCGTCGCAAAGGGAGTCCAAAAAACCATCTCCAAAACCTCGATGCTCGTAAATTTCCTCCCAACCGGTACCCTCCTCACATTTGAAATGGTCATCCCTTCTATATACCACAATGGCGTATGCTCCTCTGTTACCACCATGATGATTTATCTCCTATTGGGTCTTTGCTCTCTTTCCTGCTTTTTCTTCCACTTCACTGACAGTTTTCGCGGCCCGGACGGGAAAGTTTACTACGGGATCGTCACACCCAAGGGGTTGTCAGTGTTTAAGCCTGGGATCAAAGTGGAAGCGCCTAAAGAGGATAAATATAAGGCCGGGTTTACGGATTTTGTGCATGCTTTCATGTCGGTTCTGGTGTTTATTGCCATAGCTTTCTCGGACTATCGGGTCACCAATTGTGTGTTTCCGGGACGCCAGAAGGACATGCATGAAGTGATGGAGAGTTTTCCGTTAATGGTTGGAGTTGTTTGCAGCAGTTTGTTTCTTGTATTTCCTAATAGTAGATCTGGCATTGGTTGCATGGCTGCTTGATAATAATTTATGTCGTCTATGTAACTTAGTTTAAGTAGGATGCTATTTGCTCTGTATTCAAGTATGATTATATTTCAATATTTTGGAATTTTAATATATGGTGTTCATATTTAATGGAGTATTATTTGTGGTTTGTACAGCGAAGAAAAAGATTCAACTCTATTTGACTAAAGAATTGACTAGTTTCTAGAGAATTTTTGTTTACAATATAAATGTATAATGTTAAAGTTGGATATCTTTTAGATACAATGATTGACAACTTTTTAAGTCTCCAACAGAATTGCATTTTTAACAAAACAAAACAAAAAATCAGGGAGAAAAATGAAAGAATCTACGAATATCTTTGATATTGTCTCCAGTTACAAGATTCTGTACAGAGGATATACATGATTTCTCTCTCAGAGCTACATCTAGTATAGAGCAGAAAGTGTAGTAATAATCCTAATTCTTAAGCAGTAGTACTGCAAAGAGAAGTAAAAATCTGCGTATTGCATCTTTTAAATTTTGATTTGTACACCTTTTACTTCACTTGCTTCCCACTTGAAAACTTTAGTGAAGCTCAGTCAGGGTGGTTCATGCTTAAGCTAAATACATAAAGAGATGTGCTTATAGTTCCTCACAACACTTGGCGCCTTTTCCTTCTTGCAACTTCTGCCAGAGGCAGAGCATCTTTCTCGGGCTTTGGTAGTGAGCAATAACATATCCATCCTTGCACCCTTCAATGTGAATCCTCTGTTCATTGACATAACTAACCTGCAGTCCTTTCTTCCCCATTTCTGCTATCCAGATCCCCATTGCCACGTCTTCCAGTTTGAACATCTGTAGATACATATCAATAAATACCAAATCATTCAGATATGACATAATTGGTTTCGTATGTTCCTTTCTTTTCTATATTGAGCATAAACCTATTTCTCACTCCATATAGTATTAGAAGCTGAGAAATGAGGATGGGGAGGGTACGTAGAATGAAGTAACAATTGTAATAATAAGGAACAAAAGGTAACAGAAAAGAGAACATGAAGACAAAGCAAGGTAGATTGTTTAGACATGTTCTACATCATTTGGCAATGCTTACAATCACATTTACTGGGGCTGCAGAGTACACGTGGGTCGAGGACAACATGGTGACACCATTTCGCGACAAAAGACAAAGTTCATTAAGGTAATATGGAGAATGAAAGCCAACTAGTGCAAGCTCAATCAAATTCTCTCTCATACTATGGTCAGGGTTTGAGGCATTATTCTGTAGACTTTATGGCCTTGTTTCCATTTAGGGCCTTTCTACCCACTTTCATAACTAAAGACAGAAAAAGAAATATAAAAACATTCAGTGGAGGATTCATAATCAATAGATCATACTAATCTAGATAGCAAAAGTTACTCCTACCTCAAATTAACCTCCACCAAAAACATATAATGGATCTGCTTCATATGGTAGGTAATGCATGCTATAAAATTTTATGATCCCCTCAGACCATTTAATCCTCCTCTCCTTCAAAGAATTTTTTTTAATATAAAAATGTTACGAAAAAAGATGAATTAATTCTGAAATGTATCTCTGAAAATACCTTCAAGTGACCTCTTTCGTTTTTGTTGTAAATTGCATTGGCTATGTCACCTGTCACAACGTAGCCAGGACCATGCGCCCAAGGAGGGTAAGTTTCTTCTCGCCACTCCTGAAAAAAGAGTAAAAAGGGTTAGAAAGGAATCAAATGATCTAGCTTCATTTAGTAGAAAACACTAGCTCAAAAAGAAGCGTGCAGCCTACCATTCCTATTTGTGTTTTACTCTGCATAATAACTCCAGTGATAATAAGATGGCAATTATAACGTGATGCCTATGAACTTTGTTTGACAACAATTCTCAGTTTCAGTTAAATCTTTTAGTTTCTTGTTTTTCCTATCAGAAATCATAAACATACTCTTGTGTAACTCTAATAATCCTTTCCCATTCTCATTATGCCTTTAAACTCTCACAAACTCACCTTTTTCTTAACTGTCCCCATTATCCCTGCTCCTTTATCATAATATTCCAGATTCTTATTTCAACTAGTCTTCTTCCTTGCCTTGAATTCAAGATACCAAGTGGATGCTAAATTTAAAGCATCCCTTTCTTGCCCCCCAATGTAAAAATCGGAGAGCATTTGTGCCAAACTATCTGATTCAACCACCAGCAGGTTACGAAGAAGTAATATAGAATTGAAGTAAAGAATGAATTTAGGGAAACCTTAAATTGAAAAACACAAATACTATAAGTTCTAGGTTAAAAAAAAATTATTTTTACTCAGCCAACTAACCAAGTCATACAGCTGATCTTACTGATCAGTTGGTTTTTTTTTGTTGCTAAATCAGATTAGTTGGTTTTTAGTGTCAATACATTAAATATACATAAAAATGACAGGAAAACCTTCAAGAATTAAGGTCCAACTTTATCATAACCTACGGTTTCTATTCGCTGATCTAATTTATGATATATCTAATATAAGAAGGCTCATTTAGTCTATTTGTAATACTTCAGCTACTAAAGCACAAAGGAACTTGTAGATCTACACGATATGCAATTCAGTACAATTGGTTTATTCATATTTGGCAAAGATGAGGGGCACCCTGATCTCGAACTTAGCTAAATTGTGCATTCTTGACTGAACTAGGAATCAAAATCAAGATATTATTGTCTATTCAGTAATTTAGTTTCTTCTTAAACATTCATATTTGCGATATAAACACATGCTGCTGTTGAGACATACCTCAGGGCTGATATACCATTTGCTGTCAGGATTCCTCTGAGGCCGGTCATTGGAGTTGATGAGACCATAGAGCAATCCTTTGCTCACTATGGCTCTTTCCAGTGATGCAATCACTTCATCAACACGAACAAAAGAGTCATCGTCAGTTTTCATGACATATTTTGCAGAGACAACCTGAATCTGTTTAAATAATAGATTAAGAATATGAAATGAGAAAGCATGATAAACTTTCTTGCTGCATAAAGATGAGGGAACTTACCCCAAATATGCAGGTTGCCAGAGTCTTCCATGTTATGAGATCATAATAGTCAATGAAAGGCATCAGTTGAATGTCTCCATAAGTCTGTACCTCATTCCAGAGTTCCTCATTTACCATCTGGTTTTTATGCTGCAACATTCTGAAAATTTTGGATGTTTTCTCGAACAATAGAATAATACAACCAGAAGCTTCTGTATGACCTAAGGCAGCTATACTAAATATAGTCTTATTTTAGTTCCTACAGAAAAGACAGCATAAGTAATAATTATGTCAGACATTTGCACTTACCAGCCCTACAAAAAAGCGCACTGCAATTGTTCCTGACTTTACTGCAACATACTGCATCCATGTTCTCCTCACGGACATTCTACGCTTAAAATTGTTAGCTGTTGAGAAGACACCAATGAAGAGATTCAAAGGCTTGTGCAGTGCCAATGGACCTGAGCTCAGTGCTTCACGGTCAACCATGTTATCTAGATCTTCAGATGTAGGTAAGCCACTGCCAAAGACCGAAATTAACTCTAAATCTCCAGAAATCCGAATTTCATTGACAAGCCATGGTTCTAACCTCTGATCATTTCACAAGACAGGATAGAAAATAAGTTAGAATAACTGCAAAAAGGAAAGAAGATTTCTAAAGAGCATAACAACTCAAGTAAGAAACTGAACTACTTCACGGACAGCAAAGGAAGTTGTGTGCTTTCCGTCAACTGTCATCTGGACTCCCTCTTCTCCCACCCTAAGTGTCAAAACAGAGAGAGATCCTTGTTTGAAGGGAAAATATTGTCTAGGCTTAGAATAGTTTGAAGATCCACCAGCCGTAAGCTTAGGGGAATCGTTCTTACCAAACATCAGATTGCATTGGTTCAACTGATCCACTGTTTATTATGTAGAAGGAAGATAGTAAATGAAGAAAAATATTACAAGGATTCTACTTGGATAAATAACTCTTTTCTTTAACTATTATGAAGTTACCTAAAAGAGCTTAAACTAAGGATCCAAAGAACAACTTAAACAATTCAGTGCAATCTATCCTAGTCAAACCTGTTATGTTCTAGTCTGTGAAATCTTTAATGCCACTTTCGATTCTGTTAACATAGTGGATATATACAATCACAGACAATTCTAGAGATTACAATTGTATTGGGCTTAATAAAGTAAGTAGTACTATACTGCTCAAGGACACATGCAAATTCCATTGTTTGCAATAATGGAGATGAAGGAGGTGAAACAGTTTAATTAATTCAAGTATCTCTAAAAGAGGAAAAAACACATGCAATAATTAGCGCATGTCAAATTTCATTTGAAATTAAATCCACAATTTTTTTTCTCAAAAATTGAAGAATACTTTATAAGAGCAGTATTATTGGAAGGAAGACACCCCAAAGGTAATATGATGAGATAAACCAAACAGTGCTAATATAAACAACAACAAAAAAACTAGTAAACAGAGCATATGACAGATACCAGTACGATGTTGAAAGAAAAAAAAGAGACCGGTGGAGGTACCTTTCTTATTATTTCCAGGAACAACCGGGGGACACCTCTCCTCGTCACCCCAACCACTAGCAGCAGTCCATGTGTTTTGGACAATCACAGGATCCGCAGTTACTATATCACCATTAAGTCGAACACTGTAATGTAGAACTATGGGAGGAGTTGGGTCCTCGGATAAAGGCTCCCCAATCAAATCAATTTGGAAATTGCCAAGGCCATTGGGAATGCCAATAACTGTAATAGATGAACCCTGAATCAGGCCGCAAGGAATTCGTAAGGTATAACCTTTGTCACCAAATTCCGTGGCATTCATCTTATTACGAAAGTAGGGACATTGGTTATCCTTGGGTTTGATCATGTTTCTATTTTCATCACCTATTTCCTCATTCTCTATGGAATTCATGAGGCTATCCCATGCAAAGCCAGCTTCCCTGATAGCCTCTACTGCATGTGTTCCATAAAATGCCATGTCTGTAAAGAATTTTGGACTTCATGGGAGAAGTTTCTTTGGTAAAAGAGACTAGGAGCTATAATATCAGCAGAAACTACTTGACTGGAAGCTTGTGGACTTTGAACATCAGGTGGGACCCCAGCTTCCAGTGGTTTTGTATCATCAGATAATTCGAAGGCGATGGGACTGGAAAGCTGACTTCCCTCGATTTGGTTATTCATTAAACCATACCTTAGGACAAACAGTATGAGTAGCAATCCAATCAGAACACCATAACTTCTTCATTATTTTGTGTAACATTTTTGTATCACCAATCCTACCTTCCATGGAAATCTACCTAAGTTATAGATGTCGTTGTGTTCCTCCTTATCACGGAAGTTTCCAGTCAACATAAATTTGTACTTGCCAGGGAGAAATTCCACAAAAACTTCTTACCAGCAGAAGAGATGAAAGTAAAAATAGCATGCCAGAAGTAAGAAATCCGTACATTGAACTAAGTGATCCTAAGTAGCCTAATCCAAGTATTAGTTTAAAATATCGTTCATTGTCAGTCTGCTATTCAAAACTCTGACATTTATATTACTGCCAACATCATTACAGAAAGATTTCTTCAGAATCTATTAAGACAGGCTCGTATGAAGATCTACATGCCCACGCAGTTAGCCTACTCCACCATGAGACCCTAGAAAATTCCAATTCAAATTATTGGTAAAAGAAATATATTGCAAAAATTTGCAGAGAAAAAGTCGCATGTATAGTACATGATAAGTAACAAGAATAACAGAAAAGGCTTGTTGCCAATCATTACAACCTATGATTAACTGGCATTATAATGTTCCGAAATGGTTTATATAAATTGTCTAGTTGAGCTCAGTAATACCCTCGTCGCACGTCTATTTCATTTTTATTTTTGATCATTTAACTTAATTTTCATCCCTACCAAAGAAGCAAGAAATTATTATCTGGTCATACTAAGAGTTAATGGCAGATTGTATTAGGGTTAGGGCCCAAAGCATACCATATTTTCAGTTCCTAACAGCTAAAGTTCTTAAACAAAGTACACTGTTACAACAGAAAAATGTTATACCGCAGCAGCAGCTAAACCAAACCAAATATGCTTAAATAAAATCAATGAAAGTTGAAACAGAAAAGAGCTATATTACACGTTCACTGATCCAATCACTAAAATATTCTACTATCTCCGTGAAGAAAATTGATTTGATTTACTATGAGACTGTATAATAAATAGATTAAAAACCATCAATGTTTCAAAAAAAATATAAATCAACACAATCATTTATTGATTATATCACTTCCAATTACAGATTACAAACCAATCGGAACATATATACAGGAATGTACATACATACATGCATGTATGGAAATGGTTTAGTTGAGAAGAAAAATACCTGACAGAAAGGAGCGGGAAAGGAGAAGAAACTAGAAAGAAAGAAAATTGTTCGGATGAAGAATACAAGGAAAAGTTATTGGGATTTGAGAATAAGAGGAATAATGGGAAATATTTTTGTGAACTGACGGACGGACGGCCGGCTAAAGTTGAAGCACGGCTGTTTCTTGGAACGTACGTATAAACGACAACACAGAATTTGATTATAAGTATCCTCCTTATTTAAAGGGATCGCGCGGCGTCGTATACGAAGTTTCACTTCGACCCGATATACTCCCCCCCTGTTTTGCAGGTGTTGGATAAGGAATTCGAAATTCCTATAGGAGCAAATTATAGATAATATCGAGCATGTTTGTTATAGTTTATTTTCCTCCTACAACTTCGGGTTTTTTTATGTTTTTAATTTATGTTATTAAATTATTTCAGGGGAAGGCAACTTACTACTCGGTATAATTTGAGTATACCTCAAATTATTTACACCCTACACGGCACATGGTTCGGTTCACTCTTCTAACTGCCAATCAAATTTCCGCGCCAAAAAGCTTCAACAATAATTTAAACTTGGTTTCCCAACCCAGAAAGCAACAATGCCTCTCTCTCCTAAAGTCCTGTTCTTCTTTGAAAAAACTCTTTCAAATTCATGCTCAAACCATTATTTCTGGACTCCACGCAGACAGTTGTGTCATAGACGAAATCATCCATTTTTGCGCCTTGCATCCCTTGGGGAGCTTAAGTTATGCGCGATTCGTCATTGACCACTCCAAAAACTCTTCACCCTCTTCGTGGAACAATCTTATCAGGGGATTTGTTACGGTTAAAAGCAATTCCCCAAGAGAAAGCATATGGATTTTTCTTGCAATGCGACTTTCAGACACTAGACCTGATAAGCTCACTTACCCGTTCCTATTCAAGGCGTGTTCTATGCTTTCGGCATTTGAAGAAGGCTGGCAGATTCACGCCGATGGTTTGAAACATGGCGTGGATTCTGATGTTTATGTTCAGAACACTCTCATTCATTTTTATGGGTCTTGTAAGAAGATTATTGATGCACGTCAGGTGTTTGATGGAATGTTATTCAGAACCCTTGTTTCTTGGAACACCATCGTCTCCGCTTGTGTTGAGAATTCATGGTTTTGTGAGTCAATAGAGTATTTTACTAAGATGAGAGATTTGGGGTATGATCCGGATGGGACGACAATGGTGATTATGCTTTCGGCTTGTGCTGAACTTGGGAACTTAAGCTTGGGGAAACGGATTCATTCTCAGATAATTGGGAAAGGACTGATTGTTAATTGTCAATTGGGTACAGCCCTTGTTGATATGTATGCTAAGTGTGGGGCTGTGGATTATTCAAGGTTAGTTTTTGATAGGATTATTGAACGAAATGTATGGACGTGGAGTGCAATGGTTCTCGGGTTAGCCCAGCATGGTTTTGCGATAGAGGCCCTTGATCTTTTTTCAAGAATGAAGAAGTCTTCGATACAACCTAATTATGTGACTTTTCTAGGGGTTCTTTGTGCTTGTAGCCATGCGGGAATGGTAGAGGCGGGCTATCATTTCTTTCATGACATGAAACATGCACATGGGATCAAACCCATGATGGTACATTTTGGTGCAATGGTAGATGTCTTAGTTCGTGCTGCTCGACTTAAAGAAGCATATAACTTCATTTTGGACATGCCTATAAAGCCAGACCCAACTGTATGGAGGACATTGCTGTGTGCGTGCTACATTCATGATATTAATGATGATGGTATAGGGGAGAAGGTACGGAAAAGGTTACTTGAATTGGAGCCAAGGAGGGGTGGGAACTTTGTGATGATTGCAAACAAGTATGCTGAGGTTGGGATGTGGGACAAGGCAACACATGTGAGAAGCAGTATGAGAGACAGAGGATTAAAGAAGGTGGCAGGCCAAAGCTGTATTGAGGTAGGTGGATCTATCTATAAGTTCTTTTCTGGAGATGTTTCTCAAGTTGATTGCGAGTATATTTTCTTGTTACTAGATAGATTGAATTTTCACATGAGAATGGTTAACTGTGTTAGTCATCAGGTATGCCTTTTGTAATCTTTGAGTGTTGATATTATCTTCGCTTATTTCTTTCTTGTTGTACACATGTGACTGCAGTTATTTTTGAACATCTTATAAAATATGGAATTATTTTATGTGTAGGCATTTGTAGTCAATGCTTCCTTCTTTACTCAATTTTCTTTTGTTACGGCAAACAGTTACCTTTTTATTTGAAATTTTTTAGCAACTGGCAGCTTATGTTGGAAGGTAGTTAGTCTTCTCATCTAGGTCAGGTTCAATACTGGCTGGTCTATGTAGTCCCTTTCGGTATCTACCTTGTCCAACCTCTATTACTTGAAGACTTGGGAGTATTGCTCTAAAAATTGATGGCCTCAGATCTGTATTGCTCTCAAATTGGCGGGCTGATATACCTAAAATTGTACTGAGATCATAAATATAAAAATAACTTGAGAAGCAAAATGATTAAACTTCCTCTCTGCTCGTTTGTATCTGTCTCCAAGGGTTTTGTACGCCCACCCCCTCCTCTCTGCGAGATTATGGAGGCTGAAAGGGCTCCTCTCTCTTCTGTTCTTTCACTGACCTCGACTTTGATCTTCTTTCGTCTCAATCTATTGAGTGCTTCCAATAAACGCTCCTCAAGCTATGTCATTTAGATCATAGATTGCTGTTTTTATTTGTAAACTAATTGCTGAATATAAGTTTTGTCACATTCAAAATATTAGAGTCCAAGATGAACACCGGTGAAACAGCACAGGACTGAGACTAATTTGTCTAAAAGCTCTTTAGATTTATAGCCCAGCAAAAATTTAAAATCCTTTAGGGCTTATTTGAACTCAGAAAAATATGATGCAAAAGAAAGGAAAATGAAAACTAAAATAATATTTACTCCCCACATTTCACAAAGAGTCCTAATTTGAATTTTTTCTAGTTAATTTGTGAAATCCTAAAAATTCAAAGTTGATGTGAAATTAGTTAATTTTTATCAATACATTAGCTAATATTTTAAATTACTTAAAAAATTATTTCGAAGTACAAAATTGTTATTTCAAATTTTAAATAGATTCACGTTGCAATTTAAGCTTTAGTATTTTGCGATTAGCTAGGATCAAAGCTAAATGATTTATAATAATAATATTATTATTTTTGGAACGGAGGCCGGAGGGAGTAAGTATATATATTCATTAAGCTGGATTTTATACATTTACAGTTGTATTTATTTTCCTTTTCATCATCTAAATTTGAAGTTTCTACAAGGGTGTTATTGTCTTAATGGTGTTGCTACAAGTTGAGTCCAGCTGAAACACCTATGCCCAAATATAAAACAATAAATATGCAAACAAAAGTGAAGGACAATTATATGGCAAATACAAATTATCAGCGATGCATTTCTATCCACAATTCTTTTTCAATGACACAATAATTTTCAACTGGAGCAATCTCTCTTTCTTCCCACTTGTTCCAAAATGTACAGCTATACACACACACAGAGAGAGAGAGAAACAAGGCAGAAACTTTCCAATTGTCATGTATTGCATAAGAAGGCAGCTCTGCATTTGCCACCTGATCTTCATGAATTATCTCCTAATCCAAATGTCAACATTTGTGGACCCTTGTTACTACATCTCAAGTCGTATAACCACCTATTTTCTTTCCAATTTCCATCAGCACAGCAGCCATAATCCAAAGTTCTTTGTCTCACTCCAGATAAAGGATATGTCTTCTCTGTATTTCTTCTTTCAGCGATGCTCGACTATTTTATCATTAAAAACTCTGATAACAATTTCAACTAGAATTTGTTAGTGTCAGTAAGAACAAAAACTGATTAGTTTTCCCTTTCCTTGGTCATTGAAAGAATATTCCCAACTCTTGTAGCACTTAAATTACATTTTAACCTGAATCCTGTCTCACTCTTAAATTACATTTTACTAGATGAACCTCAGGGGGAGCCCAAAAAGCTCTGAGATCCCCTCTTCATTTCTATTCTCTAAACTCTGAAACATAGTTTAGCAAAATTCAAACACAAGTTTAAAGTTTTCAACAGTGTAAAAGTCTTTCTGTTACCCCCTTAATTTGTCGGATTTGCATATACTTATGAAAGGTTTTAGCATTTGCCATCACATCACATGCATATATTAAACAAATAAAAGTAACAACAATTCGCCAAGGGCGCCCCAGAAAAACCTCCTAGAAAATTTTAAAACGCAAGTGTGTTTCCAAGATTTCAAAAAAGTGCAAAGCCAGAAACACGACTATAAACATTTCATCCATCCTAGTCATTGAACTAGTCTGAAAAACGGACAAGGAAACTAGTCATATCCCATTGAATGGTTTGATGACTTCCATTCCTACTTTAGGTCATTGTTTGCCACGTGATTTCACATGAAAGTTTTCAATCCAAATGCTATGATATAATGAATCATGACACATTCATTGTATTATGACACAGTTGTATGTGTCCTTTACTGCTCAACTTAATATTACCTACGTTTTATCATTAATGACTTTTGAAATTATAAATTACAAAACAAATTAGTACTCTTTAGATAATTTACATTATTCATCATCATTGTATTGACTAAAATTAAATGAACTTGTGTCAATTTTGAGTTTGGAAATGTCCCAAATTGATTTTAAATTTTGGAACAGAGGAAGTATATCTGTACCAAACACATGCAAAACTGGGTGAAATGAGTTCTAATAGAAGGAAGATCACAACATTGCGGCAACAACCCTTCTTTCCTGAATAACATTGTAGTGAGCTAAAATTGATATATCATGACCACTACCTACAGTTGACCTATAATCTGTACCAGAGAGGTGTAAGTACCGATTATTAGAATTGAGATACCAAAAAGTATAATTGCTCCTATAATTCCCGCTTCAAATCCTAGTCTCTGGTAGGCGCCTGAAATCTTTAAGTAACACAAGCATGGAAGTAATATAGAAGCTGTGATACTTAGAAATGCTCCAACGAGTGACATGAGCAACCTGAAAAAGGGGATAGCCAGTGCTACAACGATAGTGCTGATCAGCAGGGTGATTCTGATCAAGAGGCTAAATGATCTTTTATTGTAAGAAGATCGAAAGTGGTTTTCAATAGAATGCACAATTGGGGTTACCATCAGTGCATATTTAGGAATTGGATTGACCAGGGTGGTGTATATGGCAATTCTTGAGCTAACTTTTGTTTTAGGAAGGTTTAAGGTTATTTGTGATTGTACCTTTGAACCAAACATAAGGTACCCAAACACTGCCATTGATGCATAAGTCATAGTACAGAGAAGAAAGCATAGGAACATGACCTGCAATGAAGAACAACAGAGTGGAATGAAGTCGATTCAATTTTCAAAGTGGCTAAAGATTTGTGTTTTAAGAAGTTTGAATTACCTTAGAGAATTTCTTTTTGTTTCTCATAGAAGTGTATAGGGTGGGAAAAACTGGATGAGCACAATAACAGAAGGCGTATAAGCTAACAGCATTAGGGATACCATTGAAATTCACAAGATCTCCCCTTTCATGAAACCCAATACCATCAAAAGTACCAGTCCACAATATTGAGCCTAGGATTACAAAAGAAGCTAAAACTCCAGTGGCAGATATATAAGAAAGAATCCTCAAGTTTTTAAACCAAATTGTAGGTAGTATAATTAGAGCTACTATCATCATAAAACTTTGCCTTCCACGAATTCTGATCCCATCAAACTCAAATCCCTCTGGTAATATGTTATGCAAATTATCGCCTTCTAGGATCAAGAAACCTGTCGCGACCAAGTACAGCTCTAAATTCATAAAAGTTGAGACGACTATTCTTCCTTTTCTCCCAAATGCACGCTCACCAATGTCAGGATAGCTCTTTATACTTGGGTCTGCATCCATACATCTTTGGATTAACAAGGATGTGTAAAAGGCCACAGTGGCAATAATGAACAGAAGTGCCAAGCTTAACCACCGTCCTGATGATAACGCATATGGTGTTGACAGTATCCCAACCCCTGAAAAAAGGCATACGGGAATTTAGAGTTGAGTTCCCCCATTTCTTTTTCTATCTTTTCTCTTCTTCTTTTTTGGTTCTTTATTTTAGCTTTTTTCAGGAGGAAAGGGGGGTTTCCACAACAGAAAAATACTTTCAACTTAATGGAAATTTAATACAAGTGAACCAACAAGCATTTTGTATTCAAAAAATTAGAACTTAGAAATATTTATACATATATACATAGAGTAAAACCATTAGTGGAAGAACCTGATAGAGCATTGAGTCCATTGAAACAGGTGTTAAAAAATGAGGTATTGCCTCTGCCTGTGACGGGGCGATGACCATGTGAGTTCAATGTCTCAGATTCCTCCCCACCAAGCTCTTGCAGCTTCTGATCTTTGCCCACCAAGAGCGGTACAGTAACAATGTAACCATCATGTGCTCCGGAGTCCATGAGAGAGAGAGAGGGTGACAAAAATTATAGTCGACTACTACAAGTTGTAAAGTTTATAGTAAAAAATGGGCTAGCACTAATATTTTAGGGAAGTGCGATTTCCCGCGTTGTCCCTTCTTTGTAACCAAATTCATCTTTTATTGCCCAATTTACCCTCTTGGCCGGGTGCAACTCTCCTTCCTTCTTTCTGCAACTCTCTCTCTCTCTACCTTGCATCTTTGAATTATAGAAAGCTATGGTTCCAATACAGGTTCGGATTCATTATGCATGCATGTCTATCCATCATTAACATCAAACAAGTAAACAAACAACAATTCACCATCTAATCCAACTCAAGCCACTGCCCTTTGCCCGAGATAGAACCCAAATCTGCATCATTGTTTCCGCAAAAAATGAGACTCAAATCTGTAGAGCCAGATATTGCATCGCCGAATGTAGAGCAGCTCATATCATAGGAAAGGGAAAAAAAATAAAAATAAAATCGAACTAGCTACTGTTCATCATCTTCTATATATTGAATACGACGCCCAGTTTACCTCCTCTCTTCCTCTATATATGCATTTGAAGGACCATCATCCCTTTTTGAATGACCAGCACTCCTGTTATTTCAAAACTCATCTTCGTTGCATATATACCTCCACAGTCCACACCCACGACCCATAGAATCCCAGCAGTAGCTTTAATTAGTGATTGCATGGTATCCTAAAAATTTTATAGAACGGTGATGCTTTGTGGTGCCTAAAGCACTGCCAACCACCGTTTCGTTTTGTCACCCTCCTCCTGCCACTGCGAATCATCTCTGACCACCTTAACCCTTCAATTGGATTTAGATTTATTGGGGACACAAATTGATGACTTTTTTTTTTAGTTGGTTTGTGTTTTATTTTCTTCTTTGTACTTGTTCCATTAATTTGAAGCATCCTCTTCAACTTACCCTCTCAATAATGTGTTTAACTGTAATTCGATGACAGAAATAAGATGATAGTGGTGTGAAGGGTAGAGTAAAATAGTGAGTTGCAGAGAAGATGGAGGTGAGTATGTACGATATGAGGGTAACTTGGACAAAAATAAAAATAGGGTCCATGTGCGGAATATACTGCAGAAATATCACTTCCCTACTCCCTATTTTTATTTTGGGCTGCAATTGTTTAATGCTGTGTGTGTTCTGCATGGGGATAATATATATATATTCACATATGATTCAATCGTTCAAAGACTGTCGCACAAATAAATATTACTCCCTCCGTCCCAAATTAACTGCTCAGTTTTGAATTTTTTAAGTTAAATTGATTATTTTTAAAATTAATAATTAAGCATATATAAATATATTTCTAAAATTATAAAAATTAGGATTAATAATAATTTGTATATACTTTCTTTTAGTTATAATCTCTTCACCTATATTTTAGCAAAAATAGTAAAAACATTAGCTTTAAAAATGGTCAATTTGACTTTAAAAAGTCAAAATTGAGCAATTAATTTGGGACGAAGGGAGTAATTACTAAAACTACTCTTTCGGTTTTAAAATTTAAGATATATTTTTATAGGGACACTTGTAAAAATTATTTTATGTTTTGATCAAATCAAATATATTCGTAATATTAATTAACTAAAACATTTATGATTCTAGAAAAGATAGGAATTCATGCTACTTTGTTAATTGTTATACTAAAATAAAAATATATCTCTTTTTTTTATATAAATATAAAAAGGATTGAAAAGGAAAATGTATTAAATTAAGAAGAGAAATAGGTTAGAAAGTTTAAACATGCATGGTGTATAATAAATACTACTCCCTCCGTCCCTAATTATTTGACGTTTTAGAGATGGACACAAGAATTAAAATAATGATTGAAAATCATTAAATATAGTACTCAATTGTCTATAATACTCTTAAATCTTTTGTTGAGATAATGAGAGTTTTGTTGGGATAAAGAGAGAAATAGTTTAAAGTATAAAAAAATAGCCACAGTAATGAGGGGTAATTTTAAAAAAATTATCATTAATTTTTTTAAATTTAAACAAATGTCAAATAATTATAAACAAATAAAAATTTCTAAAACGTCCAATAATTAAAGATGAGTACTATTTGAGTGAGTTTTTTTTCATTTGCCAGTAGTAGTATTCATTGATTTTTGGATCTGCATTGTATTTTTAAATTTGGGCCGTCGGGTGAAGATTTTCTTTTAGTATAACTTTGTTGACCGAAGAAAATGAATAAGGGGTTAGGCTTACAATTAAAAAAATCATCGGTATTTACAATCCAAATCTTATTCTATAGGCTATGTAAATTAATCTCAAGTATCTTTTTTGTTTTTAAATTTAAATTTGTGATTATTATGCGATATTTAATAAAATTAATTGTTAAAATTTGAATAATTTAGACATTTAAATAATATAAAAGATATTTAAAATTGTATATGAATAAAAATTATTATTTAATAATTAATTTTTTTAAAATATTTAAATAACAATATCTTATCATTTTAACGTTGTGAACTATTTAATCAAAATTTGTTAAAAATCCACTCCTTAATATGTACTACATATAATGTACTACTGTCCTGTCTGCAGCGCCCCCGACTACTTTCCACCACAACCACCCCATAAATAAAGTCATGATTAGAAAAAAATAATAATTATAAATTCCATTTATTAATATACAACATGCATGCATGCATGGCACGTCGTAAAAGTACATCCGCAACGTGTAAAGCATGTTACAATACTTGATTAAATTATATAAAATTTTATTAAAGTCTTGATAAAAAATCTATAAAAATATCACTTATTTTATAGTCTTTAAAAATAATTTTAAATTTTTTTAAAAATTATTAAAATTCACAAACTCTATAAAAAGCTCACTTAAAAAAAATCTTTAAAAGTAATATACCCTCCTTAGTGCAACAATTGCCTCCTTGTGAAATACGTTCTCCTTTCCATTATACAAGTCCTTTTAGAAGAATTTTTTTCCTTTCTATTTTCTATAATATAAAACGTTTTACATATATCTAGGAGAACAAAATAATTATTTTTTACTTTACTCCTAAAAAAATAGAATAATTAAGAGAGATGAGAAAAAGTAATTAATTAGTGATGAAATTTCAAATCAATATTAATTACTCCCTCCATTCCTAAATAAAAATTTTCAATATACTTGAAGTTAACAAATTTTTAAAAAGTATTCATTATAATTTTTTCTCTATTGCCCTCAGGTATCTTTCTATCTCATTTATCTAGACAACTTTATACATATTTTCTTAATTAATACAAGTATATTTGTGATAATACATATCAATCTTAATAACAAAATTAAAATAATAAATAATTTTTTTAATAAATATGAAATTTCTAAACTATCACTTATTTAGAAACGAAGAGTATCTAACATTAAAATTAATGAGACGTGTGGTTAAACCAAATATCTCCGTAAAGAGAGAGAGAGAGAGAGAGAGAAGAGGACTTGGTAACGATAACAAAAACCTGCAATCCAATTCTCCATGCACCCACACCAAAATGAGAAAAGACATACAGTTACACCAACTCCCACAAGACCACAATAAATTAATTGTACGACTTCACCAAAGGCCTGCACTACCAAATGTAATGAGTTATTAATGAGTTATTTCTTCTAGAAAGTCTAGAGGGACCGTGGTTTTCAGGCCGGTATCGGGATAGTGACCGGCCGAAATTTTTTATTTTGCTTTTTATTTTTTTGCTTTTGACTGCAAAATAATTAATGTGACTTATTGGAAATCGAAATTTTTATAAAATACAGTAATTTATGTGTCATTTGGATACACGTAAAAAATAGAGTTGTACAAACTGTATAATCCTGTTTGTTACTACGTATATCTAAAAAGACATCAAAATCACTGCATTTTGTAAAAATTTCAATTCCAATAAATCACATTAATTATTTTGTAGTCAAAAGCAAAAAAAAAAATCTCGGTCGGTCACTATCCCGGTCGAAAAACCACGTTCCCCTAGAAGTGCTCTTCTTCTTCTCTTTCCATTTTCTACTCATTATTTGCGTATATCACCATCATGAATATAATGAATGATCAATTCAATACCCTGATAGAAAACTGTAACGACCCCAAAATAGGTCCAATCCATCCAACCTATTCTGAGTCGCCAAATACATGGTATAGAAAATAACTACAGCTTTATTATAATAATTGTCGTGCAAAATACAACAACACATATGCTGTGAGTTTGAATACAAATATATACCAACTGTAGCACGTCACAATGACACCTTACATAAAGGTATAGTCGAAAACTGTTTTAGAAATTAGAATCTTTGGGAAGTGCTCAAAGAAACCTTCGTACATGAGAGGCCATGCTTCTAGGTTATGATAGATATCATATGGCCACAGAATTATCCTTGGTTGACCCAATAGACCCCAAAGAAAAACGAGAAGATTACTATCATATTCTTCCCAATGGTGAGTTTTCTCTTGACATATCATTATCTCTACTGTCTCTAATTGAGAGTTATATTTCAAATAGACTCCAAGATCATATAGGTAGTGCTGGTAGATATACTCAGCAAGTGAATCAGCACAATCCTGTCTTATGATGACACGAGGTGGTATGTCATTAGATATCTTGTATAATAGTGACAAAACACCTTTCCAAAGTTGAATTCACCTCACCCTTAACATCTATAGACCACCGTTCTATTCCCCTGTTATTCCCCGCTTGTTCCAGCTACACTTTTATTACCTAAAAAGAATTGTGAAGCAAAAGGGTGAGCACAACTAGCTCAGTAAAAAAAATCATGACTAAAGATAATTAAATTATCAATAGCCTTCATCAATAATAAATCAGAGATTTAGAACATATGGTAGATGATAAAAAATTTCAACCATAGTTGCAGCGGAACGAACAATCCATTAGAAGAGTCAAATAGACCATAAAGTCTATTATCTTCTCCATGTTAAAAGTCCATCAACAATGTTTTATCCATGTAACATCAATCAACAATTTCTGTCCACAATCACATATATAACTCATAATCGTAATTGTTGTTCTAAATTCCTTTTCTCATTCAGGACGAAGATAATTTTCATCACTTGTCTTTACCTGAAATATCAAAGATCATGGTTATACCAAATCACAGTTCCTGTTCATAATCATACTAATAAATTCATCTTTGCACTACGGGCCAAAGATATTCATCAACAGTTCATCTTTGCACTACAGACCAAAGATATTCAACAACAGGTCATCTTTGCACTACGACCCAAAGATATTCATCAACAATTCATCTTTGCACTACAGGCCAAAGATATTCCTTAACAGTTCATATTTGCATTACAGGCCAAATATATTAATATCTCAAATAAATATATAATCATTTCAGAATTTATATAAACAATAATTATAACCATGTTGATCAATTCACCTTTGCACTTAAGTTAAAGATATTCAATTATAAATTCAATGGTCATGATCATACAAGTCACAATTCAACATTTCACTACTGGCCAAAGAGAACCCTAGTCATGATCATAGCAATAATCTACCAATCTTTACACTCCAGTGAAAGAGAATTTCAACATCAGGGTTATAAAAATGTTATATATGATAATAAAATCAATATAATCAATATATAGTTTTAATCTTCAGAGTAATATTCATAAATCAACTATAATTTGGTTAGAAAAAAGAAACCAATTTTGTCATGAATAGTAACTCATGAATAGTAACTTCGTGAATAGTAACTCATGAATAGTAACTCGTGAATAGTATCTCATGAATAGTAAACCCGATTCAAAAAGGTAGAAATTCCACAATAAAATTCATATCAATATTTCGGTATAATTATATTGAAAGAATAATATTTTTTTAAGCTTATAAACAATTTATTTTAATTGTTTACACTTTACTAAATAATGCATTTAATCATTCTAAAATGCCAAACTCATAAGATTTCATCACCAATAACCAAAATCCTCATCAAAAATCTGCATATACCTCATGTATGATTCTCAAGCCATAAAATCATATTTTCCAATTTTCTTACTTCACATAACATATTTAATTCAATTACTCATAACTAGAATATTTTCATGAAAAATACTAAATCAGTTCCAAAAATATTTCTTTTCTGGGATTTAGTAGAATATAGTCCTATATTGAACATATATTTTTCTCAGAATTTTTAAAAGTCATTTACTATTTTTCACATGGCCAAAACCACCGAATGTTTAAATATTTATCATAAATTTTACTTTTATCTAAAAATTCCGAAATTCACAGGGTATACTGATATTATATAGATGTACTCCCAATAAAAATTTCATCAATTTTGGAGTTAACCACAAGGAGTTATAAGCGATTACTTTTAAAATAGTCTTTCCTCATAAAATTCATAACTCTTAATCTATACATCCAAAAATCGCCATTTTTGGACACAATCTATAAAACTCATCAAAATATCATTTCAAATTTTTCCAGAATTTTTAAAGGTTCAGAAGAATTTCGAAATAATAACCCTTAAAATCCCTTATTATCCCGTACCTCAAAAGAGCAGTACCTCTGACAGGAATAACGCTGAACGAACTTGCACCGTATAGCAATACTCAAAGTATACTCAAAATATTCACAAAAATACGCTCGATAATATAAAGAGAGAAAACTTCAGTTTCTGGTGTGATTTTCAATTCTAACATAAGCTCTCTATTTATAGGAAAATGCTTAGAACACCAAAGCAGAAAATTTAATATAATATTAATATATTATATAACAATTCCTACGCACTCATTCTAGAGTTTGATTTCAGCCACTTAGCATTTCTCACATGCCACCTTCTAGAAAAAGTAATAAAAAAACGTTTTTTATATAATAAATAATTAAAACTTCCAAAAATTAATTATTTCAGAGCTTCAGAACTTCAATAATTCATAATAAATAGCCCTTTTATCAGAAAATTTGAATCTTGCGAGTTCTTATAGAAAATTCAATTCTCTACAACTTTACAGAAGAAAGTTTTTCCAAATTCCAAACAAAAATTAACCGAAATCCACAAATAAGCGATTTTACAGGCTATAATCAAATTTCAATCAAGAAATGGGGTCCACCGACACATAAAACATGCTTTAAATATTTTTGGTAACAAAATACTCCTCCTCCACATATACTCATAAATCTCACATTCATCGTAAAAATATCATCATTAATATATTATTAAAATAATATATTTAATTGAATTATTTTATCAGAAAAAGATAAAATATTAATTTTCAACAATTGTCACATTAAAAATTTTCTCCATCTATATCCTCATAAAATTAATATTTTCCTCATCATATAAATCAATAATTAATTATTCACAAATAATATTACAGAAACACATTATTGACAACCAGGCAGTTTCCAGGAAAGAGGGGGCTTTTCAATAAGAATTTCTCCTTACTGGCGCGCAATTAGGTGACCAAACCTCTCCTTAGACAGAACTTTCTAGACATTGCCAATAATATTTTCTAATAATATTATTCAGATAATATGAATTATTGCTTCGATAATGAAAAATACTGTGTAGTGACAATTATTGAAACAACAGTAATATAAAATATCAATGCAGCAATTATTGAATCAATAACATAAAATATTGAACAGTAATTACTGTAACAATTATTGAGTAGTGCCTTCTTACGTAAGAATCAATAATTGGTGCAATACCGTGTGCTACTGTGTTTTAACCACCGAGTATTTCAACAGTATTAACGGTAACAACTACGCCGTCATTTATAAACAACTTATATTTGTCGTTTTCTTCATCCAATCGCTTTCCGTTATGGGGCCCACACAAGGCTGCGCCGTCGTACGGATATTCACGACAAAAAGAATATTCTACGACCAAACGAATATTCTCCGACAACAATGAATATTTTATAGCCACTTGCGTATTTTGTAAAATTTGCATAATTCACCCATAACTTTAAACTTTTATCAATTTAACCATTTACTGAATAATAATTATAAAAAAAATTGAATAATTTTATTTCATAAAATTCGGGTATTACAAAAACACTCTAGCTAGCTATAGTTGTTTCAACTGTCTACTGCCACTTCTTATCTCTACATTCAATCTTCTTCTATATATATGACCCTATTATTTTTCCTTTATGGAAGCTTTCAAAAATTATAATCATACACCATTTTAATGTAAATCAAAATTCAAACATAATATCTCTGGCTTTTTTAGTGAACTATAGATAATATCGTAAGTCCATTCCTTACAACTGCCCTATAATTTCTACCAGAGATGTGTAAGTACCAGTTACTAACATTACAATACCCAAAAGTACAATGCTCCCTATAACCCCCACTTCGAATCCTAGCCTCTGGTAAGAAGCACCCGAAATCTTCAAGTAGCACAAGCAAGGAAGTAATATTGAAGCTGTGATGCTCAGAAATGCTCCGACAAGTGACATGAGCAACCCGAGAAAGGGGATAGCCAGCGCTACAATGACAGTGCTGATCAGCAGGGTGGTTCTGACCAAGAGGCTAAATGATCTTTTATTGCAGTATGATCGAAACCGGTTTTCAATAGTTTGCACTATTGGAGCTACCATCAATGCATACTTAGCAATTGGGTTGACCAGGGTAGTGTATATAGCAACTTTTGAACTAAGTTTATTGGTAGGAAGGTTTAAGGTTATTTGTGACTCTACCTTTGAACCAAACATAAGGTACCCAAACACTGCCATTGATGCATAAGTGATAGTACAGAGAAGAAAGCATAGGAACATGACCTGCAATGAACAACGACAGAGTGAAATCAAGAAATTTCTATAAATAATCAAAGCAACTACTCCATCCGTCCCAAATTAACTGCTCAGTTTTGACTTTTTTAAGTCAAATTGACTATTTTTAGAATTAATAATTAAGCATATATAAATATATTTCTAAAATTATAAAAATTAAGATTAGTAATAAATTGTATATACTTTCTTTTGGTTATAATCTCTTCACCTATATTTTAGCAAAAATAGTAAAAAAATTAGTTTTAAAAATGGTCAATTTGACTTTAAAAAGTCAAAACTGAGCAATTAATTTGGGACGGAGGGAGTATAATTTAACTTGGCTACATTTGACAACTCGATTCCAAAATTTTGGTAGTTTGGAATTAAGTTGCAGAACATAGATATATGCTAATCCAAGTATCTTGAATTACCTTGGAGAAATTCTTTTTGTTTCTCATAGAAGTGTAAAGGGTAGGAAAAACTGGATGAGCACAATAGCAGAAGGCATACAAGCTAACAGCAGTAGGGATTCCCTTAAAATTTATAACATCTCCCCTTTCATGAAATCCAATCCCACCAAATGCACCAGTCCAAAAACTCGAGACAAGAATGACAGCAGAAGCTACAACTCCAGTAGCAGAAATATAAGAAAGAATGCTCATGTTGGTTAACCAAATTGTGGGCAGTATAATGAGAGCCACAATCATTACAAAACCTTGCTTTCCTCCAATTTTGACCCCATCAACTTCAAATCCCATTTGGGGTAATATGTTACTCAAATTATCCCCTTCTAAAATCAAGAACCCCGTGGCAACTAAGTAGAGTTCTAAATTCATGAAAGTTGAGACCAGTATTCTCCCTTTTCTCCCAAATGCACGCTCACCAATGTCAGGATAGCTTCTTATACTTGAATCAGCATCCATACATCTTTGAATTAATAAGGCCGTGTAGAACGTGACAATGGCAATAATGAACAAAAGTACCAAGCTTAACCATCCTCCTGATGACAAGGCATACGGTGTTGATAATATCCCAATTCCTGAAAAAGCCAGAGGGAAATTTAGTTCCAATTTCCTCTACAATATTTTTCCAATCTTTTCTTGAAATTTAAGCCCCGGCATTAAAAATGCTACTATAAATTAAAATTCATTGAGCAACCAAACAGAGCACTTTGAAACAATAATCTGACGAGACCAACCAATTTCAAGGCCATCCCCATAAACATAAATTAATTCAAATTGGTGGGATTCTGAAATGGTAAGCTTGGCCCAAGTATAGAAATTGGACCCAACAGTCAATACATAACAATATATATAGGTAAAAACGAAGAAATAATCTAAAAAAATAGTAAAAACAGAAGAACCTGACAAAGCATTGAGGCCATTGAAGGCGGTTTTGAAAAAAGAGGTAGTCCCTCCTGCAGAGTTATTATTGTGGGTGAATGAACAATCCGACAACTTATAAGCTGATTCCTCAGCTACACAAACATCCTGCTGCTTGTTTTCATTATTGTCAAGCAAGAGCCTTATTGTAAGATAATACTCATCTTCTGTTTTGCCTTCCATTGAAGAGAGAGAGAGAGAGAGGAGATGGATAGAGATAGGGTTCGATGGTGTACTATTTGCTTTTGGCTAAGATTTATTTGAGGATTTGTAAACACCCACACCCCAGTGCTCATATATATATATATATACTAGCGATAACCCGTGCATGAAGGCACGGTGTAACGAAAAATTAAATTAAAATTTAAAAAATATTACATTATCTAAAGACATACATACTCAATCAACAATACATATTCAACCACCAAAACATCGAGCTAGTCGGTACTAATTTCACTAAATTTCGCAGAATTTCCTTTAAAAATAGATATCCGGAAAATTCTAAACTTATCTACAAAACTTACAATCATCAATACTTATCTGTGTGTGTGGGTTCGAAATTTGAATAAGGAGGACAAGAGAGAGAGCTGCTGACGTGTATTTTGATGTGACATTTATGTATTTTCTCTCTCCGCTCTATTTTATATTATAGATATATATATATATATATATAGGGATCAATTGGAAATTGTTCGGAATATGTAGAGATTTATTTCCCATATGCAAGTTTAAAGAAATTTTTGTATTTTTAATAGCAAGAAACTTGCATTTCGAGTTTTGTCATCTAGTTACAGCACGAAGCTTCTATACTAATTAAAATGTATATGATTTTTATATAGTTAGGGACAGCTTTACATGAAATCTTGAATTTAAACCTCTAAAATAGTCAATTCATTTGATAATTTACAAAAACAAGTTAGGTTTTTCTATTATAAAAAGTTGCAATCATATAGAAAATGTTATCAGAAATACAACTTTCAACTATATCAAACATAATTATTTATTTTTATATACAACACAAATTAATATTGTACGAGATATTTAAAATTGTGCTAACTAAATATGCTACCAAATGTCCAAAACACCATTCCATTTATCTATTCATCTTCTCTCTCCTCGTCTTTAACTAAAATAATTATCCCATTATCATATAGTTAATTTTTCTCACTCACTCCCTCTATTTATGTCATATCACTTCTTTTTTGTTTTATTTTTTATCACTCACTCGCCCCCTCGATCCCTATTTATGTCATCACTTCTTTTTTGTTTTATTTTTTATTACTTGCTGTCTAAATTTTTTGATACCTCTCTTATTTGTTTTACAACATTTTTTTTGTAATTAAAATTTTGTTTTATGGAGTATTTAGATTACGTATATTTTTATAAAACAGAACAAATTAAACTATATTAATCATAAATGTAACTAATTAAAGAAATAAATTTAAATATTTTACAATTAAAAATACACAAAATTACATTTATTTTTTGTGGAGAAAATATAATTATATTAAAAGGAGAGATGATTGCAAGAGAGAGGTGAGAGGATAGAGAGACAGATAAGAAGTGAGAAAAAAAGAGAGAGATAGATAATTAGGAGAATTGTTAATCGGAAATTAATTTTAGTCAATTAATTAATGTCAATATGCAGATAAAAAGTGATATACTATCTCTCTATATGTTAGTAATGTATTGATTAATTGATTAATTTAATATAAAATTAAGAAAGGGTGGGAGTATGAGAATCCTTCCTTTATGAGGTGGATCTGATTGGTTAGTTTGCAGATTGCACTAAATTGCATGGCTTAAATTTTGGGCCTTTATTAATTTAATTTTCTTGGAAAACCGTGACACGGCATACTCGCCACTCCTTGAGGCTACCACATAAACTAAAACGTGCGACATTCAACTATCATCATCAATCATCATCATGGCCTGGAGACCAGCTTTCGGAGTAATAAAAGACACAACACAAGTTGGAAACTAAATTTTCTTGCTTTAGTAGGTGAAGATTATTGTAAGCTTTAAGTCTTTTGTCTCGTCATTGTGTCACATGCATGGGTCAGCAAGAAATTTTATTTGTAATTGTATTAGTATAAAATCGCATAATTTGTGAATGTCGTATGGTTTAGGTCCTTTAGGATGTATTTTTTTAATTTTTATTATCTGTTTATTGTGATTGCGGTTGCAATTGCGATTGCGGATACACCCTTCAACTCACATCACATTACAAATTTAGTTCGTGTCGTGGTATTGTGGCTTAAGTTTTAAGGCGTAAAATTTGATAAAATTATTGTAAGCCCGTTATATTAATATAGTGGAGATTTAAAATTTGACCGGTGATTATTTTCTTTAAAGGTTTTTCATATTAAATATCGTGTTGTTTTACCGCTCTTTATTTTATTATATGTAATTTGTATTGACTTAATTATCAACATTTCATATTCTAAAATGATATAAAAAAATGGAATTAAAAAGTAACGGAGGGAACAACTGGTAGTGATTTTGGGATTGTTCTACTCCAATATATGCGTAACCAGCCACAAATATATATACTTACCGAAGACCAAACTTCTCCCTACTACGTCTAGTGGTAGGGAGAGAAAATAAGTGAGGATATTATGGTAATTTTTTTTATCATTGTTCTTCTAACGACATGGATGAAATTGAGTTTAATCTTAGTCCTTAGATATCGTGATGAACTGTTGGAGATTTGGTTGCTGAAATAATGTCTGCAGTAATCGATTGCCACATAGGTTTCATCTACAAGTTTGGTATAATTGAGTCACAATTTTTTTTTACTATTTCGCCCTTACAAATTTAGATATACATATTACTATTTTGTCATTGTTAATGTTAATTTTTTATATTTTTTTAATTTTATAAAATATATTTTACTCCATATAATTTACATATGCAAAACTCATACATCATGATGACAAGTATATATGTTGTTGATTGATTGTTGATGTTTAAAACAACATTATTATTTTATAAAACGTGAATAGTATGGTAAATGATGTAAGTATTCATGAATGGTTAAGAAGTCTAGTATGACCCGAAAAAGAAACATTTTATTGGATATATATACCGTACGTTGTTGATTGATTGTTGATGTTTAAAGCAACATTATTATTAATTATATAAAACGTGAATAGTATGGTAAATGATGTAAATATTCATAAATGGTTAAAAAATCAAGTATGACCAGAGAAACAAATATCTTATTGGATAGGATCGGGTACGGGTCAACCATGAGAAAGACTTGTTGTGATGTTGTCTATATATGTGCGTGTGTGTGTGACAGAGAGATTGAAGACTTGCTGACTTGAGTTTTTATACATCGATCAAATTTGAAATTTTTATAAGTCTACTTATTTCACGTGAGGTAAGAATCATTCACTATTAATATGAGTATATATATATATACACAACTTTAGTTTCCTCAATAAACAAATTTTGTACATTTATGTTATAACGAATATATACAATCATAAGACATTTGCATCTGATGGAGGTTACATAACACATTAATTACATGAATGTATTATTCATAAATAATGGATGTATGTACTTGTATAAACTTATTTTATATAAAAAAAAAAGATGACCTCGACATGTCATATCAATAAAAGAGGAAGATAGTTTAATTATAAAGTAAGTCAATGGAGTATTTTTGCTACGTATAAGTGCTTATCCATTACTTTGGTACGATTTTAAGTTTGAGTTTATCCAATAGCAAAACTAACAAGAGTATTAAAACTGAACAAAGAAAGTCAACAATTTTTATTAGAAAATTTTCCAAGTGTAAGATAAGTAAAATTTTGATATTGGAATATAAGAAAAAATCTTTTGCTATGTTGGGCTGTCAATTAAGCCTAGATCGATTTTAGTTTATTTATTAATTATGTAGGTAGTCCAGCCACGCTCAGACAAGTCTAGATAAGTTTTTGTAAATCCATTTTCTTCTTTGGAAGCAGAAATCATGGACAAAACTGATGTTTGTAAAAACTAAATACATAATCAAAATGTTAAATTTGACCAACAAAATCAGGCCTAACAAATTTGGTTTTCTGCTTTAACATCTTTTTCCTGAGAACCCATTCCTATATAAACACGCACATATGTAAAATCAATTAATGTGACACAATTTTCTCATGATTTTATTATTTTTGTCACCACTATTAAACTAACGACTTACCCTCTCCGTCCCTTAAATATTAGCTTAGTTTGAGTTTTTCCGTCAAATTAACCATTTGTGTAATCAAAATTTATACTGTTTTCTTATAAACACATGCAAGTGCATGGAGAAACTACGCCCATTAGAAAATATATCGAATGACTACCTTCAATTTTCATTAGTTTTTAAAATATAGATAAATAGATCAATTTTTAATTCTAAAATTGATCAGAAAATTCAACCTAAGCCAGTTCTTCCGGAACGGAGATAGTATTATTTAAAAAAAACATGAAACAAAATATATTCTTAACATTTGCAAGTGAAACTTTTTTTGTGGGATATAGGGAGTAATTATTTTGATTAAATTGCAAGATATATTAATTTGTATAGTATGAAAGCTAGAAAAGGCTGGAGGAAAACTATTGGGTATATATTAGATATGATAATGATCACCTAATAGTTTACTATATGCTTCATAACTATGGTGCAAAAATTGTTCATGTGAGAGAGATACTTGTGCCTGAATCTATGCAGGCAGTGGCAGCAGGAGGTAATGCCAGGTTTTCCGCTAAAAAACGCTTTCGATGGCTAAAACTTAAAAGGAAGGAAATGTCTATATAAAAGTTTAAAGTAAACCCTAATAGTCTTGATATGATATGTACTTTTAAGCTATTATCGTACCATTGAAAACCTAACCCTAATTAGGCCCGTCCCTTAATCATTGACTAATATAGCTATTTCTCTTAGAATTTTAAAATTTTTTATTTCATATATAAATCAGAAAGGGAGTTACTAAAAAACTGTAAAATACATTTTTTTTTAGACATTCAATCTAACCCATCTGAAAATTAGTTCTTTACTTCGCCAATCTGGGTAATGTTAAATAAAAGCAAGGACAATTTAAGTATAGTGCTTAATTCAAAGGTTAATTTCACCATGACACTACAAAAGGAAAAGAAAAAGTAGATTTACAAGTTAATGTACGTAACATGCAGTGGAAGTAAACCACCTGCTAGATTTAATGCCCAGCCTTAATTGTTGGCATTGCAAGGTTTTTATTACTTAATGTATTTATTTATTTGGAGAATAAATAAATAAATCTTGATGTATATATTTATTTAATATATTATTTATTTATTTATAGGGATGTAAACGAGTCGAAACTCAGTTAATACTCTCATACTCAGATTCGAACAGACTCAAGAAAATTGAGCTCGAATTCGATAAAGAATATCTAATTTTTTTTGTTAGATTCAACTCGGGTCATTACTCGAACATACTCGGCTCGTAAGTATTCGACTCGTTTACAAAGCGAGTAACTCAACCATGTTACCAAGTTTCACTTAAAATTGAACCAATACATACTAAATTGATTACTAATGTTTATACATGAAATATTTTCACTTTTATTTATGTAAAGAAATTACAAAGAATATAAAACAAATTGACAATCACAATTAATTGATTTAATTAAGTACAAGGTTACACAATTACATACTTCACTTCATAAATTATAAAGAATGGTACAAATATTATATATTTAACTTCGAATATAGATCAAATCAGCATTTGAGATATATCGAGCAAGTATCGAGTATGGTTCATAAAAAATACAATACTCGAATTATAATCTGAACAAATACTGATATTCTCAAATTCAACTAATTATGTATCATTAAATATAAATGGAATTCGACTAGAATCAGCTTTAACTTTAAATTTGATTCATATTGTAAAACACATTTCGAGTCTAGCAGCGAACAACTGGGTTGGATTTAAACCCCTAAAACAGTATTTAACAGTAGTATCGATGAAACTCAAATATCTGAAAGTGAACGAGCACCAATATAAAATGTTGTGGACCATATATAGTAGGGACAATTATCCAAATGGTCTAGGATATGCCGCTGCTTTTTTATTCATAATGAATATATAATTGTTCTAGTTTATGACGTTGGCTCTCTTTCTTGATGAATTAATTAATTGATCAAGTCCATAAACTAGTGAAAAATATCATATATATACATCTAGCTAGATTAAGTAAATAAAAAAATTTGGTTCATGGCTTCTGCTTAAAAGTTGTCTATTTTGACAGTTGAGTCTACTTTCGATAAATCGTAAGTCTGAATCGAATTAAATTCATTTAAATAAAATTTTAAATTACTAGTTCAATAGTATATTCTTAGGTCATCTTAATCTACTACAGACTCATGACTCAAAAGATCATTAACTTAAAGGTACTATTCAGATCTTTGGCTCTCTAGCTAGCCATCCTGTGCAAGCTTAATTAATATATTGTCCATTCTTGGAGTACTATTTCAAAAAAGAAAAGGAAAAAGAAAGTGAATAAAAAATTAGCTAGCTAGGCACTTTGAGCATTATAAATACTTTAATTTGAAGTGTGTTGCTTAATTTCATACTCTCTTTGTATTTCCAAAAATGGAGAAAACACATGCAAATCTAAACAACATAACCACGAGCACAAACGAGTTGGTCTTAGTGGAAAACCCAAAATCCCAAGATCCAAATAAATGTCAGATCTCTGGATCATTACTTCAACAACAATATTACCCACCTGGTTTTCTCAAGAAGGTATACGATCTAATTCCTAATTAAAAATCGATCCGGATGCATGCACAAATGCATTTAATTAATTTGTATATGGAGTAGTATTTCATCCATTTATTGATTATTTATGTTTGTTAATTCCTTTTTGGGCGATATATATTTCTAGCAAGCACGTACGATCATATAAATCTATCTGTGTGTGTGTGTGGGGGGGGGGGGGGGGGGGGCGATAGATAATGATCTATATTTCTTTTCAAAAGAATTTTGAATCACTTTTCTGCATAGAAAACTAATTGCAATATGAAAGTAGATTCATTCATCCGTTCATGATTTACAGCCCGTACGTTAAACAGTTGTGTGATTGTTTTAAACAGTCGGGCGGGCAGACGAGCATGACTAATGTTAAAACTCATCTATTTATTTAACCGAATGTCGAGTGTAATTGTACGTGTAAATCATTTAATTCGGCGAGTGAGTGTTACCACTCTAAATTATTGGATTTGGGGCTGGCTATGCAGGTGGTAGCAGAGATAATAGCAACCTACCTATTGGTGTTTGTGACATTTGGGTCGGCGGCCCTAAGTGCTAGTGATGAACACAAGGTGTCAAAACTCGGAGCATCTGTGGCCGGCGGACTCATCGTCACCGTTATGATCTATGCAGTTGGACACATCTCTGGTGCACACATGAACCCTGCTGTCACCCTAGCTTTTGCCGCTGTCGGACATTTTCCTTGGAAACAGGTCTGCCTACCTCCCTCTGTTCGTAATTATAATACTTCTCCGATCCTTCTCTAACATACACTATATATGACGGCTCACTTTAGTAAAATAAAAAAAAGAAAAAGAGGTTAAAATTAATGCAATTAATATTCATATATATATATATATATATACATGATGAGCTCTTTTAGTCCTTTATTGATAGATGTCTCATGTCTAGGCTAGACGGAGACAATTTAAGGTCCATGCAGACCCTGGTGATTTTGATGGGCACATGAGATGAGACTCCCTTTTCAGGACAGAGCTAGCTAAAAATATTAAGATAATGCCTTTATTGGATTGCCCCAATTGGAGCCAAGCAAAATTAATATCCTCACCAACATAAAACCAAAAACAATAATTGCGCTGCGCTTCGTGCTTTTAGATTTAAATAATATTCAGAGTTATATTTTTAAACCAAAGAAATGAAACACAAAATAGACCACCGAATGATAATCTTTATGGAGAGGATCGGAGAGCACATTATCTGATACCACAAATAAATAATCAATTCATTATAACCAATTTAATATTTCTTTCTCTGGATAAATTAACATGTTGGTTTGTTGATTTAATTTTTATTTATATACTTCAACTTGGGTTTTTATATAGGGCTTGAATTATATATGTAGTACTCTATTATTCTATTTGAATTTATATTTTCTTTTAGTTAAAATATATTAACATCATATAGGTTATATAATTAGTTGCAACATTATCTAACAAGTTAATATGTAAGTGATAATGGTCGGTCTTATTATTTGGAGAGAAATTTATAATTAATTAAAATTATTGCCATCATTATATGAAATATTGTACGTTGGATTCATGTTATAATTAATAAAGATGGTTGATACTTGTAGAGTAAAAATGTAGTATTAATTAAATATTACAAAACATGCAGTAGCCAGTTATAAAGTTATATGTACTTGTCATGACAACCATATTTTTGTTCTGGTAAATATTAACAACATGAAATGAAATAATTAAGTTGTAGATGGGCATGAGTTTAATGTTTATTGACAAAATAAGACCACTGAAAGGCTTAATTAATGGTATGTTAATTATGGATCGAACTACAGGTTCCATTGTATGCTGGAGCACAACTAACGGGAGCTCTGTCAGCTTCATTCACCCTTCGCGTACTTAAAAATTTAGGTACTACATCACCTTCCGGAACTGAAGCTCAAGCTCTAATCATGGAGGTTGTGGTTACATTCTCTATGATGTTTACTAATAATTGTTGCCTATTTTTATTTACATGCATATTATTTTATTTCTTAATTTATTCATTCACATATCGATATCATAACTATAACTATGTTGTGATGGTTGTAGATAGGGTGATATTATAAATTTTAATTTTTTTTCTCAAATGATGCGTTGATTGGTTAATTAAATTTTGACTATGTTACAAATTATAACAATATATATAACGTCATTTGAGACAAAAATTTAATAATCATTACTATACTATATATATTAAATATGTAATCAATATTCGATATATTTATTTATTTATATTTATATATGCGCTGTAATAAGTTGTGCTTGCCTGCTTGGGCATGTAATTTACAGACCCGTATCCCGAGGATCAATGAACCCTGCGAGGACTATAGGCCCTGCAGTAGCTAGTGGGTGTTATAAGGGAATTTTGGGTGTATATTGTTGGGCCGATGACAGGAACATTGCTTGGGGCATGGTCCTATAATCTGATCCATCCGACGGATAGGCCCATTCATACAATTTCACCTCCCTTTTCATTCAAACTTGGTCGATTAAGGAGCAATGACGTGCAGCTTCCAGTCAAAAATACCTTGGATGTTCTGTAACTAAAATACTAGTATATAATTACAGTATGTATGTATGTATATGTTTAGACAAATTGTTAGCTTGCAACTCTTTCATATTTCATGTACTATATATTATATATAACTTTAAATTCTTACAACTATTGTAAAGTCCTTCATTCGTTTTAAATTATAAAATTATTATTTATTTTTAAAAATCAATTCGAAACATTTTCAAAATTAAAATTAAAAACTAACGAGTAATATTTTTTAGATAGTTTATAATATGCATTATTGTATTGACTAAAATTTTAGAAATTAATGTGAATTTGAATTTCAAAATATTGTAAGTTGACTTTAAAAAGTCAATAGAATTGATCTTATATTTTGAAAGTTTACGACATTTTCTTTTAATGTCGTAAGTTGACTTTAAAAAGTCACAATGTTGTCCATAAAGAGGAATTAATTTCATGGGTCATTGGGTTTAAAGGATTAAGTAAGAAAAGAAATAAGAAAGATAAATGGACATAAAAAATATATATTTCATCCGTCCTCAAAAGAATCAGTAAAGTATAATTTTTATATATATCAAAAAAATAAAAATTTGCACATATATTAATAAAAATAAAGGAAAATGTAAAAAAGTTAAAATTTTAATAATCGTGTTGCTGCCCAGGATCGAACTGGGGACCTTTAGTGTGTAAGACTAACGTGATAACCACTACACCACAGCAACCAGATGGGTTAAGATTTGTTTAGTTAAGATAAATTGAGAATCTAATTAATAATGATGGCCAAAACAAAAATAAATTTTTGAAAAAACACTCAAAACGAAGTGAAATTATTTATAAAACCCACGTTGCACAATCCAAGAGGCATTTTACGTATTTGAGGGGTTCCTAACTTCCTATTTGTAGTACTACAAAGAAGAATTTAATTTGAAACAACCGCGCAATATTTTGGAACGCATTAAAAACTATCATTAACTTGTTTCACTAATGATTAATTTTGACAAGCACGTTAAAAAAATAATTATAATATATAAACGACGGGGATTGAAACATGCAACTGTGAGACAAAGATAGACTATCAAGAACGTACTTACTTAGAAGAGATAGCTATAAACAATTGGTCGGATCTAGTAAGGATCATACATGAACAGTTGTTTGAGTTGGGGATCTACTAGGGTTCCCTCATCTCTGAGATATATGGAGAAAAGAATTAAGTTGGCCTCCCTTCAAGTCTTTGATAGAAATGTGAAGAAAAAAAAATATATGGACTGACCCCATCATCTAACCACGGGTTACACTATGGAAATTTGAGTTTAGTATGATTACTATATAAAACAACTTAAACTATTTTATCGTGATAAATATAGTAATTACACAATCTATTAATTCCCTTGATTTCTTGTAAATCACATGCATGGCTTGTTGCTATTGAATTTTTTTATAAACAATCCTTATATAATTTATTCTCTCAGAATTTTAGTGTTTTATTTATGTCGTATTAGGAGATGTTGTCGTTTAATATAGAATTTTAATTTTCGTTCATACAGTGAGTTTTTTGCGGAGAAACTTGCAAATAGGTACTGTGTTGGTAATTGGTCCAAGTGGAGTTTTTTATATTGCGAAGAAATTACTTGCAAGTACGTACAGTTTGAAGAGAATACCATTTTATTTTTTATTAGGTTTGTTGTGAAATAAATTAAGTATATAGTTTATGTATTTCAGATACTACTTATTACACCAAAGATCCAAAATTGGTTCAATGAAAAAATAAAGTTAGGGTAACCAAATTGAATGCGTACATAACCTTTGAAAAGAAGAGGGTATATTGGTGGAATATAATAATAATAATAATAAAAGACGGCATATTTGGAAATACAGAGTAGAGGGTTATATTAGTACATAAGAATATAGAAAGAAGTAAGCAAATTAGACTTGAACTTTTTGGTCACTCTATTAGTGTTCGATTTTCATTTAATTTTACACGATTGTAACAAAAAAAAAGTTGTGACCAAAACGTTTATACGCAGAAGATTCAAAGAAAAAGAAGAAAAAACCAAAAGAATTTATGCATAAAATGCCAAAGGAGTTAAAGATGGCAAACGATCCTTGATTACGCGTCTAGTTTTCAACTCAAAACGCTTCCAACACTAAACATGTAGCATCGTCACTTCTGGACGAACTTAGCCGATTCTTAAAGCCTTTATAAACACTTCCCAATATAAGATCAATAAGCTATAGCTACAGCTATCTGCAGCCTTCATTACTGTACTTCAGTAATATAAGATCTGATCTATATATATCGACTTAATTATTCCTTATCATCAAGTAATTTTCACTTTTATTTTTGTTAGAATCATAGTTTAGTAGAGTCAAAATTGTTGTTGAAGACATGACACGGGTGATCCCTGTCCTTAAGGTCTTAATCGCCCCCACCACGATCAATTTGCTAAGGGTTTACAGACGATATACCTCCAGGATATATGTCAAGCCTTGGTGAATTATCTGTGATAGCAATTCACAGAAAAATCCAATAGAACACTGCTTTGTAGTTGTAGCGAATTGCATTTTCCTGAGTAAATAAAATAAGATTTTACTGGAATAAATTTATATATATATATATATATATATATATATATATATATATATATATATATATATATCAGTATGTGTTATTATATTATTATGTGTAGTGTACTAGTGTAATATGTGATATGGTGATATGTCAAGTATAATAATAAATATTTATTATATTTAATAAATACTCTTTTCTTTGATGGAAATGATTTACGGATATTTTATCCAAATTTTTGAAATGCATTTTAGTATATTTACAGTACATTGTATGTGGTGCAATAAGTACAGAAAGTGAGGTAATTATTTATTCTTGCCGAACATAGACTTAAAATTTAAGCTTAACAGTAGAAAAAAAAAAACTCAGCTTAATGTTAGATACGTTGCCTTTAAATAGGAGTTAATGACTCAGTGGTCTAGCATGTTCTGGCAGTTACTTGTTAACCTAGCTCTACAACTCAGCTGGCCTATAACGTGATTAGCAGAGTTAGTAGTCTTATATAGCAGAGTTTTAAATGCTTAAAGTCAGTTTCTCTCCTAAGCAACACACAAACAGTGGTATACAAACTCTGTAATTTCTACGAGCTGGGTTAACTAGGTAAGAGTTAGAAGAATACCAAATTTGGGATTATTAAGGAAGAAGAGCTGGAACAAAAGACAACAGAAGCTAACGACACAAAGGATTTGAAAGTTTAAGGTAATTTTCTTTATATCGTATAGTACAGATGCATGTATATGAAAGAAGTGTGTTACTTGATGGTGGATTTTGATTGATGAAAGTTTATATGAGATATATATATCTGTGATGTTGGGATTAAATGGTTGAATACATTTAGCTGGTAAAGTAATTGGTAAGTTTAATTTTTATAACAACCGATCATGCATGGGTTATCAAAACTCACTGTTTGCTAATATCAAAATTTTAAATTAGAGGAATGTGACGCCCCCAAAATTAGGTATACATCACTCAATTTGGGTCGTCAGATACATGGTATATAATTTAAATACAACTTACTAATACAACTGTCGTGTACAATACGACAAAACATAATTGTGAGTTTGAATACAATTATTGTCTACTAGAGATTATACAAACTCAAAAGGAGTACTCATTACAATTATTAATACACTATTTCACAGAATAATGAGGACTACTAATGCTATCCTCTTGACCGTCACTCCGTTCCCCGATTAGTCCCTGCTATATTCTCATTTCCTGAAGAGAACAGTGAAAGAAAGTGTGAGCTCAACTAGCCCAGTAAGAAATATTATGACTAAGATAATGCATAATAAATTATCGTTAGCCTTTAACAATGTTAAATTGATAAAATATAATAAATATCAAGTTTAACTGCAGCGGAACAAGCAATCCATTAAAAGAGTCAAGTAGAAAATGAAATCTACTATCTTTTATGATTTAAAAAGTTTTTCATTACTTTTATCGCTGAAACTCAGCTCAATAAATAATCCACAACATTAAATCATCCCTGCACTACAGGCCAAGGATATTCTTTAGTATCACGACCACGAATTATCCATGCACTACGAGGCAAAGATAATCATGTTTTCATCAACGGTCCTGATCATACCATAAAATAATTTATCTTTGCTCCCTTGACCGAAGAGAATCCATAGCTATAATCATACCAAAAACTGTCCATCAATGCACTACGGGCCAATGATCCCTGGTCATAATCATACCAAGTCCATCTATGCACTACAGGCCACATATGACTTTCAACATAATATAAACATGAGGATGATGACAATGATATAAGAATTCAATAAAACAAGTTCAAGAATTAATTTATCCATGAACCAATAACGTCCAAATTGTCAACATGATACTGCTTTGTAGAGTAAAATTCAAGAATGCTCAGAAGAATATTTCCACGAAAAGATACTAGATGAAGCGCAAATATCAAAGATATTCCACTAATTTCATGGAGTATAGAAATCAAAACTTTAACCAACTGAGTATAATAAATAATGGAATAACAACAGAAATCACTATGCATGCGGTACTTCGCATAGACAGGTTATTCCAACAGAATAATAATAACGGAATCATGTCAAGCAAAATTTGCACCGACAGAATGTTCCAACAGAATAATAAAGACGGAACCAGGTCCGGTGTAAAACACACAGACATGATTTTTCAACGGAATAATAATAAAGACGGAATCAGGTTCGGTGCAAAACACACAGACAGGATGTTCCAACAGAATAATAGAATAATGTCACCAAGTATAGGGTAGACCGCGTATACAGGTTATTCCAACAGAATAATAAGAAATGGAATAACAACAATTCTCTTCATGAATAAGAAAGAATAACACCCCTTATCGTAACAGAAATTGGATATATGAAAAGAAAAGTTAAGTAGCAAAAAACTTTTCTTCTATCTCTCTATAGTTTCTCTCTCTAGAGTTCAGTGAATTCGTAAGAAAATAATGAAGGAATGAGCTTCTATTTATAGGAAAATGGAATGCACAGTAACTAATTCATGAACGGTCCAGATTGATTTACTTTAATCTGACGGTCTATATTTAAAGAATTTTTTTTTAAATAAAATATAATATATTCTATTTATATAAAAAGATTTTTACTATGCAAAACACTATGCAACACTATCCATAATAAAATATAATATATTCTATTTATAGAATAACTTTAATAAAGTATTCTGTTTTATATAAAAAGATGTTTCTGTTTTATTACGTTAATAATACGAATAAAACAAAACGTCATCATCGCTATAATAATTCATATTATTAAACGACAATAATTGAATCAAACTGAGCGACTTCTCACATAAATATCAATAATCAATACTGTGTACTACTATGCAACAACACGTATTACTGTACTTTTACTACCCAGTTGTAAGACCCCAGTTTTTATAAATAAAGATGAATTTTTATAATTATTATTTTTGAATATTATGGAAGAAATTTGATATAATGTTATAGTTGTGGGTAATATTTATAAATTTTGCAAAGTACGCAAGTTGTTATAAAATATTCGTTTGGTCGGGGGAATATTCTTTTTGTCGGGGAATATTCGTACGACGGCAAAATTATTGGTTGACCCCACAACAGAATTATTGTCGGATTGAGAAAACGACAAAAATATTTTATTAAAAATAACGGCGGAAGTTTTACCGTTGATACTGTTGAACTACTGGGTAGTAAAAGTACAGTAATACGCGTTGTTGCATAGTAGCACACGGTATTGATTATTGATATTTATGTGAGAAGTCGCTCAGTTTGATTCAATTATTGTCGATTAATAATATGAATTATTATAGCGATAATGACGTTTTATTTTATTCGTATTATTAACGTAATAAAACGGAAACATCTTTTTATATAAAACAGAATACTTTATTAAAGTTATTTTATAAATAGAATATATTATATTTTATTATGCATAGTATTGCATAGTGTTTTGCATAGTGTTGCATAGTGTTTGCATAGTAAAATTTTTTTTATATAAATAGAATATATTATATTTTATTTAAAAGATTTTTCTTTAAATATGGACCGTCAGATTAAAGTAAATTAATCTGGATCGTTCATGGATTAGTTACTATGCATTCCATTTTCCTATAAATAGAAGCTCATTCCTTCATTATTTTCTTACGAATTCACTGAACTCTAGAGAGAGAAACTATAGAGAGATAGAAGAAAAGCTTTCTGCTACTTAACTTTTCTTTTCCCATATCCAGTTTCTGTTACAGTAAGGGGTGTTATTCTTTCTTATTCATGAAGAGAACTGTTGTTATTCCATTTCTTATTATTCTGTTGGAATAACCTGTATACGCGGTCTACCCTATACTTGGTGACATTCTTTTATCATTCTGTTGGAACATCCTGTCTGTGTGTTTTACACCGGACCTGGTTCCGTCTTTATTTTTATTCCGTTGGAACATCATGTCTGTGTGTTTTACACCGGACCTGGTTCCGTCTTTATTATTATTCCGTTGGAACATCCTGTCTGTGTGTTTTACACCGGACCTGGTTCCGTCTTTATTATTCTGTTGGAACATCCTGTCGGTGTGAATTTCACCTGACCTGGTTCCATTATTATTATTCTGTTGGAATAACCTGTCTGTGCGGTCTATCGCATGCATGGTGATTTCTTTTGTTATTCCATTCTTTATTATACTCAGTTGGATAAAACTTTGATTTCTATACTCCATGAAATTAGTGGAATATCCTTGACATTTGCGCTTCATCCAGTATCCTTTCATGGAAATATTCTTCTGATCATTCTTGAATTTTACACCACAAAATAGTATCGTGTTGACAATTTGGACGTTAATAATTCCTGGATAAAATAATTCTTGAACTTGTTTTATTGAATTCTTATATCATTGTCATCATCCTCTTATTTATATTTTTGAAAGTCATCTGTGGTCTGTAGAGCATGGATGGACTTGGTATGATTATGACCAAGGATTGTTCGGTGTAATCATGACCGTAATGTTACAAATGATGTGGTAAAAGTCTCATTTGCCGTAGTGCATTGATGGACAGTTGTTGGCATGATCATGACCACTGATGAATACACAAATATCTTTGGCCCGTAGTGCATGGAATTTGTGGTCGTGACCCTAATGAGTATCCTTGGCCGTAGTGCAGGGATGATGTGGATTATTTATTAAGCTGAGTCTCAGCGATAAAAGTGATTAAAAACTTTTTAAATCATAAAAGATAGTAGATTCTATTCTCTACTTGACTCTTTTAATGGATTGTTTGATCCGCTGCTGTTAAACTTGATGTTGTTATATTTTATCAGTTTAATACTGTTGAAGGCTAACGATAATTTATTCTGCATTATCTTAGTCATAATATTTCTTACTGGGCTAGTTGAGCTCACCCTTTCTTTCACTGTTCTCTTCAGGAAATGAGAACATAGCAGGGACGAGTCGGGGAACGGAGTAATGGTCCAGAGGATAGCATTAGTAGTCCTCACTATTCTGTGAAATAGTGTGACAATAATTGTATTGAGGACTCCTTTTGAGTTTGTATGATCTCTAGTAGACAATTATTGTATTCAAACTCACAGTTGTATTTTGTCGTATTATACACGACAGTGGTATTAGTAAGTTGTATTTGAATTCTGTACCATGTATCTGACGACTCAAGATGGGTGATGTATACCTAATTTTGGGGGCGTCACACCAGTAGTTTAACAGTATCAACGGTAAAACTTTCGCCGTTATTTTCAATAAAATATTTTTGTCGTTTTCTCAATCCGACAATAATTCCGTTGTGGGGTCCACCAATAATTGTACCGTTGTACGAATATTTTTCGACACAAAGAATATTCCATGACCAATCGAATATAATAACAACTTGCATACTTTGCAAAATTTATAAATACTACCCACAACTATAATATTATCTCAAATTCACACCATAATATTAAAAAATTATTTCAAGAAAATTAATTCTTTATTCATAAAATCTGGGGTTTCACTTTATATATATGGGTCATAATCAAATAAGCTAGGTGTTGGGATATTTCATATGAATACAACATTAGATAAATTTAAGAGTGTATATCGACTTAATAAGTTAACGTTTTAGGTAAGGAAGTGATTCAACATACTTATTGAATAGGTGTGCGACGTTAATGAATTAGCTAATAACAAAATTAATAAAATATTTTTATTACATTCATGCTATGCTATCCTATACCCATGTATGTACATAGTGTGGTTTTTAAATTTAATTGCAAATTCCCTTGTATGTAGGTTTAAAGTTTAAACGAGTCTTGGTTCAAATTGGACTGAACCGAGCAAATTACGAGTTCCAAACTTGATTAACAAGTCAGGGAGTCAAACATTGTAGTTGTGTAACAGAGTTGGTTCATCCAACATTACGTACTAAAGTTACATCTAAGAATGTCAATTTCACCCAATTGGAATCCACATATAAATTATTACAAAATAAATATATGGAGTAGTAATTGAACACAGTTGATAATCAATCAAAAGATTGATTGATAGATAAGAAAATTAAAAATATAACAATAAGATTTGAGGGTCAACCCCATATACATCAGAAATTAAAACAAGTAGTTAGTTAGCCTTGTGTTGCGTTGGGACTCCTCATTTGATTACATAATAATAATAATAATAATAATAATAATAATAATAATAATAATAATAATAATAATAGCTGGCCATACATATGACAACAGACGAGGACCACTCCACCTGATGATCTGGCAATAACAGAAACCAAATACATCACCATATTTAATTTATGGTTAAGCGGTAGTATGCTTTTAATATCTATGATATCATAGTAGTAATAATAACGCAAATAATATATAATATATATGATAGTAAAATTGAAGAGCCCATCTATCAGCTGCACGTAGCATCATTCCGGAGGCATCAAGGGCACTTTGGGCCACCTTGTTGGGTCTTCCAGTTATTGTAGCAAGGGCAGACAGCTTTGTTGCCATAGAAACCAGGGGGAACGCACAGGCACTTCCTGCAGCACTTCTGGCAGAAGAACATGCAGGGCTTGTGGTATTGGGTATTGCTGCACCTCCTTGTACATTGCGTTGGGCATTCTGTACCACATCAATGAGGAGTAATTTAGTAATAATAATAGAGTTTAGTAATATAACTCTGACCACTGGTCAAACTGATTTGACCCCACCCACATTAATAACGAAAAATAAATGTTTTTTTTAATAATCTACTCCGTCTAATATTTTATCCAAAACGTTAACCAACACCCTACACTTATAATAGGAATCAAAGGCAACAAAGCAGATCTGCCAACATTTAAGCTAAAAATGAAACCAAAATTTTAGGGAGGAGTACTTACGAGAAATCTTCAGACTCCCAGGACCGTATCCATTCTGAAATTCCAAAAAAGAAAAAAAGTTTTCTAACTCTGTTCCAGGAAAAAAGTGTAAACAAGAGCATCCACAAAATACGTGAAGAAATCACAAAACTTACCCTGTCCAAGTGATATCCTGACGCAGAAACCTATCAAAAGCAACCCAATGCGTTCAAATTAATTTTCACAAATATAGTCGTGTTATTGAGATATTTTGTTCAAACACTTGTAGTATGTAAATAAATAGTTACCATAGTTTGAAGCATGGAGATGGCAATGAGTGCAAAGAGGAAGAAAGCAAATAACTTAGTAGTCATGGCCATTGCTGCTGCTGCTGCTGCTTTTTAAGCAAAACCCCTCTTGCTCTTGGTTGGTATAAATGGTGGAACAATAACCAGAGAGAATAAGTGGAGTGAGTAAAGGTAAAAGAGGGGCTTGTTGCTGAGAAAGAGTTGGGTGTGGGGCTATAAATAGAGATACAGATGGTCTATGTGGTGTTGGATTTGGGCTATTAAACAAACATCAATGATGCCATGCCACTCTACTTTCCCCTTCCCCAACTATAATAATTATGTATGGCCCTTTGACACTACTTGTCGTAAAATGGTTTGTGGACTATGGTAAATAAATGTGATCAGATTAGTATGAACATGAAGTTATTTTTTGATAAATTGGTGAATTAATTAATGGAATATTGATATATATATAATTTTACTTGCGTATCAGTATTTTATTGATCAATTAACCAACTTACCTCAAAATAAACTTCATACTAACCCCTTCAAAATAAATGGACCAAGTAATGGAAACGACTGACGGTCGCAGGCAGGCTGGGGAATCCTAAAGTAATCTCATAATTGGAGTAATGTTATTTATTCATTCGTAACTAATTGAATAAGAGAAATAATTTGTCACTAAATTACCTGGCCAAAAAGGACGATGAAAATAAGTTGGAGCGCTCTTGGAGTATTTTTAACCGTCTTTTTAATTATTTTGAGATATTAAAATAGGTGAAACATATTAAAAAAATTCTCTTTAATAGCTTATTTAACTTTAGTCATCAAATCTGTAAATTCCTTCTCATTCTTCAACTTTACAATTAAATGCTAAAAATATTTATTACGCTCGATGAATTTGATGTATAGCTCATTGAATTGAATAGACTGATGAAACACAAAATATAAAAGTAATAAATAATACTTTTCAAATTGTCACGTAAATTAACAAATTTCAATTTAAAGAGTTTATTTTTTTATTACTAGTCATAGAGATGTTAATTTTTCTACCCCGTACATAAATAAACAGTTCCCAAAAGGTTCGGTTTATTCATTATTAAGAAATGAATTGGGCTATAAATATCAATAGTCCTATTCATCACAAATGGGTAACAATGTATCAAGTGTAAAAATAATTGAAAATAATAGCTAGGTGGGTTTGTTGTGTTGGTTTTATTTCAAGGGTTTAAGAAATGTACAGGAGTACTGTATCGACTATCGAAGTTGAGGGAGGGAGGGAGGGAGGGAGGGAGGGAGGGGGGGTTAGTTAGAAGTTAGAACTTGGAAGAGGAAGTTGGGGGACTGAGGACTGACTGATTAAATTTTACAAAAGGAGTTGAAAGGGAGACCTAATGCATGTGTTTGCCTGCCCCAAGCACATGGCCCAAAGCTGTCCGCACCTTCCTTTCGGTGTAGCCAATAATCCTTACCTTTCTCAATCCTTTTTTCTTACTTACTATATCTCTTATCTATATTTATATTATAAAACCAACCGCTCTCCCAAGCCATTGACGTTACTGATATTTATCCCCTTCTTTGCTTTCACAAATTTAATTGTATCATTATTTTAAGTATTTTTTAATCTTCCTATATATATATATATATATATATATATATATATATATATATATATATATATATATTAATTCTCTAAATTTTATAATTAAAAAAATATATTATTTCACATATATAGTTTGCACCCACCGACTTCAGGATACTATGGGGTTTTTATTAATTTGGGCATGGAGAGTGGAGAGGTTGGGTTTATTGATGTTTGTCTTATCCAGAATTGGCGTATCAGAACTACTACATCCTAACAATCTAATTGTAATTGTGTGGAGTTTCAAGTTCTTCACCAAATATGAATGATTTAATACTCGTGCAAGTGTGTGTTATTAATAATTTATAATTATGGAGTAGTAATTGTTGATGGGTATCAAGCAAGGGGATGAATGTATGATTTGAATAGGAATGAGAAAACCAACACTTAAATGATACTCCTCCTACTACATTTGTTAGTGGTTACATTACTATTTAGGACACGACTTGTACGTACATTGTGCTACTCATATAGAGAATATAATATAATAAAGTAATGGTCTGTACGTTGTATGTGGATTCATTTTCTGTTGGTAATTATGTTGTTGATTGCTGCCAAGAATAATAGGCACCAAAAAAAATAAAATAAGCCTTGCTGCATGCATGCATGTTTACTCCAAATTAGATGTGTACAAGTGGATATATATAGAACAGTACTCTCATTCTCATATTTAGTTATTTACACCGATTATACTGTATAACCAGTGAACATATAATGTAATTAATATTATTATTAAAGTTGGTAAATCCGATCGAACAAATAATTACATGGCAACCAATAAATAATAATAATATATGGATCCACAGATCGATCGATCGATCTACTATCCGTAACATACCACCCTTTACCCTTACAAACAAAAGTATAGAGATGGTTGGAGAGTGAACATGTGCAAACTCATTAATCACATCACATGCCACCTTCAATAATGCCAATTTTCACACACACGCACACAATATTTATACATATATATATATATATATATATATATATATATATATATATATATATGTGGTGATTTGATTAAGGATATATAACCCATCTAATTGGATGTGACAAAGTTCCTGAAAATAGATTTAGTTTTTTTTATATTTTGAAAATTAATAATAATTCCACAAGAGTACTCCTTTTTCTTGTAAAAATATTAAACTTCACTCGTAAAAAGAGGTCTATTTGTTTAAGACAAATAATGATTATTTAAAAAAAAGAATTATCTATAAAATCAGCTAAACTTAGCAAGAAAAAAATAATAATTAATTAACTAATAAGGCAGGCAGCCACTTTTCGTTGGAGGGGTATTGCATAATGAATAATTGCAATACACGGTGTGTATTATCACGGAAAAGGGCATATATCCAAATACTCATGCATGTGGGTATGCCTCAACCACCACATGGCCCAATTTATTACCATTAATCATGTTTCTTGGGCCCATTTTTAGATGTTTCAATCATCTGTTCAGTAGTATTTCTTTCTTCTAACCCAAATAACCACCATTAAATGTTACATCTGATTATTTCAACACAAAATTTAAATAATAAAATTATAAAATTTAAATAGATGTGATTTTGAAATTAACAAAATATAATATTTAGTAATACTTTTTAGTTACTTTACAAATTAAAGTATAGTTATTTGTACTAAAATCGAGCTCGTTCTTGAATTTTTAATTTTCGCATTTCAATTTATAAAAATTTGAAATTAATTTTAAAAAAAAATTATCCTAGAGAAAGATTTTCACATATATTCATTCGTCTAAGAATTATTTAATATTGTACGGGTTTTGTTTGTTCATCTTCTCGATCTCTGGAGATGGGTATTTTAATGTATTTCACACATGTGTTTTGATATTTTTCTGTTTTAATTTTAATATAATTTATCCTCACTCGTCACATTTTAATTCTTAAAAAGAAAAATGTTTACGGGTTGGGGGTGCGTCCGGACTAACGACCGGTACATGTGTTATTTTTTTATTTTTTATTTTTTTTATCATAATACAGTATTTTTGCAATTAAAAATATATTTTCTTTTACAATTTTTTGTTCAAACTTGCTCTATTATTTTTTATTTATTATTCTTATAATTATGATAAAAAAAATTACACTGTACCGGTTGTTAACCGGTATAGCACCTCCCCCCAATTAAATGTGGATTAAGGGGCGGTCCGGTGGCATTAATGACCGGTAATAACCGGTGCACTTTGAATTTAAATTATTTTTTTTTGGTTTTTTAACCACGATAATGAGAAAAATAAATTATAGTATTTTTTTAATAAAAAATATACTTTCTTTTACAGTTTTTTGTTCAAACTTGTTCTATTATTTTTTATTTATTTTTCTCATAATTGTGGTTTAAAAAAAAAGGGCACCGGTTATTTATTTTTCTCATTTATTTATTGATTAGGAATTATACAAATAATATTATAGACAAATTTGGATAACAAACTTTTATTTGACAATTGGGCATCACTTCAGTTAAGATTTTAACTCAAAACCTAAACATTATAATTTTAAGTAACTATCAATCTAAACTACATGATATAATAGTAATTGAGACCACACAAATTTTATTTATACAGGTTTCTCCATTATTAATTGAGTGCGTGTAATTAACATTTTTATTACAATTAAAAAAGAAAAGGTTAATATTTGATATTTTAAGTAAATATTTTCAACTTTATTTGGCCAAACATATCACTTTATTTCTATAATAATTAAGATGTTTTAATAAAGGTGTGTCAAATAGTATTCTCCGATTTGATGAATAAAAAATGTAAACTAAATTAGTAAATAAGTTAAAAATTACATTATAATAACTTGCAACTTAATATACAAAATTTTGAAGAAGTTGACTTAAGACAAAGAATGAGAATTTTTTTTTTCTTCTATAGGCCTCTAGCTATACATCACCTTTAATCTTAAGAAATGTCAACACATAATCTGCTATGACTTGATCAATAAATATGTAGGGTTTATTAACGGTTTATAAACTAGTGTTTAGTGTTCGTTAAACTAAGATTGTATATATTTGACGCTATGTATTTTTAAACATATTTTTTTATTACCGACTTTTACTAATAATAGCAGACGTTAATTTTTAATTTTTAATCCTGACCGTTATTGTGACGTCCCCAAAATAGGTATACATCACTCATCTTGAGTCGCCAGATACATGGTACAAAATTCAAATACAACTTAATTATACAACAGTCGTGTAAAATACAACTAAACATATGCTGTGAGTTTTAATACAAATATTGTCATCTAGACAATATACAAACTCAATGGAGTCCTCATTATATTTATTATCACACAATTTCACAGAATAGTGAGTACTACTAATGCACCATCTAGGACCATCACTCTGTTCCCCGACTAGTCCCTGCTACGTTCTCATTTCCTGAAGAGAACAATGAAAGCAAAAGGGTGAGCTCAACTAGCCCAGTAAGAAATATTATGACTAAGATAATCCATAATAATTTATCGTTAGCCTTCAACGGTGTTAATATAATAAACATCAAGTTTAACTGCAGCGGAACAAGCAATCCATTAGAAGAATCAAGTAGAGAATAAAATCTACTATCTTCTATGATTTAAAAGGTTTTTCATCACTTTTATCGCTAAGACTCAGCTTAATAAATAATCCACATCATCAAATTATCCCTGCACTACAGGCCAAGGATATTTTTTTAATATCACGACCACGAATTATCCATGCACTACGGGCCAAAGATAATCATGTTTTTATCAACGGTCATGATCATGTCATAAAACAATTCATCTTTGCACCCTTGGCCGAAGAGAATCCATAGCTATAATCATACCAAAAATTGTCAATCAATGCTCTACGGGCCAATGAGGATTTTTTCACATCATTTGTAACATTACGGTCATGATTATACCGAATAATCCCTGGTCATAATCATACCAAGTCCATCTGGCCACAGATGACTTTCAACATAATATAAACATGATGATGAAGACAATGACATAATAATTCAATAAAACAAGTTAAAAAATTAATTTATCCAGGAACCAATAACGTCCAAATTGTCAACATGATACGGCTTTGTGGAGTAAAATTCAAGAATGCTCAAAAGAATATTTCCATGAAAAGATACTGGATGAAGGGCAAATATCAAGGATATTCCACTAATTTGATGGAGTATAGAAGTCAAAACTTTAACCAACTAAGTATAATAAAGAATGGAATAACAAAAGAAATCACCAAGCACGCGATAGACCGCACAGACAGGTTATTCCAACAGAATAATAAATAACGAAACCAGATTATGCGTAAACGCACAAACTAGATATTCCAACAGAATAATAAATAATGGAACCAGCTCATGCGTAGACGCACAGACAGGATATTCCAATAGAATAATAAACAACGGAACCAGGTCATGCGTAAACGCACAGACAGGATGTTCCAACAGAATAATATGTATGGGAGGAAGTGCCTAACTCCATTGTGTTGGGATGGGGTGGGTGAACGTCGGATGTTGGAACCTGAGATGGTTCAGCAGACGGTGGACATGGTAGAGTTAATACGTACTCGATTAGTTGCGGCTCAAGACCGACAAAGGAAGTATGTAGATCCTCACAGAGAGAATAGAGAATTCGATGTAGGATCTTTTGTTTTTCTGAAAATATCGCCTTGGAAAGGGAAGATACGTTTTGAAAAGAAAGGGAAGTTAAGTCCAAGGTTTGTAGGACCTTTTGATATTTTAAAAAGGATAGGGGAGATATCGTATGTAGTAGCCTTACCTTCAGAGATGGAACGCATTCATAATGTGTTTCATGTGTCAGTGTTGTGTCCTTATAAACCGGACTATAAACACGTGATAGCATATGAATCTATTCAGATAGAGAAGGACTTGTCCTATGGGGAACTTCCAATTCAAATTATTGGTAGGAAGGAACAAGTTTTAAGAAGTAAGGTCATACCTTCAGTGAAGGTGTTATGGAGAAATCACAATGCTGAAGAAGCAACGTGGGAGCTCGAAAGTAAAATGAAGGAAGAGAATGTAACGCCCGAGAAAATCAGATTTTTATAACAATTAAATTTTTATTTGATTATGTGAATTAAATGAATTTTATTGATTTCTTTGTGAGTAAGCTATGTGAAAGTCGTTCTATGACCTAGAATATGCTAACGTTGTTAGTATTCCGGTACGTGTTAGAAATAGTTGTTTGGAATTTCCAAGACGATAATAATTATTTTTCGAGAAATTTTCGTAAAAACACTATTCATATGTTTCTGTTCGGGGAATTATTTTAAAATTCCGGGAAACGCGAAATGATAGAATATCATGATGGGTTGAAATATCTGATAATATTTTATTTATGGAAAACGCAGTTTTCGCCTGCAGACTTAAAACCTAAGGGTTGAGTATATTGATTTCCGAGGAGGAAATAATATGCGTAGAAGAAATGGCGTTAGGTTTAATTCAAGTGTTATACAATGGGTGATGCTAGTTAGTATTTATGTATAATACGTTGAGTAAATACGAGGTACAATACTATTATTGTACGTATGGTATACGAAGGGAATACGTGAATTGTACGTGTAGAATACAATGCGTATCATAGGATTAATCTATGTATCAATGAGTAATTCACTTGTATTGGATTATGATTAGCCTAATCAATTGAATGACTAAGCCCAATGAGATGGATGGGTTGAGTCCAAGTCAAGGCCCAATGTTTATTTAGTTAAGCCAAATTTATTAAAATCGAACCGTGGGTCGAACAGGTGGGTCACCAAATGGGTAAAACCCATGGGGCAACCCATGGGATGTCACAAAAAGGAGGTGGGCCGGCTACTTTGGTGTGGAAGCCAAGCATAAGGCTTGGTCACCAAGTGTTTTACTTGGTGACCACACATGAATAGTAAGGAGGTGGTGTTTATTGACCATTATGCCCTCCATTCTAATTTCCTATAAATATGAGGCTAGGTTACTTCATTTGTGAGTTTTTCAACTTGCCAACCTATATCATTTGAGAGAGAAAAGAGAGCTAGACTTATAAGTCCTTCACTTGGGAAGCTTTAACCTTTATTTTTCCAAGAGATTTATTAGAAACTTAAGGTAATACTCCTTGTTCTTCATTCTCCATCTCTTTTTGATTTTTCTTTTGTATTGGAGAATCATAGATGGGTGGTATATGCCTTGTATGAGAGATTAAAGATTACTTACCATAGATTCAATCTCTATAAGTCATGAGATTATAAGGATCATAAGGTTTGAAATAGTTTTGAACCATGGAAATATTGGTAGTTGAGATCGATCGTGTATAAACGATTGGACTCCATCAATCCGCTAGTATTTGCATCTTGTTTGAATAGGGTGTAGATATGAAGTTTATGAAGCATTCCATGTGATTTGGCCTAGAGAACCCTAGTAACGAAGATATGACGAATTTTACGTAAATAGACGTTAAACGTCGAAAACGTAGAAATTACGAATTGGTAGTGGAAAGTTGTCGTAAGACTTGAAAACGTTGGTTTTCAATGTCAACACGTGAGATAGGTTGATTAAGAGTTATGGATTCGAGAATCGTCGGATTCCGACTTAGAACGAAGAAAACGAGCATTGAACGCTCATTAACGTTTACGAACGTATATAAAATGAACTCAATAGTGAATTCTGAGTTAACGGATTCGAAAGTGTTGAATTCTTATATGAACGTGTAGGGTATGTCATTTATGATGTGTAGGCTTTTGAACGGACCAAATAGGTCTTATAACGAAGAAGTTACGGCCCCGTGAAATTCACACAGGTTTTTAAAACTGCTGAGAATCTGGTACTGAGGTCTGGCGCAGCGACGCCAGACATAGTGTAAAATGCCACGCCGCAGTGCCAGTTATGGCCACAAAAAAATAAAAAGGTCTGGAGACTTGCGCCGCAGCGCGAGAGTTTGTTTATGGACTCGCGTCGCAGCGCCAAGTCCGGGCAAAACCTCTGGAGAGTGGCGCCGCAGCGCCACTAGAAAGCTTCTGATGTCGCGCCGCAGAGCGAGTTCAAGGCTTTTGATAGTAACTTAGGTTTTGAACTTCAGTTATTTCGAGACCTACTTGAGTTGAGTTTATATACTCAAAGAAAGTACAAAGACTAATCCTATATTACCTACACTAAGGTATAGAGTATGAAACTTAGGAATGTAATGCATGTTAACAAGATATGTACAACGAATAAAGTTGGTACCTTATCAACGATGTTTGAGTCCGGTTAATAAACATCAATAGAGTGATACACCGGGACGAAGGGTAATAAGTCATGTTGACTTTAATAAAGATATTAAGTTAACACAGACATAGAAGAGAAAGAAGCTTGTAGGAACAATGTGAATAGTTATTTGATAGCTAATTACAGTGTGTTATGTGAACATATCATGTAGATTCTGAAAAGGTTGTGGTCAGTCGAGTAAGTTATTTGACGACGCTAAAAGGCAAGTTTTCTTAACGCTTGTCTGACTTCCATGTTAGCCAAGTTTTATGTGATTCGTTGAACTGAATTGCAAGACTTGTTTTAAATAAAGGGTCGATGCCAGATTTTAACTCGGCTAGACTATTCGTAAGATATAGATTGATTATTATTCATATCATTCTATATAGAAATGTTAACGCTATCATATGCCAAGTATTTGGTACCGACGTGAACGTACTCGTTATCTCGCTCTAACAACTGAGCCCTGTTGACAACATCTGAATAGATAGAAAATTTGTGAGAAATGAGATACTGACGTATGCCGGGTTTCAAACCTCTCAGAAACATCCGCGTCATACGTTCCTCATTCTCCACCAAATGAGGTGCAAACCTGGATAACTCCGCGAACTTCGCCTCGTACTGGGACACCGTCATATTATTCTGCTCTAGTCTAATAAACTCCACTTACTTCATATGGCGAATACTTTCAGGAAAGTATTTTTCGTTAAAAAGTTTTTGAAACGTCTCCCATGACATGCTGAGTGCAGTTGGATGGGTACGCTTCACAGATTCCCACCAGTAGTCTGCCTCGCCACGGAACATAAAGGTGGCGAATGGAACCTTCTGTTCCTCCGTGCATCCCAAGACATCGAATATCTTGGTAATTTGTTTGACCCACGTTTCCGCCATGATCGGATCCGGCTTTCCCCAGAATTCTGGTGGTCCCAACTCTTTGAACTGCTTGGCTGTGACAAGTCGAGCGTTGCTATCATTTCCACCCGTATTCTGTACACGAGTCTCCCTCGTCTGGTTTTGCATGAACTGCAAAAAGCTCCTAAACATCCCGTCATTTATCGTCTGCTCAGTGGCATTGTTCACAGGAGGAACATTGCCAGCCTGTTGCACGTTCTCCTCGTTGGTAAGTACAGGCATCTCCACGGTCTCATTTACTCCACTGTTAACATTCTCAGTCGACATCCTCAAATACTGTCATAAAACAAGGGTTAATTAAACAAATTAACAAATCACATAATACCCCTATATTATGACCGACCAACAAATAAGCTTAGGTAGGACACACTAGCGAAGGATTTACTCGTCTCTCCCCTCCTAGTTTTATTCCCCGATCTCCGCCAGAGATCATATCCCTAAGCTCTGATACCAACTGTGACAACCCCAAAATAGGTCCATTCCACCCAACCCATTCTGAGTCGCCAAATACATGGTACAGAAACAACTACAACTTTTACAACCCATAAACTGTGAGTTTGAATACAAACATTGTCATCTAGACAATATTCACATGCAAATAAATCCCCATCATAATTATTGATACATAATTTTACAAAAAAAATGGTGAGGACTACTAAACAACTCTCTCTAGAACCTTCATTCCATACCCCGACTCGTACTCGCTACATTCTCGTCTCCTGAGAAGAAAGATGGAACAACAAGGAAAAGGGTGAGCTCAACTAGCCCAGTAAAGAATATTATGACTAAGATAATATACAACAAATTATCGTTAGTCTTCAACAGGGAAAAATCTGATAGAATACAATAGACAGCAAGTTTTAGATCAACAACTGCAGCGGAAACAACAATTCATTAGAAGAGTTAAGTAGAGAATAAAATCTACTAACATCTATGAATTTAAAAGTCCATCATCAATATTTTATCCCTGTAACATCAATCAATATATATCTCAAATCAAATCAAATTTTCATCTTTGCACTACAGGCCAAAGATATTCATCAGTCGGTCATGTTCATCTAAACACCTGTTCATCTTTGCACTACAGGCCAAAGATATTCATCAATTGTTCATGTTCATCTCAACACCTGTACATCTTTGCACTACGGCCAAAGATATTCATAATAAAATCAACCATCTTTGCACTACAGGCCAAAGATATTCAGTAACACCATCATTTAGGACTGAGGATGATGAAAAATATTTTAAAGGAAACGAATCCAGTGAAACAAAATAACAAGTATTAAAGATCCGTACTTTAAACAATCTGAGTTCAAAAATACTTCATAAATAATCATACTGAAGTAAAATTCAAGAATGATCAAAACATGGATACAATCAAAGCTAGTATCCAGAATAGATATTTTGGACAAAAAGAAGAAATTTCATTTTTTGGTGAATAGTGTCGTATTCGTGAATAGTGCCGTATACGTGAATAGTAACTCCGACACCAACAGATAGAAATTTCACAAAAAACATCATCATGCTTCGTGAATAGTAACTCGTGAATAGTAACTCATGAATAGTAACTCATGAATAGTAACTCATGAATAGTAACCCATGAATAGTAACTCATGAATAGTAACTCATGAATAGTAACCCCGACATGAAAAAGTTCCAAATTTGATAAAAAGTTCCAACCAACATTTCAGCATAATGATATTGAAGAAATAATATCATTTGAGAAGAAAATAACATCCCTTACCTCGAAAGACAGCACTTCTAGTTAAAACACCGGATATAGGCTATGACTTGAACTTGCACCGTATAGCAATACTCAAAGTATACTCAAAATACTCACAAGAATACGCTCGATAATATAGAGAGAGAAAACTTCAGTTTCTGGTGTGATTTTCAATTCTAACCTAAGCACCTATTTATAGGAAATTGCTTAGAACACCAAAGCAGAAAATTTAATATAATATTAATATATTATATAAATATTTCTACGCCATCCTTTTAAGAACTGATTTCAGCCATCTTTGTTGCTCCACAATAATGACAAAAACAAAAAAAACGTTTTTGTTATTAAAAACAATTAAAACTTCCAAAAATCAATTATTTCGGAGCTTCGGAACTTCAATAATTCATAATAAATAGCCCTTTTGCCAGAAAATTCGAATCTCGCGAGTTTTTATAGGAAATTCAGTTCTGTACAACTTTGCAGAAGGAAGTTTTTCCAAATTTCAAACAGAAATTAACCGAAATCCACAAACGGGCGATTTTACAGGCTATAATCAAATTTCAGTCAATAATTGTGTCCACCAACACACAAAATATGTGTTAAACATTTAATGCCACAAAAATACTCTTCCTCCTCATATACTCATATATCCCACATTCATTATAAAAATATCACCGTTAATATATTATTAAAATAATATATTTAAATGAATTATTTTATCAGAAAAAGATAAAATATTAATTTTCAACAATTGTCACAATAAACATTTTCTCCATCTATATCCACATAAAATCAATATTTTCCTCATCATATAAATCAATAATTTAATTATTCACAAATAATATTACAGAATCACAATATTAGCAACCAGGCCGTTCCCAGGAAAGAGGGGGCTTTCCAATAAGAATTTCTCCTTACTGGCGCGCAATTAGGTGACCAAACCTCTCCTTAGACAGAACTTTCTAGACATTGCCAATAATGTTATCAAATAATATTATTCAGATAATATGAATTATTGCTTCGATAATGGAAAATACTGTGTAGTGACAATTATTGAAACAACAGTAATATAAAATATCAATGCAGCAATTATTGAATCAATAACATAAAATACTGAACAGTAATTACTGTAACAATTATTGAGTAGTGCCTTCTTACGTAAGAATCAATAATTGGTGCAATACCGTGTGCTACTATGCAACAACGCGTATTACTGTGTTTTAACCACCGAGTATTCCAACAGTATTAACGGTAACAACAACGCCGTTTTTTATAAACAACTTATACTTGTCGTTTTCTTCATCCAATCGCTTTCCGTTATGGGCCCACAAAAGACTGCGCCGTCGTACGAATATTCCCCGACAACAATGAATATTTTATAACCACCTGCTTATTTAAAATATTTGCGCATTTTACCCATAACTAACCACATTAATCAAATCAACCCTTACTATTTCAAAATAATAAATAAAGGAAATTCCTTTTTATTTAAAAAATTTTCGGGGTCTTACAATTACAAAAAGATTTTACATATTACAAAAATAGTACAATTCACATTAATAAGGAAACCTAAAATCAAGAACTAATAACTAGCATAATTAATAATTCAAATTCAAATCCAAATATTTGGATCTAACAACAAAAATAAATTCAAATTCAAATTTAAATATTCAATTTCAAATCTTCATCTCCCTTACATACATTTTGAAATAATAGTCCGCCGCTACACCGCCACGAATCTCCGTTGTCCAAAACGCCAATGAGAATAAGAAGAAGATTCGCCCTACAAAAAGTTTAAAAATAAATAGATGTAACTTTTAATGTTCTGAAAAAAAATTTATAACTATTTTATTACTCATAAATAAAAAAATGGTTACCTTTGTATGAATGGTTGGCTACCAACTGTATCACATTCAAACAAAATTGGTAACTTAATAAAATTGAATTAGTTACTTTGGTCTGAAAGTTTGGCTACCAACTGCACTATAAAAAAATTGCAGGTGTGGATGTGAATTAGTTGTTTTGGTATGAAGGTTTTGTTTCCTTGGTACGAGGTTTTGCTTACCTTGATCTGAAGGTTTGGTAACCAGCTGTACTAAGAAAAAAATTTAAAGTGTGGAGGTTGATTGGTTACTTTGATATGACAGTTTGGTTACCTTGGTATGAAGGTTTGGTTACCATCATCCAGTATTCATATCCACCGCCACCACCGCCTGAATCTTCATGCCCACCTCCATTTTGATCTTCATTTTGAGAAGCTATTGGAGATATACAGTTGGTTGACTCATAAATATATATACACACACGCATATATATATATATATATATATATATATATATATATATATATATGTAGAAATCCCTGAAGACATTTGTAAACTATCTTAAATCAAATTCCTACATGTATTCTCCTTTGCTTTCCTCTGGTTTCTCCACCCGAAACCCTATTTTTACCACCATCGATAAGGGTCATTCATTTCATACCCAATTTTATTTAAGGCTTATGCTTCAAATCAATGGGTTTTTTTTTTGTGTTTGTGTGTAGGAGGATTGAAGGAGACGAAGGAAGCTTTGAGGGAAAACAAATTGGTGAAGAAGGGTGGAGATTATCTCAAGTCTGATAGTTACATGTATGCCCATTAACGATTCTTCCTCAAACATCATTACTCTTCTCAAGGCTGGAGCAAGCACTTAAAAGTGGTTATGAGGAGAGAGAAAGAATAGTTTATACAGTTTATATATATATATATATATATATATATATATATATATATATATATATATATATAGAAATAATACGGTGAATGAAGAATAAGGGTGATGACTAACTGCAGTTGTTATAAATGAGGAGAGAGAAGAAGCCATGAGTATAACTAATTCCTAAATTAAGAAATTCTAATTGAATACTAATTCCTTAAATTAAGGAATCCTAATTGCACTAGTATTGTAAATAAATAAGGGAGTGAATTAGTTGTGTAAAAATTTTATGAGGGCACTATTATTGTAATTATTTTTAAAAATGTAATAAAATATGTAATTCTCCCTTATTATTATTATTATAACTTATTAAATGCCCACATATAAAGTTTTTTCCACATATATAAGAACTAGTGTGTATGTAAATTATGTTGCATTAAATAGAAATTTATAAATTTTAATATTAAATTTTGAGGATTAAATAGAAAAATATAAATTTTAATATTAAAAAAATTATTTTCTAAAGTTACAAGGGAAAAAAGAGTAAAAAGAAAAAAAAAATATGACCCAAATACAATAAACTTCCACCAAAAGCCTCAAGTATAGATGAGTCATGCTGCTTACAGTTGATTATCTAGTTCTCCTCGCTCATAGCTTGGAATGGAAGTTGAATAATGAAAACCAAATAATACATATTTATTTGTAAGAATTATATTTGAGATAAGAATATTAATTTTAAGTGTTTTATTTGTTTTTAAATTTGAGATAATTAATTTGATTATAAAATAATTTAATAGTCTTAAATTATAACTATAATCACAGGATTATAATCCTATTATTAATAATATTGATATCATAATTTCATAGACTATAATCATTAGATTATAATTCTTGCAAACACACGTAGTCTTAAAAAAATATGTAACGGTGCGGAGGACTAAAAATATTTTTCTAATTTTTTTTTTGTGTGGTGATTTTTGAAAATACTTTTAACGAGTAGTTTTACACTTTAACAGTGTGTGTAAGTTTTTATTTGAGGAAAAAGAAAGGGAAAAATAATTAAAATTCTTCTAAACCCCATGTCTGTGAGTTTTTGTGAGGAAGAATGGAAGGGATTTAGAGGTAAAATTGATTTCATTTTTAACTCACCATTTTCCTTCAAAAAAGTGGGAGAATTTGGAGGGATGGGTAAGGATGGCAAAATAAAATATTTATATTTCCAAAAATAACCTTGTAAAATAAATAATATAACAATCTTATCCCTAATTATTATAACTACTAATTTTTAAAAATAAAATTTTTCTCTTTTCCCACCTCCCCTCCCCTCCCCTCCCCTCCCCTAGCACACACTTGTACAAAACTAATGAAAAGAGTTTAACCTTTTTCAGTTTCACCCTCACCCCAAAAAGAAAGAAATGGAAGAAACATGAAACTACTATAGTAATTTATTTATAGAGTAATGATATAGACACAAACTATTTTACAAATTGTTGATGTGTCATACTCTACCTCAGCATATTGTTCAACAAATTGCTTCAATGTATCCTTAACCCACATAAAAAGTTGAGGTGGAGTATACCCCATCAACAGTTTATAAAATATTTGTAGAATAGTTTGTATCTCTAACATTATTCTTTATTTATATTAGTAGTAGTAATTATTGTTAATTTAATTAATGAATGTATAGACCAAGTTCTTGCATGTGGCAGGCCGGCCTGGTTCAACTCTCAATCTTTGCATTGGCCCAATTTTAAATCCATTAACCATTGATGTTGGGCCATTTTAATTGGCTTCGAATTTATTTTTGATTTTTATATTCCCCTAGGGCCCAAGTACCTTTGGTTCAAAGGCAGATGAGGTTTCAACCTTTTAAGTATGGGTGATTTACATTTTCTAATACATTTTTAAAGGACCTTTTAAGTATTATAGCTTAATGGTGATCCATCTATTGATGATACTTCAAACTTGAAAACCACCCACAAACATCTATTGAAACAATGATATATAATTAATTTAACAATTTATCAGTTTTTAAGATAATAATAATAATAAGTATATGAAACAATATATTTTATAAACTTAATAATATTCAAAAAATTTATAAATAAAACTGTACGTTTTTATAAATAAAACCGCAGGTATGCCGCATGGGGGCCGGGCCGGGCTGATGATGGATCCGATCGGATCGAAGTCGTAATGGTTGATTACCATGAAATGGAATGGGATGGGATACCACGAAATACGTTTTCCAAAACAGAAAGGAGGGTACAAATGAAATAACTTCTGAAACAAAAAGAGTTGCAATGAAATAATTACTATAAAAATTATAAAGGAAAAAAATGATATATATATAGAGGGACTGGATCCTGTCCGGGATCTCGGATTTTATAAAATACGAACTTTTTTTTTTTTAAACAATTAATTTTTTTTAATGTTTTATTATATGTATCCATAACACACCAAAAATATTGTATTATATAAAAATTTCAGTTCCATAAAATATTAAACTTTTTTTTAATTGTTTAAAAAAAATAAAAAAAATTAAAGGTCCGTATTTTAACCTGTTCAGGAGTCCGGACATGATCCTTTCTCTCTCTCTATATATAGATAAATACTATTTGATGATTGTAAGATAAAATAAATTAAAGTAAATACTTATTAATTTCTATCTGTCTCCATATATATATATATATATGTTAGCTGGGTCCCGTGTCTCCGACACTGTATATACGATGTGATTTATCTCAAATTTTGAACGATCCAGATGATTTATTGAGTAAACGAAAAATTCAAAATTATTCATATTTTATTAAATAGATATAAATTAATGTACGGCAAGACTCATAAATAATAAACAAACTTAAAAAAATTGTTTGACTTGTCATGTCCTCGAGTCCTCAGGCATGGCCTCTCTCTCTCTATTAATTAACCATTGTACTCTATTCAATTCTAGTATATATTCAACTGGCTGGCGTAAAAGTGAAATAATATTGGTTGCTATATATGCTTCACTGCGAGGGACCATTTTCCCCTTAATATATGCGACACTCTTTCTTGACGTGAGAACGAGATGGTGCAAGTTCTGAATTATATAGGCCTACATCATCATATATAGTACTCATATCTTTTCACACACACACACACACACACACACACACACATATATATATATATATATATATATATATATATATATACACGGTTTCTTTCTCCGACCAACGAACTTTAAACAGTAAATTAAAAATGAATCAGCTATGGTTCAAATTATCGTCACAGTTATATCGGGTTCATTTTTAATGGTAAAGTTCAGATGACCACCTGGGGTTTGGGCGCTTTCTCACTTAACCACCTGTAGTCAGTAAAGCTACATTTAAACTCCCGACTTTTTGAGTTGAACTGAAAACGTCACTTTTTCCATCCAATTTAACTGTGCGTGTATGTCAAACGCAAAAAGCGCGTGAAAAGGGCCGGTAACAGTCAAAAAAGACTGGTAAATGTGCGAAATACCCCCTTCTTGATTACGGGTGGTTAAGTGGGAAAGACCCAAGCCCCAGGTGGTTTTCTTTCAATCATGTCAATCAATTAATAAATATCTACAAATTCGGCTTGCTTCCAAGTTGAAAGTATTCAACACAACATCATGGTCAAAAGGAGTTCTTTCATTATTATCGTCCCCGCTGCATAACAGGAATTTTCAACAACTTTTCTTTCATTATTATTGTACAAGATTATGGTAAACCACTTGGATCAACAGCAAGAAGGATAAAACAACATAACTACCCAATGTACATTACAATAAACAGATCGAGATTGCCATTTAAAGGAAAACATCATTTGCTCTATATAATTATTTTTATAGGAATACAGAACAACTACTACTACTACTGCACCAAAGATGGTCTTAGCCTTAGCCTTAACCTTGACCCACAAGGCCACAACAGCTAGTATATGTAGGCTACTAAAGAATTTATGAAAACGACAAAAATATTTTATGAAAATAACGACAAAAATATTTTATGAAAATAACGGCGGAAGTTTTACCGTTAATACTGTTGAACTACTCGGTAGTAAAAGTACAGTAATACACGTGGTTGCATAGTATTAATTATTGATGCTTACGTGATAAGTCACTCAGTTTTGTTGGTATTATTAATGTAATAATACAGAAAATCTTTTTATATAAAACAGAATAATTTTATAAAGTTATTCTATAAATAGAATATATTATATTCTATTATGCATAGTGTCTGCATAATGTTTGCATAGTAAAATCTTTTATAAAGTTTTTCGTTTTATTAGATTATAAATAGAATATATTATATTTTATTTAAAAGATTTTGCTTTAAATATGGACCGTCAGATTAAAGTAAATCAATCTGGACTGTTCATGGATTAGTTACTATGCATTCCATTTTTCTATAAATAGAAGCTCATTCCTTCATTATTTTCTTACAAATTCACTGAACTCTAAAGAGAGAAACTATAGTGAGAGACTATAGAGAGATATAAGAAAAGTATTCTGCTACTTAACTACTTTTATATTCAGTTTCTTTTACGGTAAGGGGTGTTATTCTTTCTTATTCATGAACAGAACTGTTGTTATTCCATTTCTTATTATTCTGTTGGAATAACCTGTATACGCGGTCTACCCTATACTTGGTGACATTCTTCTATTATTCTGTTGGAACATCCTGTCTTTGTGTTTTACACCGGACCTGGTTCCGTCATTATTATTATTCCGTTTGAACATCCTGTCTGTGTGTTTTACACCGGGCCTGGTTCCGTCTTATTATTATTCCATTGGAACATCCTGTCTGTGTGTTTTACACCGGACCTGATTCCGTCTTTATTATTCTGTTGGAACATCCTGTCGGTGCAAATTTTGCCTGACTTGGTTCCGTTATTATTATTCTGTTAGAATAACTTGTCTATACGAAGTACCGCATGTATGGTGATTTCTTTTGTTATTCCATTCTTTATTATACTCAGTTGGTTAAAGTTTTGACTTCTATACTCCATGAAATTAGTAGAATATCCTTGATATTTGCGCTTCATCCAGTATCTTTTCATGGAAATTTTCTTCTGACCATTCTTGAATTTTACTCTACAAAGTTGTATCATGTTGACAATTTGGACATTAGTAGTTCTTGGACAAATTAATTCTTGAACTTGTTTTATTGAATTCTTATATCATTGTCAGCATCCTCATGTTTATATTATGTTGACAGTCATCTGTGGCCTGTAGTGCATAGATGAACTTGGTATGATTATGACCAGGGATTATTCGGTGTAATCATGACCGTAATATTACAAATGATGTGGTAAAAGTCCTCATTGGCCCGTAGTGCATTGATGGACAGTTGTTGGCATGATCATGACCATTGATGAATACACAAATATCCTTGACCCGTAGTGCATGAAATTTGTGGTCGTGACCCTAATGAATATTCTTGGCCGTAGTGCAGGGATGATGTGGATTATTTATTAAGCAGAGTCTCAGCGATATAAGTGATAAAAAACTTTTTAAATCATAAAAATAGTAGATTCTATTCTCTACTTCACTCTTTTAATGGATTGTTTGATCCGCTGCAGTTAAATTTGATGTTGTTATATTTTATCAGTTTAACACTGTTGAAGGCTAACGATAATTTATTCTGCATTATCTTAGTCATAATATTTTTTACTAGGCTAGTTGAGCTCACCCTTTCTTTCACTGTTCTCTTCAGGAAATGAGAACATAGCAGGGACTAGTCGGGGAACGGAGTGACGATCCAGAGAATAACATTAGTAGTCCTCGCTATTCTGTGAAATAGTGTGATAATAATTGTAATGAAGACTCCTTTTGAGTTTGTATAATCTCTAGTAGATAATATTTGTATTCAAACTCACAGTTTATGTTTGTTGTATTGTACACGATAGTTGTATTAGTAAGTTGTATTTAAATTCTGTACCATGTATCTGACAACCAAAGATGGGTGATGTACACCTAATTTTGGGGGCGTCACATACTTGCTAGTGTACTTATTATAGATCCAATGTGTTATTGTATCCATAGTTTAGTTTGAATAGCTCCCATATTTTATACGAAAAAAAGACTAGCGTACGTACGTGTATTAATTAAGATTGTTTCAATGGCCTATATATAAATTTAAAATATATTACATTTGAAACAACTCGGGTCAAATCACGAGTCCGGAACAAATTTTGTGTCAAATCCCAAGTTCGAATTGAATCAAATTCATCAAAATAAGGCCTCAAACTACTGGCCCAATAGTATCTTCTTGGGTCATCTTAGCCCACCACAGACTTCCAAAAAGTCATGACTTGAAGGTACTATTGGTAGTAACTTATTTTCTTATATGCAGACAAATTTTCCCCCTATCTTTCGACGTGGGACTGGGGTGTTACAAACTCCCCACTTAAATTTCTGACATGCCCGTCAGAACCGATCACACACACGGCCCAAAGATCTTTGCCTCTCTAGCCATTGTGGGATAATACCGGCTAACTTTGTGTCCCCACCTCCGGACCTCCATCTCTCTATTATGGGATAATACCACCTGCTTTTGTGTCCCCACCTCCGGCAACTCGATCGGATGACCTGACTCGAGCTTTCGATAGTCGGCTTTGATACCATATGAAACAACCCGGGTCAAATCCCGAGTCCGGAACAAATCTTGGGTCAAATCTCAAGTCTAAATTGAATCAAATCCATTAAAATAAGACCTCAAACTACTTGCCCAATAGTATCTTCTTGGATCATTTTAGCCCACCACAGGCTCCCAAAAAGTCGCGACTTGAAGGTACTATTGATAGTAACTTATTTTCTTATATGTAGATAAATTTTTCTCCTATTTTTTGATGTGAAACTGGAGTGTTATAGCATTCCTCTACGTACTGAGAAGATCAGAAAAGAGCCAATTAAGTAAGTAACCCTCCTTTAGGGGATGGAAAACAAATTTTTTTATAATTTCCATCCTCTAAAGGAGCAGAAGACCTATGACTTAACTGCTCTTATTATTTTGCCTGAAATCGAACTAGCTAGTAGTAAAGTTAATATTTCGCCTTCATGGTAAATACAACAACACATAAAACTCTCGCGCGTGTTTTAATTTCTTCAAAAATATAGACATGAAATATTAGGATACCCACTGACCTATTTGCTAAAAAGAATTTAGAGAAAAGAAATTTATATCAATTTCTCAAGTTATTAATTATTAGGCTTATATATTAATACAAAATTAAGTTATAAACATGCAAGTTGAGCTAGCCAAGTATTTAAACAATCTCAAATGCATGAGATCGATATTCAAGTAGACTCACTTTTAAAAGTCTTTTTATTTTATGATAAATAATTTCTTAATTACTAGGTAGGTTAAATTAAAACTAAGTAAATAACATATATAGCTGACATCTTTAAAATTAATGAAGGGGAATCATAATTTAAACCTGGACAAAGAGGGGAGTAATGAATATGCCTAGCATATTTTCAGATCCGGTTAGCATGAAGTTATTTTTTTAGTAAGTTGGTCAATTGGCCAATAGAATACTGATACACATACAGTGGCGAAGCCAAAACAATATTATCAGTGGGAGCGAAATTATTACCAAGTTATAAATAATTTGGCGGGGGTTCGGGGGCGATACTTTATACTTTCATATATATATATATATATATATATATATATATATATATATACACACACTATATTACAATAAAAATATAATGAGTAATAATATATGATATATATACACTATATTGACTCATAATAGACTTTTTTAATCACAATTGTTCATAAGTAAGTAATTCATTATTTATTTTTAAAAGTAATATAAATTAGATTATTATTTAGTTTAAAATATTATAGAGAGAGATACATATATTGAGAGGATATGAGTCATATGTGGTTAAAATTTGATTAACAATTTCAGTGTAAAAAGAGTGGGTGCAAATTTTAGTGGGTGCAAATTATTTTAAAACGGGAAAGTGTAATACCCAATTTCAGTCAAGTGTAATACCCAATTTCAGTGGGTGCAAATTGACTCTCCTGACCTTCAAAAAAATCTATTTATCATATATTAAAAAAAAAATCCAGTGGGTGCAATTGACCCCACTAGCTAACAAGTGACTTCGCCCCTACACACATACCACATCGCCTGCGTGTCGATATTCTATTATTCAATTGACAAACTTACCTCAAAATAAACTTTATACTAACACTTTCCCATGTTTTCGTTTTGTTTGGGACTTAATTCTCAAGGAAACAAAACGTGGACAAGGAGGGAGAATGAATGCCTTGATTTTGCAAGTCTACAAAATACTCATTTAAAGATCGATATTGTAAGAGGAACAAAAAGTATTAGTAATTTATTACTACTACTACTTTGGCATTTATTTTTGGAGGGAATTAATTCTAATTTTAACATTAATTAAAACTAATAGGAGTAATACTTATAGTATTTTGAAGAAGTAGTAGTATTTTCTTTTTATAGTGATAATGGATAAAGAATAAATATTTAATGTTGTAAGTTTCAATACAACTGTTGGAGAGATATATAAATCATAGTTAAACACACCCATGGCCATCGATGATTAAACCTTAGCTGCTAGTTGTATGATTGGATGATACCTGATGTCATCAAATCAAAAGCATTTTTAAAGAATTAATTGTATAATATTAATTATTTATATTATGCTTGTATATAAAAAAAAGTATTATTTATTAAACAAAAGTTAATAAGAGAATCAAAATTATACTACTTATTTATTTAAAATTTTCAAACAATATAAATTAAAATATAAAAATATTTTTTTAATACAATTTATATTAATGGACGAAAAAGTAGTAAATAATACTAATATTACTCCGGTATTTATCAAAATTAAATAAAAAAACTAATTTTCATTTAATATTTACTCCGAATTCAGTGCACTCAACGGCTTTAGGTACGATATCATGGAGTAACCTTTGTTTCTTTTCTATACTTTTCGGAGTTTATCAATTGTTTATTTATTCAAAGCTAAAAATAGCAATTAGTAGTTAATTTGACCTTAACAAACACCCTCATCACGTAATGGCATTGGCAGAGCTAGATAGGGTAGGAAGAGTACAACACCCCCACGTATCCACTGTCCTACACGTGGCACTTCCTTAACATGTTTTTCCAAATCCTAATTACTCCTACTATGATTAATTTAATGGCTAACTACTACTAGTACTTTTTCATGCACTAAACTCCAAAACTCAACGATGTCGTTTCCAACAGTTGACAAAATAAAGCTCTCAACGTCCCGAGCCGACAAAAATACCTCTATATTTAAGGACAATTTTGGCCGTGCGTTTAACCCACATTTACAGCTCAAGCCCAGAAGAGAAGTAGTACTACTCCATGCATAGACATAGTTTTAGTACGAAAGTGGTTAGTATGAAGTTTATTTTGGGGTAAGTTAATTAATTGATCAATAGAATATTGATACGTAGGCGGGATTGTATGTGTGTCAGTATTCTATTGGCCAATTGACCAACTTATCAAAATAATAACTTCATGATAACCGGATCCGTAGTAGTACTATTAAGTAATAAAGGGCAATTTTTTGAGACAATTGGGGGGCCGTCCGGTCCTCTTAATGACCGATGCTTTTGATTTTTTTAACCACAATTATAAGAATAATAAATAAAAAATAATAGAACAAGTTTGAACAAAAAATTATAAAAAAATATTTTTTATTGAAAAAATACTGTAAACAGTTTACAGTATTTTTTTAATAAAAAATATACTTTCATATATATATATATAAACAGTTTACATATATATATATATATATATATATATATATATATATATATGAACTTCATCGATCATTTGCTAAATTACAATTTGTATAGTAATTAATATTACTACTCACCTGCAAACACACTACACTACGTGTGCGATTTAATATAAAATGATTTAGAGAGTGGAAGAGTAAAAAAGACAAGAAAGAAATTAGAAATTAGAAATTAGAAATTAGAAATTAGAAAAATAAGTAAGAGAATTAATAGAGATGTATAAGATAAAAATAAAAAAATAACCTTTTTGTTTACACCAAATTAATCCTCAACTTTCTTTCTGGCTTTATATAATATAGATAAGTTATTCATATTTTTAAGAGCTGTATATATTAAAGATAAAAATCAAACACCCTTAATATTATTTATTAATTTACTGTAACATGTTTCAAACAATAATATATAAGTATATAGGCTAGAATTTGCCTGAAAGGCAGTATATATATATATATAGAGAGAGAGAGAGAGAGAGAGAGAATTCTTGAATTACTTGGGAGTAATTAATCAAGTTGGTTCATAACCATTTACTCGTATTTATTACACACATCACATAAATAAACAACAATCTAATCCAATTTAATCTCTCAAGTGGGGACACAAAAAGTTAACCAGAGATTAGAACCAGGGTTAAAAATTTGTGGTGGGTTAAGAAGGACAACCACAAAACCCAGATTTTTATTATCTACAGTCATCATCCTCATCCTCCTACCACTCCCAAAACTAAAACCAAAAACCAACAACAAACCCTCTCCTCCTCCTCCTTCCCTTTCTAACATCATCATCTCTCTAATTAGCTGATCTGTTCCTCTTTGCTCCCTCTTCCCCTTTACTCGCTCCTTTTTGATGGATAAAGATGTCACTTTTTTACTCAAAATTCTAACCCCAAATCTAATCACTTCTTAAGTAAACGCTCTTATTAACCCCTCCCCCCCCTCCCTTTCCTTTTGTAGATGTTCAGCCATGGAAATAGCCACTACCTCCACTAATAATACAAGTGCCTCCAACACAACCACCGCTATCAAAACCCCAGAAGCTGAAACCGAAACCCCTACCCGGATCCAACCCACCGAGCCCTTATCCTTCACCAACGGCGTACTCAAGCGCCACCACCCTCTCCACCACCACTACCACCACCAACAACCTATTCTAGTCATTTACAAGGAGTGTCTCAAGAACCACGCTGCCAGCTTAGGCGGCCACGCCTTGGACGGATGCGGCGAGTTCATGCCTTCCCCCTCTGCCATCCCCACCGACCCCACCTCGCTAAAGTGCGCAGCCTGTGGCTGCCACCGCAACTTCCACCGCCGTGAGCCGGAGGATCTGCACCCAGCTACACCCAACAAAGCAGTCATCGAGTACCAACCCCACCACCGCCACCACCCTCCGCCTCCACGCGCTAGCAGCCCGAGTTCTCCTTCCCCGCCACCGATCTCCTCCTCATACTACCCCGCCTCGGCACCCCACATGCTCCTCGCCCTCAGCGCCGGCTTACAAGGTCCACAACCGGAGCACAGTCCGACGGTAGGACACGCTACAGCTCCAATTTCCGCACACCCAAATGGTAGAAAGCGATTCAGAACAAAATTCTCCCAAATTCAAAAGGAGAAAATGTTCGAATTCGCAGAAAGAGTGGAATGGAAGATCCAGAAGAGGGACGAGGCGGCAATTGCGGAGTTTTGCGGCGAAATTGGAGTGGACAGAGGGGTTCTGAAGGTGTGGATGCATAACAATAAAAGCACTTTTGGTAAGAGAGATAATATTGCTAACACCAATGGCGGTACTACTTACAACAACACCAACAATGACAGTACTCATGAAAACAACAACAGCAGCGGCAGTCAAGAAAATCACAACCAGCTTCACAACAGTGATAGTGTTAGTCCTCTTCACAATGTTGTTGCTACTAATGGGAATGGTTCTTCTTCTTCATCCTAATCTGTTGTATCATGATGGATAAATAAGGATTTACTGGAGTTTTGGATAGTACTTTGTCAATCAGGCTGCAGCTGGTATGCATGATTAATTAGTTTTTAATCTTGTTTAATTAGTTATTAATATAATTAGTGATAATCACCTTGTTGAGGTCCTTGAGGATAACAATGGAGAAGTTATTCAATGGAGAAATTTCATTTGTTATTTTACTTTTAACCTATCTCTTCTTACTGCTATGTCAATTAATTCTCATTATATATAGCTAGTTTCCTATTTTTAGCTTAAGTATTTCTTTTTTGGGTCTTAATTAATGTTCATCTAGTTTTCTATCTTTTTGCCCACTTTTGGCTTAATGCATGTGAGAGAGCTCTAATTTATGAATATGTCCCCCAGTTTTGAGAAAGAAGGAGATATGTGATCTTTAATTCCTGTCTGAAACGAAGAAGCAAAAAGTGGGCTACCAATACCATAGCTTGGGCGGTTTCATTGCATATTTTAATTCATCTCTGGTGCTAGCTTTTGCGTAGTAATACTAGATAGTAGATACTACTATTAATTTTGGTCCCAATATTATACCAAAATATATATATATATATATATATATATATATATATATATATATATATATATATATATATATATATATATATATATGAAAAAAAAATTGAATGGAATGAATAGTTTCATGTTTGCTTTGGACATCGATCATTAGGTCTTTTTCAGTCTTTACTTTATCCGGCTTTTATTACAAGTGGATTATCACAAAGGATAGATGGATGGATAGAAATTACATTCCTCCTCCTTAATCTTACCCTTTATGCATATTATTATTATTCTTAATATAATTACAAACCCATCCACCCCACTTTATTTATTTATTTAATACTCAAGTATGTATGTGTCTTAGTTTAGCTTAGCATGGAGTAGTACGTATTTAGAGGATAAAATGTCTAATCTGATGTTTGGTAGATAATATACGTAATTTGCCAAGAAAGTTAATGGAATGAAAAAAGATGATGGGTTTAAGATTAATTAAGGTTTCTTTACTTTCCTTATAAGGGAAGCATATACGAGCAACTACTAGTAATGGGTGATAATTATTGAAAAGGTGACGAAAGATGACTCATATTATTAATTTCTTGCAAGTAAGTTGTTTTGGGTATTTAGTGACACTTGTGACTAGTGTTGGTGTTGTTTTTGTTGATCCATTTTTTTCATTGCAATATTTGTTGCTGGTTTGTACCTTGTTAACTACCCTAGCTAATAGTATGGGTTGGTCGGTCCTTCCACAACTACAGAGTTGTGGCTTGTGGGTATACCCTTAATTTGTTTGCCTTAAACAGCGTAAATGATTACAAACTCTTGGCTGTCATAACATAATAACCCATGCATCATTGTCCCTTTGCTAGCTTTTAAGAGCTGCTATTTTAATAGAGTGCTATGATATTTAAGGAGAAATGTTATTTAAGAGGAATATATATACATATATAACAAGGATCAAGAACATTCTTTTTAAATAGAACTCCTTTATATATCAAGACTATGTTTAATGTATAGTGTATAAGAAATATTGTCCATGATCACGTACATAAGAGAGATTTTAGGAATTTATGTTTTTATTGAAGCTCAAGGAAGGAGTTTGGGTCGGGGCCTGAAGGAGAATCAATTGAACTTACTTGTCGATTAACGTTGTGCATGTGTATCAGTAGAAAATAAGAATCAGTTTATGTTAATTTTAAGTTTGAAAATATAACTTTTAAAATGTTAATATTAATTTTATAATCTAAAACCAACGTCGGAGGTAGTATGTTTTTACATAATTAATTTAAAATATGGCATATTAATTAATGCTTAGCAAGAGCTATATATATGTATTATAATATATTGCCTATAAACATAATGCATAAAAATCAAGTTGATTAAAAAAAAAGGTAATTGTTAAATCCACAACACTTTTTGTTATTTCCACAACAAAAGTGTCGCTGTAGATGTATAGCGACGGTAAAAATTGTTGCTATAGAATCTATAGCAACACTTTTGCTGTAGAAATAATAATTTCTGTTGTGAATTTAACAAATCCCTAAAAAAATGGTCGTGTAAATTGGAAAAGAAGTGGGTGTAAGAGAGACATTCAACGACCTCCCAACTAGGCCCACGTTGATGGTTTATATGATAAAATAGCAAATCATATAGGTTGTTGAAGATATTTTTAGGGAATTGTAAAATTCACAATATATTTTGTTATTTTCATAACAAAAATGTCGTTGTAGATGTATAGTAACGGTGAAAATCGTCGCTATAGGATCTATAGCGACACTTTTATTGTGAAAATAACATTTTATATTGTGAATTAAACAGTTTCCTATTTTTAAAGGATCCTCTCTAATTTTGAAGGGTTTAAAATGAAAATGATGAATATTTGATCAAATTGAAGGAAGAACATACAAGGTGATAATTTGAAATGAATGCTACATATGTTAAAATCAATAATTTTTGTTATATATCCAATCCAGTTAGACGAAACTACAAGATTAAAACTAAAAAAAAGTTCTGTTACCTAGTGAAACATGTAGCTAGCTAGTATACTTAATTGGTGCAAGAGAAATAATATGGGTTAAATATTCTAAATTTGTTACATTTGGTGATCGAGTGCTTGTATTATTAAAGGGAGAAGCAATTGAGAGTTTCTCAGCCGTCCGTTTAGAGATGAGATGAGATGAGATGGCAAGTACATATTGGAACATGAGCATGTGTTAGGAACATGAGAAGTTATGATTCCTTGTGGGTAATAATTTGAACATTAATTAGCCAAACTTGATGTAGAAATTGAAACACCAAATTTATTAGGAGGACATGCATCTTATTTGGTGGATTCTCAAGGACAGAAAGAGAGTCCGAGCGATCGAGGAGCTAGCGTAAAGTGAAATTCATGTTAAATTCATTTCATGACCAATATAGTATAGACATGTAGGCAGAGAGATCACCCTTCCGCCTATGTATCAGTACTGTATTGAACATGAAATAAACTTATCATGAAGTGAATTTCATGCTAATCAGATCCGAGCAAGGGCCATATATATGTATATATATATATATATAAGAAAAAATTTATATACACATCTGTGTAGTATAGTCACTTATGTCGACGTTTTTTTGGGCTATAGTAACGGTTTAAATATTTTGATCTATGACGACGGTTGAACCGTTGTTAAAGCCCCAAAAAATCGTCGTCATAACACGACTGTGTACTACACAGCTGTGTATATACATATAGTTTATATATATATATATATATATATATATATATATATATATATGTTGCACCACAGTAATACTAGTAGTAGGTGCATGTCAATGTGGGACGTCGTAGGGACTTCAATTGACGTCTACCATTCTACCAAAAGCGTCCCCAGGAGGATTCCTTCTACTGTATATAGAGGTGGCAAACGGGCGGACGGGCCCAGGCCGGGTTGGGCTAAAATGGGCTGGGCCAAAAAGACCCGGATTTTCACGGGCAAAAAAAAAAGCCCATCGCCCGCAGGCTCGCGGGCCGGCCTGCGGGCCGAATGGGATTTATGCCTATTTTTTGCATTTTTTTCATTCCGCTAAGCCCGCGGTCGGCCGGGCTGGACCGGGCTTTGAACGGGTCAGGCTAAAAAGGCCCGATTTTTTGTGGGCCAAAAAAGTGCTACTCAAAGCCCATTTTTTGACGGACGACCCGGCCCGGCCCGGCCCGCGTACTTTGGGTCCGTTTGCCATGTCTAACTGTATAAATCACTCCGATTACGACTTTTATTTATGGGTTATTTTAAGGCTCTTAAATTTGAGATCCTCAAATTATTTTTTATTTATAGAATAAAATACACTGAAATTCTGTATAAATAATTATAATAACAATTATGATCTTTTAATTTTTCAAGTAACAGTCAGTGTTACTAACAAAAGGACAAACTAACAACTCAACAATCTCCGTATTATAAGAAGCCCTACTATATTTTTTTCCAAATTTAATCTCCTCCCAAAATAACTTTCTTCTCGTACATGACAAAAAAATTATTTACAATATTTGTGAATATTAAAAGTATATTGTTATTGCATGTATATTTTTTGGTCATGACTAGTGAAATAAAACATGTCTGCCCTCTTGAGATACTTATTTCTTGTCAATTAGACTCATTCCCTGGATTTTCTTTTATTTTTAATTTCGGTGTATACGTGATTTAAAATTACTTCATTTAAGTCAAGGAAAGAGAGCCGAGAGATTGCAACTACACCATCAATTAATCATGTGAAGCTTTTGTTGTGAGGTCTGTTCATAAGATGTATATATTTCCTTGAATCAGGAAGCATAATGCTTTAAATTATAGAGTGCTTAGTCGCATGTATGAGAAGCATTTGGTTCCTTTCCTAGCTTTCAAAAGCAACTAATACCGATGCTAGCTAGCCCAATCACTGCATGAGGTGTTATATATATATATATATATATATAGTTGCTGTGTCCCGTGCTTCATGTAATACATAGACGGTGGGAATTATTCCAAACTTTGGACGATCTAGGTTATTCATTTGGGTGAGCGGAAAATTCAAAATCAGTTGTATTTTGTTATATAGGGAGCGGATCAGGTGCGGGATCCCGCATCTGGTTAAAATACGGACCTTTATATATTTATTTTTTTTGCTTTTTTTTTTAAAACAACTAAAAAAAAAAAAAAAATTATGGAATTGAAATTTTTTCATAATACAGTGTTTTGGATGTGATTTGGGTACGTATAACAAAAATATGTATGTACAGTCTGGGCAGACTGTACCACCACTTTTTGGTATAGGTATTCAAAACACGCCCAAAACATTATATTATGGAAAAATTTCAGTTCCATAAAATATTAAATATTTTTTAGTTGTTTTAAAAAAAAAAAACCAAAAAAAATCAAAAAAAAAAAAAAAGTCCGCATTTTAACAAAATAAGGGAGCCCTTACCTGATCCTGTCTGTTGTTATATATATATATATATATATATATATATATATATATATATATATATATATATAAGTTATAATTAACTAGGATATATATCGTACATATTTAAATTAATCCAACTTTACTTTTTTATCATTCCAGATTAAAATTTGAGGTACCAAATCTTATTTTGGTGAAATGGAGTAATATTTAATCTTAATTACTATAGCCAGTAATAGTATGCATGGTTGACTTTACAAATTACAAAGGATGGATGCACTATTTAAAATCATCAACTTTCACCTGCATGCGACTCTTTATTTTTGGACGCTGGTCGTATAAGTATGTCATTTTGGTCTTGAAAAAGTTACCTTAAATTATTCATGTCACCACAGAAAGAACCCTAATTACGAGAGAGAAACATGTAGCAAGCCGGAGTTAATAAAGTAAAAGGTTATAATTATATATATGAAATGGACTTATCATTTAAGCCCTTAAGGTGAATGTGTATATTTATGAAATTGGGTAATAAGTATTTTGGTAGCTAAAAGAACTGAATTGTGAAGCCTATTTCAATTAGGTTAAATATTTTTCTAGCTAATTTGAAAAGAATAGAAAATGTTGAAACGTTGAAAATTATGCACCAATATTAACTAAATGTGGTAAAGTAAGAAGAAGGATAATTGAGTTTGTCTAACCAAAAACCGAAACTGATCGATTTGCACATGATTAAACCCTCTATATATGTTTTGCCCGCAATATATATATAAATATGGCAAAAATAGAGATACACTATACGATCGTAGAATAATCACTGACTGATAATAGAGTAGTCACTCTACTATTGTAAAAACGCAAAATGAATCTTCAAATCGTAAAGTGATTATTAGCTCTACAATCGTTCTACGATCATAGACTGTGTGTAGCTACGTTAATACATATGGTGTTTGCAGTCTATAATTCAAATCATGTGACAATTGAATTTATATAGGGCTGGCGTTCCGCCCATTCAAGTGTACTCCTGGAAGTGGCCAGACACATTCAAGTGGTGTTCTCAATATCACATAATTAGCTTTTTTCTATATCTGAAATTTGGTCAGCTTCGGATTGTGGAGTTGTTTTTGTTTGTGCATTAATTCTCCATTTCTTGGAATATTCAAACTGGTACTTAGGGGGATAGGAGGGAAAGTAGATTCATTATGTAGATCCAATATTGACTCGGTGTTTGATTGTTTCTTAACCGTTCATCTCTTTAGACTCATATTCGTATATTAACAAGTGAGCACCACTTGTAGGAGAATTGTAAACTAGCCCAATAAGCATGTTAGACCACATCCTTACCTAAAAGGTTAACCTATTAGATTGAGGTTCCACCATACTTATTAACTCATCTATACCATTGAATTTATCTAATATATATGGGATTCATGTGAAATATCCCAACAATTACACCTTTCTACAAAAGAGTCCAATTAATTATTTTTTTAATAAACAAGATTTATGAGTAAGCATGAAAACAAAATTATGCTGTAAGTTCAAATTTTGGATTTGAAACCCTTTTTGTAAAACTAATTTATGTTGGTTTTTTTTTAATATTTTATTTTTAGTACTAAAAGAAATGAAGCTATTTAACAGTACATCAATATTATATAATAACAGTCTTGGATTGAACTTCTGGAATGTGAGTATATTAGAACTGGATTTTTTTTTTCATTGTAGATTAAACCATTAATTAAGTGATTAATATTATTACTCTTGTATGCATCTTGTATAAGTTTCTTTAAATTTTTTAAAATTCTAATTGTGCTGGAGTAGCTCAGTTGGTTTGAGCGTGAGGCTGTTAACCACAAGGTCGAAGGTTCAACAAGCCCTTCTTCTAGTGTTAATTTTGTTTTATTTTTATTACTTTTTTTAATAATCTAAGTCAACTTTTGTCCAAAATTTAATTTTCACTTTCATCTCGAATATTTTGAAAAGAATGCAACGTCTGATGAGGTGCTTTCATTGAATGAATTAAGATATACTGATTCATTAATTACCAAAAAAAGAAAAGAAAAAGAATATATACATATATATTAAAAGCATTTATTCTTGTTTAGCTATAGGGATATATACCAAAGTTGGGTTTGTATAATTGAACCGATAGTGATGGTGAGCATGGTTCTTGTTATACTAGTAGAAAACCTCTTCCCATACACAAACAAACAAACATATTCTAATTTAATTCAATAAACAAACAACAACTAAACAAATTTCTCACCGTTCAATGTGAGATGTAATGGTCGAGATCGATAAACTTGGGGCTTATGGCGAGAGAAGCTCTCACTGTAATGATTAAGTTGCCCGCATAGACCGCTACGCTACTACCGACCATGTTAAACGGCGAAGTTTTAATTCTGAACAAATTAATTAAAGAAGATGATGATGCGGGTAATTTGTGTTCTTAATGACACCTGAGTATGCATATGGTACTCCATTTGTAGAATTAGAATGACTCACTGATAAAGTTAAAATATGGGTCGTTCAAATGGGAATTTTCAACTCACCAATTTCTACATATGGTCATGACTCATGCCCTTAAATATTACTCCCCTGTCCATATTAATAATGATTTTTAGAAAAAACTAAATTTCCGTTGATATAAATATGAATATTATGAGATTTATTATTTTTTAAATATGAAGATATCTGAAATTAAAATTTTAAATATTCAATATTGAATTTGTAGTTTGAAACATAGGGAGTATTATTATTTATAGATATCTTTCTTTTTCTTCATTTAATATCTTATTGACTAAAAAGAAATTACCAACAAAAAACTTATTGAAATGCGTGCGTCCTATCTAAATTTTAATATTGAAAAAGAAAATAATATTCTTTTTATAGGCATGCAGATAGAGTATTATCTAAAGGCTATTTTTGTGTTATTTTGTTCACATTATTTTTCAACATTAAACTGTAAAAAGTAAAGTTTATTTTTTTTTAAAAAAAAATACAATGATTTTCTTTAAAAATATAATATACGAATACTAAAATTTGAGTACATTCAATTCCATATAATGGGACAAATTATGTAGAATTTACTTTTTGACCTTGTTTCTTTCTTTTGGTTTTGCTGGTTAGCTTAATTAAGTGACGCGTCATGCTATGCATGCTGAGAATATAGTTCGAAATAATTAAGACGATACATGCAATAAATTAATATTAGTATTGAAAATTCATAAAATAAAAAAATTAGTTATATACTCCTTTTTCCCAAAAGAAAAAAGGTTCTACACTTTTTTATAATTCAAAACCAATTTTTATTTTTTATTTTATTAAGCCAGAATCATATTTTAAAATAATAGTTATAGTTTATAAAATTTGTTATTTTTAAAATTTAAATAAATTATATTAATTTTAAATTTAAAAATATCTCAAATTAATTTTTAAAAAATTAATATTAATATTATAATTCAAATGGAGAGAGTATGTACATGTATAAGGTACATGCAAAATGCAAAGTTGGTTGACTTACAATTTGGAACTAATTTGTATATAAATATGGCTGAGAGATTGTTGTCTCTCCCTTCTTCAACCTTAGGTGTTATATATATATATATATATATATATATATATATATATATATATATATATATATATATATATATATATATATATATATATATATATATATAGTCAGTTGTAGTTTCATAGTCCCTATGGCTATGGCTATGGCTATGGCTATGGAACATTTTTTTTTGTTGCAAAAATCTTGTTTAATGTTGAAGTTACACATATGCTTGGTTGATGGTTCTGATAGCTACCAAAAACATATGATCGAGCTGGCAAAATAGGAATCAAACTTTATATAAAGCTTGCTTACCTTTGCGGAGGAAATTAAGAAGCTAAGAAGAAGCATGCCAAAAACAAGATAGAAATTAGGGGGTGTAAGAAGGCAATGCATGCAGCAACAGGACCATCCAAATTGCTCCCATTCCATTTCAAAATATTATTGAATATTCAAAGTTAATCTGATTGTTTTTATTTAATTTTCAAATAATGTACTTATTAAAATTGTACTGGATCTAAAAACACTACTAAATACAAGATTTTTTGTTTTCGATAGTTTGGTGAGTTTACCAATTTTGAATTACATATTTCGGAATGGAAAGAGTAAAATAAACATGGAAATAGCCTACTCCATAATGAATAATGATAATGTGGTCCTAACATATATCCTATCCTCCTCATATCTACTTGCTCTTAGTGTCAGCCTTATAATTGTAAAATTAATACACACTTTGCAGTGTCGAATTTCACCTTGGAATAATAAATTCCACAATTTGAGCCTGCCTATTAACTTGGACAGAAATATTCACCTACACATACATTCACCATTTTTTTCCTTGCATTGGGTTCTGCAATTTATCAAAAAAATATAAGAAAATTTTAGAAAATAATTAGTAATTGGAACACTCACCAAAATAGGGGTGTAAGTCGAGCCAAGTAGCACCATACTCTACTCGAGATCAACTTGAAAATATGATTCAAAATTCAATTTCGAATTCGATCTATACTTGTTTTTAGCTTAACGATACATGAGTCGAATTCAAGCATACCAAATTACCAATGTTCGCTCATATTAGGGTTCGATTATTTCATTTTTTTCATGAACCATACTCGATGCTTGCTCAATAGATCATATTCGAATATTTGTTTGATCTATACTAATAAGCTAAATATGTGATATTCGTATCAATCTTTATAATTTATAAAGTGTAGTATGTAATTATATAATCTTGTACTTGAATAAATCAATAAATTGATTGTCAATTTGTATTACATTCTTTGTCATTTCTTTATATAAATAAAAGTGAAAAACTTTTATATATGACATTAGTTCAGTAATAAGTTGAATATATTGTGGTTCAATTTCAAGTGAGACAATTTATATTCAAAACTCGTTTTGAAAGTTCACAAGTAACTTGCTTTGTAGACAATTCGAGTACTTGAAAGCCGAATATGTTCAATGTTTCGAATTGAATGTGACGTAAGTAGACCTGACAATATAATTAGTTAATTGTTGGGTCAAATCATATTAACTGAAATCAAATGGGTTGGTTAACCATTTTTATTTATTCAGGTTGGTTAAAATTTGAACTCTTATTTTTTAAAATAAATATAATTCTAAACCGATTAACTATTTTTCAAAATGTCAATTTACTATAATAAAGTACTCCTTACTTTTTAAGACAATCCCACCTACTAAAAAATTTTCTTAATAGTAATGCTAAGTAATTAATTTTGCTGTAAAATTTTCTTTGCCCACTACGGGTACTCTTCCTCTCTCTCTATATTAGTTACTTTTGATCTGTTCAATTTTACGAGTACAGTATGCAAATTTTAATGTCTTTAAAAAATTCAAATAAAACGTCTTATATAATAAAAAGGAGGGAGTATTTTTTTTTTTTTTTTATCAATACCACATAATTTAAAACACATTTGAGACAAAAACTTGAAAATTTGTAATACTATCCTAATTTCAATATTATACCACCACTACTAAACTTACAATTCTTCGTTAATTTAGAAATTAATATTTAAGATAAACAAAAATACATTTTTAGTATTTATTATTTTTATTAGTGACTCTTTTTATGAAAAATAAAAGAAATAAATAATTTGTAAGGGAGTGAAATGAGACTTTTAACTAAAATAAAATAAATAATTTCTATAATTTGTTTATTATAGAAAATTGATATTTTGAAAAATGACATTTCTATTAGCAGGTTAATAATAATTTTGAAAAATTATTTAAATATGGAAGGGTATTAATAATTTCAATTTAAAATTTTATTAGTATAGTTTTTTAGCATTTTATTATTTATATTAATAATTTTTATATCATATTATTACTTAATTAATTTAATTGTGACGGTCACAATTTCATTTTTCAAAAGTTTTGTTTAAAAGTCAAAATATCTTAAAATGGTTAATATGATTAATATGGTTTTGAACCATAACCATATAGTTCTAACCCACACAGCCCATATTAAAAATGGTTAATATGATTTTAGTTTCTTAAATGGAACCATAACCATATTTTGAAACCTAAAACCAACCCATAACCATATTTTTTCAGGGCTAGGCGTAACATTAGAAATTCCTTATATAATCCGAGCTTAATTTTTCTGAGTCCAGTCGAAACTGAACAAGAGAGTGTTCGCTTATATTTGACTCATTTACACCCATACACCAAAACAATAAATTCATAGTATTAGAAATATTAATTGGGCTTGTCCCAGGCCGAAGTCACGTTGGTGTAGTTTCACTTCGTTCTAATAATGTAATAATGTTTGAACTTGGCTCATTTATCATGATGGGGCCCAAATATATTTATAAAATAAAGAATGATTTGCAATGTTTTGGCACAACTTGGTCAGCCCAGCCAGGTTTAGGAAATAGAGAACAAGTATATATCCGCCATTTTTCAATTTTCACAGGAAGTTTTTATTTTTATTTATAAATTTTCTATTTTTAGATACTATCCAAAAGTAAATATACAATTTGATTTTTGAAGTCAAATAAGCATATTAAAATTTAAAATTGGTATTACTCATAAAAATTTATAATGAATAAATTTTGTAATTAATAGTTTTTGTTATATACTATAGAATTATAATATAATTGTATAAACTAAAATTAAATAAATTCGCATCAATTTAAAATTTAATATGTCATCATTTGACTTCAAAAGTCAAATTGTATATTTAATTTTAGAACAGTAGAAATAATATAATGAATTTTCATAATTAATATCAAGAATCTCATTAAAAAAATTAGTAAGTTCATACTACTTACTAGGTAGAAAATTATAATAACTAGAAAACTAACATATTAAATACAAAATAACAAACCCACACGATAACAGCGAAATTGAATAAAAACAAATGTACTCTACTTAGAGCATTCACAACAGTTTTCACAATAGACTCTTTATCTCCACATTTGAAGAATATATCAATAAATAAGTATTCAACAGATTCTTTATCCTTATATAATTCTCTATTTTAATCCCTATATATGATTTGACTCCTCAGGATGAGGGAATCAAAAGAGCGTTTCTTATTTATGTAAAATGACATTTCACACCCTATTTATTGCAATTTTGTGTTGGTTAAAGGATCTTATCTCACTTAATTGCTGATTTGGGTATGCCTATCAAATTCACTCATTTTTATTTTTTAAACAAAGGATTTAAAGAAGAAAGAGAACTATAAAAAAAGTAAAAATCAGTCAAATTTTAATTTTGATCATTTTTGTAAAAAATATTACTAATAATTATAAATTTTATTATTTTATAATTAAAATAAAGTTCTCATAAACACATGATGATCGTTGCACATTTTGATTTATAGCAATATCTATTTTTAAATTAAAATAATTGCAATTTTTAAATTCATACAACAATTACTTTTAAATAAAAAATAGTTACAACGTTCAAAACATGATTTGACTGTTGTAACTTTCAAATTTTAACTTTTAAATTTTAATTTTAAATTTCAAAATTTAAAATTTAAGGAATCAATATAAGGAACCTATTGGGTGCATAGTGAAAAAATTGAATCTCAATCCTACAGAATAACCCAATAGCACTGCGGGATAGTGATAAAGATAAAGAAACTGTTGTGAATGCTCTTAGAACATAAAAAATTAAATTGGTTTACATTAACGTTAAATAATTTATAATTCATTTTAGATTTATTCAATTGTTTGAAACTAAATAATTATATGAGTCCAGTATTTTTTTTAAGTCTTACTTTTTGAGAAATACAATATAATTTCATAATTCAAGCACATCTGCATTATTACTATTACAATATCAATCAAATCTCATTAGAAGAGAAAAAAATAAATTCAACATTTCTATAATGAAAGAAATAAACTAAACTGAGTGAGAATCGAACATAAAACCTAAAAGTCACCGTACTTAGTCTCAACTACCACAGTAATTATGAGTCCAATCTAACTATCTAAGTAAACTTTGGTAGTGTTTTTTACCTTTTAATATCTCTTAAGAGCACCACATCTAATTTGGTAAAAAGGTAAAATTATTTGGTAAAATTTATTTGTCTCTTAATATGTAAGAGAAAGACACAAATTTAAATCATTAAGAGTTGTCTATTAATGAAAATATTTTCTCTCTAAAAAATTATTCTCTTTCTAAAACTTTCATTTTTTTTAATCTAAAATTTTGACTCTATATAAATGTCACTTCTCTTTTCACATTCTGTCTTTAAAATTTCATATCGTTCTCTATGTATTGTTCTATAACGAAGCTAAGGTTAGTTTATGCGAGATTTGTTGAACATTATTTGTAATATTATACTCCCTCTATTCCATATTATTTATTTTTAAAGTGGCGTGAATTTTAAAACGTGCAGAAATTACATTTGAATTTTTATTTTTATTAAAGTATATATAGTGTGATTAAAAATATAGCATTCGAATATATTTTTTATAAGAAAAATAGATATAATATTTAGAGGTTTTAATATGCTTTGAGCTCTTAGTAGAAAAATGTTACAAATACTGTGAGACAAAACTTATGTTATGCGTAATTACTAAAAGATTATCGTGTCCATATATTAAGAAAGTCATTTAATACTATCATTTAATAATTAAAATTTGTATGAAATTTCATTACTACCTCTTGCATACGTGTATCTAAGTATAGTGACACTAAATAAAACTGTCGCATATTTTAGGTATTGGTTAATACTTTTTTCTTTCCAAAATTAAAGATACAATTTGACGGTATATTAAATTACAAATTGGTATAACTTGTAGAAGCTAGTTTAGAATGAAATTATTCGCATCAATTTGAAGTTTAATATGGAGTCATTTGATCTCAAAAATCAAATTATATATATAATTTAGAACGAAATGAGTAGTAATATAACAAGGAAGAAGCAAATGGTACTATTTCCAGATATCCATAGATAGATTCACCAGTAGATATCTTTTCTGAAGATTGTGTTATTTTCCAATTTATATATGACACCGCATGCATTCACTTGCGACATTTTAGATTCAGACATATACCTGATTTAAATTGAGATATACCTGAAGGTTTGCTCCCTTCCGTCCTCCATCAGATCGACCTAACTAATTCAGCTCTCCAGTAAATACAATCTCACATGCATGCACGACAAATATCTACTCACGTGCTAATTATGAACCTTTATATATATATATATATATATATATATATATATATACAGAGCTTCCTATGCGGACTACCTTTAACGACGGACAAAATTGTCCCTAAATTTGTCGTTATAGGGTCTGAACCGTTGCGATATCCCAGAACCGTCGCAATAACCTGGTTCAGACCCTATGACGACAGGTTTAGCAACGGTTTTGTACGTCGCTAAAGATGGTCCGCATGCGCACCACCCGTATAGGAAACGGATATATATATATATATATATATATGAATATTCTGAAATTTTTACCGTTGTACTCTCTCCGTTCCAAAATTAAAGGTATAATTTGACTTTTGAGTTTAAACGATGATATATAAAACTTTAAAATTGTTATGACTCATAAAAGTTTAGAATGAAATAGAATTTGTGATCAATGATTTTTGTTATATACTATAGAATTATAATAATTACAACAACTAAAATTAAATAAATTCATATCAATTTAAAGTTTAATATGTCATCGTTTCAGTTCAAACGTCAAAATTGTATATCTACTTTTGGAATGGAGGGAATATATCTTTATGGCGTGGTCTACATATGTTGCACTTCAGATGACTAACATATCAGTTACTTTTGATAACTTGAACAATCAATTCCGCTGAATATTTGGATAGTTTAGTATTTACTGAAAAAGTAGTCTTGCTCTTAGATGGTCGAGATAAATTACACCCATTAATCTCATAATATGATCCGAGTAATTAAGGATAAAATACGTTGAGTTGGGTTGAGTTGATCGAGTAATGGAGTATAAGATACTCGATCTTCAATGAACGTGTCCGTGCTATTAGGACTATTAACCTGTTAATCAGGTATAGGTTAATTAAAGTCATGATTACTCGAAAGAAGTGAAATTAAGCAACACATATTAGTGACTGCAATTTACTTTAATTAAGCTTAATTACGTTTTTCACAGCACGAGTAAAGATAATATTACCATAACAACCAACATGATTAGATATGAGGAGGGTCCAAAAATGCCTTTATAAAACATCGTCAGGATCTCCTAAAAATATAGATTAGACTGCTATGCTAGTGATAAATGTCGCGGCTTATATATCTAGACTAGACAATATTGGAATGAAAAGATGAAATATAAGGTTCAAATGAACGAGAGGAAAGAGAACAGCCTGGACTTTTCTTTTTCTTTTTTTCTTTCTTCTTTTTGCGACCTTCTTATTAATTAATTTCCTATTTTACGTCATGCATGTTATTGCAAATTTTCCCATAACTGCACCCAACATCTGTCATGAAATTGCTTTTGTTACTCTTATCAATATCACTTTACTAAAAATTGAATTGCAAATCAAGAGTCTTTCAAGAATAAAACTCTATACGCTATATACATAAAAGGATATATATATATATATATATATATATATATATATATATATATATATATATATATATATATGTGTGTGTGTGTGTGTGTGTGTGTGATCGAGCGCGTGTATATATATGATAAACATATTTATCTACTCGTATCGTACAATAAGTTTGTAACAATCAAAAATACAATATTCATAGTTAATTATCCACATATCTGTCTCTAATTAAGAAAATTAACTTTATTAAACCAAAGCAAGACTATATGCTCAATCCAACAGTTTATGAATTTGTGCTTTGATAGCTAATATCCAACTAAAACCTAATTACAGTGTTTCAGAAAGAACATGAAATTGGACAATGGCAAATGCCCTCCAGCATATTTTGTGCTGAAAACTTGAAAATAAGAGAACATATCAGATAACTTTAATAAAACCATACTTACATTAATTATATTTACAGTCTCATACGTACACTTTTGTACATTACAATATGACGTAGATCATCAACTGATCGATGAAGCTTAATTACTGGTGCTAGGGCATTAACCACAAAAATACACCAACGGCAATTTCAGTTTCTACAAAAGAAAACAAAACTGGCAAAGAAAAGGGACTACTTATTACATCCACACCAAACAAACAGACACACAATAATTCCATACAGAAATTATCGAACACTTGACAAACACGCAAACACAGACATTTAAATAAATATATATATATATATATATATATATATATATATGTATACATAGATGCACAATTTTAGTCTTAGTTCATGTATGATCGGCTCAAGAAGAGTCGGAAACTACCTCGGTTCGGACTTCCCTTCTGTGGAAGCTGCGGTGGCAGCCACATGCGGCGCATGTAAGCGCGGCAGTTGTGCCCTCATCCCCACTAGCCAGGAATTCCCTGCATCCGTCTACAGCATATCCTCCAATATTGGCCGCATGATTCTTTTGGCATTCTGCATATCTCACACTTGTAATTGTCGACGATGAATTGGTACTTGAACCATTACCCCATGAAGATTCATCTTTTCGAACCACAACTTGACTCTTCTTCATCTCTTGACTCACTATCCTAGAAGAAGAATCTGGCATCGAGAGAGAGTTGCTTCTTGTTTGGCTCAAACCAAACCCTAACTGGCTTAACCCTAGAAGGCATATATTTATAGCCACTAAACCTTCCTTAGCGATGTCAACAACCAAGGGAATAATTAGCAATATCTTGTTAATTTAATGAATTAAAATTAAAGTGGATCCCATGCACTCACTTTTTGACAATGTTATATATATATACTACTATATACTAGCTGAGTCCCGTGCCTCCGGCATTGTATGGACGGTGAGATTTATCTCAAACTTTGAACGGCTCAGATAATTTATTGAGTGAACGGAAAATTCAAAATCATTTGTATTTTATTAGATAGATATAATAAGTGCATATATGTCATTAGGTGTTCAAAAGTAAATCCTACCTCTCTAAGAATAATGGGTTGTTATGAAATGATTGTCCAACGGCCTAACACCTCATAATTAAGCATGTATACTAACTATTACCGCCAATGTAATGCAAAATCATCAGATCTCTTTAATTTCAATTAATTAAATTGTTCCCAAATTCTTTTAAACGTGCTTGGCTTAGCTATTGAATGACCATACATCTACTAATAACTAACATAGTCCATCCGTTCCACAAAAATAGTTCTATCAATAATATTTGTGAATATTATTAGATATAATTTTGTTTCATTAATATTTTTAAAATAATAGTGTGGTGTGATAATGAAATTATGAGGAGAAACATAATAATATTGTGTCATTTATACTATTATTACTTAAAAGTAAACTCTAATCATGGCCAACAATGCCCATAAATGGACGCTAAAAAAGCGCGCAGGTGGTTAGTTTGTAATGGGTCTATCGATATGAAATTATGTCACCAACGTTTGTCTAGGCTGACTAAAAATTCTGTTTTTTGATAACTAAACCTAGCTGCCATAACTGTTCGGACAAACTTATTGTGTAATGTCCTTGTTGATACTTGATATCTTAACGAAATATATTGATCTGATTGGTAAGTACGTACAATCACAGTACTGATACCAAATATATGTAAAAAAAAGCTGCACAATAAGACCCATTAATATTCACCCCTTGTTCGATTAATTACTTCCTGAATTGGAAGCAAATCTACAGGTTTGGTAGAATCAAGATTCGTTTACCAGTCATGAAGCTTTACACACATTTTTGTGGCAGCAGGAAGATTCCTATTTGAATCATATCCCGAAGGAGAGAAATTAGATTTGCTATATATATATATATATATATATATATATATATATATATATATATATATATATATATATAAAAAAAAAATTAACTTTCTTTCTTATGGTAGTATTGGGTTCTTTACTTAATATTTATGGAAAGTTATTTAAATCATACTTTTTACATTCTAACATATTCAGAAAAACTTCTTGAGTCTTGTATTGAACTTTATTTATATAAAAAAAGAAGTTGTAAAAAATCCCATGGTACACTAGCTAGTTACTAGCTCTAAGTGCAATTTCTGTACATGTTTGTTTTTTCTAATTCACATATTTTTCCGAATAAATTTCTATTTCTTGATAGGCAGCCAGTAACAGCATTTTCCATTTTGTAATTATATATATGTTAAATGATCAATGTATGCATTTTTGGTTGGCACACTTATAATGTTGATTTGCAGTCATATATATAATATATATTGTCCCTTGAGCAAAACGGTTTTGGAGTGTGCCATGTATAAAATTAAATATTGACGGGCTTCTTTTTCTCTCTAACATCCTAACAAATAGCAGCTGCTCATGGAATTTTTCTCAAGTTATTAATAGGTCAATGGGGAATGAGGAAAGGGTATTTTAATTATATTTCACAAGGTGCACGTACGCACTCCCTTAATCAACAAGTTGCTTAATAGGTTAATGTTTTCACCCCACTCCCCCGAAATTAGAATAAAATCCAAAACCTTTCTTATATATGGAACTTGCATGAAAAATGTACGTCAAGGAAAATATATATATATAAAACAACACTATTACTTTTGATAAAAACTAGTCTACTAATCTATACTCAAAGGTTAATAATATCATAAATTCATAATATAATGTAATTGACCACTCTATATTATATTAAATATTCTGTGTGTTTAAAAATATAAGATTACTATTGAGTACTACTTTTGAATTTAATTTTTAAAAAATTCAAAGTTCAAAATTGATATGAATTAATTTAGTTTTGGACTATGAAAATTTATTATTTTTAAAAGTTAAATAAATTATATCAATTAAAAATTTGTTTCACATTAATTGTGAAAAGTCAAGCTTGATTATGTAGGGATTAGAATTTAATTATTTTGATAGATTTGATTCCATTGTCTTTTATGTTTGGTTTCTCTTGAATCTTGTGAGATCCAAACATAGCCTAAAAAAAATTACTCCACTCTACTACAATATACTTATAGCCTATAGGTGAAGCTTTCCTGCACGGTCTAAACTGTAGAGAAAAAGGTGATGGAATTTTACTTTTATAGAATTTTATGATACAAATATTTATAAAAAAAAAGGAAAAAAGTGACGGGTAGGCTGTGTATGATTGTGTTTTCAGAAGGTTTTGCTTCTCACCAACCCAACCCAATCCAACCCAACCCGATTCAACCTAACCCAACCCAGATTGTGAGTCATGACGTCCAAAGAAAGGAAAGGGAAAGACCCCTGCTTAAGACGTGTTTGGCATTTGGGATTGCGACCATATATATATATAAATGGCATCTTGCCCTTAATTCAATTCAACCAAACAAGGCGCTAATTAGTACTTTGATTTTTTTAAAAACCCATTTGAAATGCTTAGTTACATAAGGAAATCCACGGTTGATTGATGCAACTTAGACCTAGAGGATCTTTTCCGTGATATTAAATTGATATTGTGGTGGGGATGGGATCCATTAATTGGCATCTCTCTTCATAATCAACATCAATAAAAAATATTTAAAATTATAAAATACTAGTACTTTTTTGGACAATTTATATCTACATGGAGAGGAAGTAATGATTTTCGGGTCTCAATTTTAGTCATCAGATTAATAATGCGCTTGGATTGTCGGAAATGAAATCCATCCATTTTCAGGCAATGAATAAAATAAAATACGTGTTTGCCTACTCATTTTCATATAAACAAACATCTACTGGAATCAAAATTTTATTCAACTCTCTTGAATTTTTTTTCTCCACGAATTAAACGTTGAATAAGTAATATTTTTCGTCCATTTCTGTCCATTTTAAAACTCAGAAACAGAGAGTAATGATTTTGGTTACATGATATTGTGATTTTTTCAGTAGCAAACACAATACTTTACTGTTGCGATTTTGATATACAAACTACAATCTTTAAGAAACTGTGTCCGTTTATAATTTTAACTTCTTTAATATTTCTCATGTTTTTTTTGTATATTTTTAGAGTTTTTTAATTTTTATTTTAGTCTGATTATAAATTTAATTTTAAAATATATAATTTTGCATGGTTTAAGATTTTTAGTTTGAAACAATAGATGTATTGTAGTAATATATGCATATTCATAATTTATATGGTACTAAACTTTAACTTTTTAGTTCGGTGAATTTTGAGTTTTTAAATTAATTTGTTATTGTTTTTTAAAAATTTAACTTTTTGTAGTTGAGTATTATTTACAGCAGCAAGCCAAAAATGTCTGAGATTTATTTAGAATTTGAAAAGTATGACATGTATATTATATACTCCCTCTGTCCCAAATTAACTGCTCAATTTTGACCTTTTTTAGTCAAATTGACTATTTTTAGAATTAATAATTAAGCATATATAAATATATTTCTAAAATTATAAAAATTAGGATTAGTAATAAATTGTATATACTTTCTTTTGGTTATAATCTCTTCACCTGTATTTTAGCAAAAATAGTAAAAAGATTAGTTTTAAAAATGGTCAATTTGACTTTAAAAAGTCAAAACTGAGCAATTAATTTGGGACGGAGGGAGTAAAATTTTCCAATTAATTTTTGAACCAAAATTCACTGCATTCTTAGACTGCTCTGAACAAATTCATGTCGCGATTTCTAATTGAAGTAACCACATCAAATCGGTTTTATGTACAATTTTTAGGACACGGTTTCTTAAAGATAGTAGTTTGTATATCAAAATCGCAACAGTAAAGTATTATTGTGGTTGCTACTGAAAAAATCACAATATCATGTAACCAAAATCATTACGCTCTGTTTCTGAGTTTTAAAATGGACAGAAAAGAAAAGAAATGGACGAAAAATATAAGTTTTCTTTCCAATTCTTATGTTTCTGAGTTTTTTAAAATGGACAGAAAAGAAAATAAATGGATAGAAAACTTGGCCACTTTTCCTGTCAAAGTTTTCCGTCCAAAATTGGCATAATTTGGACGGAAAAGAAATTATAATAAGTAATATTTTTACAATTCTCATATTATTCTCAATTTTTAATATAATAAATTTTAAATTACAACTCATGTCCTCAATTTTAAATTTTCTATCCTTTTCCATTAAAAACTCAGAAACAACACAAAGAAAAACTTTAAGTTTTCTATTCTTTTTTTTTCTGTTCTAATTTAAGTTTTCTATTATTTTCTTTTCTGTTTAAAACTCAAAAACAGAGCGTTAGTATCATTAGTGCGGTTTTTGCAGTTTAAGTAGGAAGGACAGTTTATAAGGGCCGAATAAAGCATAAACAAGATTGCGCCTGAAAATTTTAAAAATATTAATTGTGTAAATATTTAATGAGTGCACTTTTTTTGTAATTATGTTTTTAAATGTACTATAAAATGTAATTGTTCCATAATATTTTATGTCTATTATCAAATGTATCAAAATTCTGATACATTTTATGTACAATTCTAATATTGAAGAAACTTGGCGTTAACAGATACATTTGATAATAATATTTTTTTACCACCACTAATATTAGAGACATTAACTATACATAAAAAATTATGCGCGCGTAATACAAAAAAAAAGAGAAAAAATAAGTACTGAAACTTACAATTGAATGTTATACACACCGGTCACTACTGTCACATCTAGACCTGACAAAATATGCCCAGACGGAAGGCTGGGCCGGCCCGCCCGCCCGCCACGGGACGGGCTTCAATTGTTTAGTCCATGAAAGTACGGGCTATTTATTTTTAATACAATCTTCAATATATTATTTCTTTACTTGATTGAAATTTGTAGTAAAAAAAAATGGAAATTTGCATGCCCATTCCCCAATGAAATTTATGTGCAGAGAACGGAGAGAGTATGTGTTATTATTAATGCTTAATTATTTTATTACATTATATGATTAATTATGTAAGAGAATTATATAAAAATATATATAATACAAAATATTAATTTTAAATTATGATTTGAAACACCAAAATTGATATGATGTACATTCTTGACCTTAGGGCAATCATCAAATCAAATCCCACATATTCTTTTTCCAATTTGTAGCATAAATTAGACCTTGATTTGAAAATAAAAAATATAATTTTTAATTTCAAAAAAGGATTACCTTTTACATGTTAACAATTTTTGTTATATCTCTCCTCTCCTTTCCTTTATTATACTAATTATTATTAATTTGTACACACAGTCACACATATTGGTTATCCAGGTTATGCAATTCATTTATATTGGTTACGTATTGTAGGTAATGCAATATTTTGGTGGTTCCATCAGTATTTTATTTGTATAATAATAATAATAATAATATGTGTGTGTGAGAGAGAAGGAAGCTCTGTCTCCCTACATCATCAGTATCATCACTACATTAGATGATATATAGATGGAATTTTTTTAATTATTTTGTCGGAGGCGCAAAGTAGAGATTTGTTTGTATTATTGTTTATTAGTAATTATTTTATTATTTTTAATATATATTATTATTATTATTATTTTGGTATAGAGAGATTAAATAATAAATAAATAAAAATGAAAGAACTCCGCGGGCCGGGCCGGGCTGGCCCAACCCAAGCCACGTGCCTCACAATTTCAGCCCATCAAAATCCGGGTCATTTTGACCTGGTCCGCCGTTGACCCGGCCCGGCCGTATACCAGGTCTAGTCACATCCAACACCACCACATCATATGGCTATCGCCACCACTACCATCACCATCACAGCCCCCAGGGACGGAGCTACATGCATATTGGAGGGGGTCACGCCCCCCCCCCCCAAGGTTTAAAATTTTTGTAAGATTTATCCTTAAAGTTTAAAAATTTTATAAAACTCACTTGTACATTTGGTTTGGTTTTAAAATTTTGTAAGGCTAGCCCCCAAGTTTTAACGAAGTTTTGATATGTTTTAAAAGATTTTTTTTGCTATGTTTTAGTATCTTTGTCAAATCAAATTCTATTACTATATTATTTTTGTTTTAATAAAAATATGTTTTGTAATAGTAAAATTTTATTTTTTAGTGATAAATGTATTTTATGCTTTTAAAAAAAAATTTTGACCCCCCCAAAGAAAAAATTCTGGCTCCGTTCCTGAGTCAACCCCACCAACCGCCCTTGCACCACCTTCGCCACCACTACCCACCACCACCATTAACTATTTTTTGGTGAAGGGTATTTGGGTAAATTTTTAATTGGGGACGGGTATTTGTCTATTTAAATTTATTTTATTTTATTCTTGATTTTATTTATTATTCGACTAAACATGTAAGTGAAATGTTAAAAAAAAATTATTTTATTTCTTCCTTCATAATATTTCTTCATTCATTTTATTCTTACCTCATTATATTTTTCAATCCAAACACAACATAAAATCCCATATATCAACACCTCATTTCTTAGTAAATAAATAATGAAAAATTAAGTTTATGATGATATATAACTTAAGCTTACGCTAAATAAAAGGCAAAACTAATGATTTGGCCACCAAAATTGGCACGTTTGACTGAATATCCGATTGAACTTTTAATTTTTTAAATTACATCACTGAACTAATTATTATTTTACAATTAAGCCATTCCGTTAAAAATTATTGACAGACGTTAAATAATTGCTGATATGGCGCTAACTTGGCAAAAAAATAAAAAAATAATGTTGACGTGGCAAAAAAAAATACATAATACTCATTTTAAAGTTTTAAAAATAACAAAAACATAATAAAATAAAACAGATTTGTTTTAAAAATATAATTTTTAATAAAAAAACAGATTTTTTTAATAAACATAATTTTTTTAAAAAAGATATTTTTTTTTAAAAAATATATATTTTTTAAAAAAACGAAACTTTTTAAAAAAACATAATTCTTAAAAAAATAGATTTATTAAAAAAACATAATTTTTTTTAAAAAATAGTTTTTTTAAAAAAAACATAAATTTTTTAAAAAAGTACTTTTTTTAAACAACTTATTTTTTTTAAAAATATAATTTTTTTTTAAAAACGAAACTTTTTAAAAAAACAATTTTTTTTAAAGAAGATTTTTTTTCAAAACGTCATTTTTTAAAAATACGTAAATTTATTAAAAAAACGTCATTTTTTAAAAAAACAGATTTTTTAAAAAAACATAATTTTTTTAAAAAAGCATAATTTTTACATAAATTTTTAAAATTTGTTTTTTTTAAAAAGTACGTTTAAAATCTGTTTTTTTTAAAAATTATGTTTTTTAAAAATCTATTTTTTTAAAAAAATTATGTTTTTTTTAAAAAGTTCCGTTTTTAAATAAAATTATGTTTTTTAAAAAAATACGTTTTTTAAAAAAATTTATGTTTTTTTAAAAAAATATGTTTTTAAAAAAAAGCTATTTTTTAAAAAAATTATGTTTTTTTAAAAAAATATGCTTTTTAAAAATCAGTTTTTTTTAAAAAATCTGCTTTTTTTTAAAAAAAATTATGAAATTGTGCTTTTTAAAAGGATTGATATTAAAATTATGAATTTTGCAGATTTTAAAAGGAATATCATTCACATATGTTTTTAAAAAATAGAATTTAAAAAAAATAGCTATTTTTTAAAAACATAATTTTTTTTAAAAACGTGAATTTTTTTAAAAACGTATTTTTTTTTTTAAAACATAATTTTTTTTAAAAATGGAACTTTTTTTTAAAAAACATAATTTTTTTAAAAAATCAGATTTTTTTTAAAACAACACTTTTTTTTAAAAAAAACAGATTTTTAAAAAACATAATTTTTAAAAAAACGGATTTTAAAAGAAATTTTTTAAAAAAAACAGATTTTAAAAATTTATGTAAAAGTTATGTTTTTTTTAAAAAATTATTATTTTTAAAAAAATCTGTTTTTAGAAAAAAATGACGTTTTTTAATAAATTTACGTTTTGAAAAAAAATCTGTTTTTGAAAAAAAATGTTTTTTGAAAAAGTTTCGTTTTTTAAAAAAATATGTTTTTTTTAAAAGTACGTTGTTTAAAAAAAATACCGTTTTTAAAAAAATTATATATTTTTTTAAAAAATGTACTTTTTAAAAAAAATTATGTTTTTCAAAAATCTGTTTTTAAAAGAATTATGTTTTTTTTAAAAAGTTCCATTTTTTAAAAAAATATATAATTTTTTAAAAAATTATGTTTTTTAAAAAAATTATGTTTATTAAAAAAATCTGTTTTTTATTAAAAATTATATTTTTAAAACAAATCTGTTTTATTTTATTATGTTTTTGTTATTTTTAAAACTTTAAAATGAGTATTATGTATTTTTTTTGCCACATCAGCATTATTTTTTTATTTTTTTGCCAAGTTAGCGCCATGTCAGTAATTATTTAACGTCTGTCAATATTTTTTAACGGAATGACTTAATTGTAAAATAATAATTAGTTTAGTGATGTAATTCGAAAAATTAAAAGTTCAATCGAGTATTCAGTAAAACGTCCCAATTTTGGTGGCCAAATCATTAGTTTTGCCCTAAATAAAATATAGAATATATATCGTATTTTGAATAGTAGATCTTCATTAATAGAGCTTGAAAACCTCAATTTTGATTAGATTTCGTATTGGAGTCTTTGTACAAACTCCAAGTGATTCAATTTAAGTTTGGATCGAACTTCAGAATTTAGAGAGAGAAAGCTAGAATTTATTTAATTTCATTAATACTCTCAAAGCTTCTCTTTTAAAGGAAATAAAATACAATATAATTAGATAAACTATCTAAGCAAGCAGTATACATACATGCTCCTCCTCAGTGCATGGCGTGAGGCTATTTATAACTATTTTTTGGTCACATAATTAATCTGTATTAATTATTTTATATAGATAATTTCTTAGTTTTAAAAAATAATTGTTAATATAATAAAAAAAAGGTATTTAATTATTAATAATAATTATATATATTACCATGTAGACCTGGCAATATAGTTGGTTAACTGTCGGGTAAATCCATATTAACTGGAAACAAATGGGTTGGTTAACCATTTTTATTTATTCAGGTTAGTTAAAGTTTAGAACCATATTTATTCAGGTTGATTATGGTTCCAATCCGGTTAACCATTTTTCGACCTATATTTTGTTCCAAATCAAAAGTTAGGCTCACAAAGATGATAATTGAATTTTAAATCTTAAAGATCAAATAAACTCATTCTTAATTTGCAATTTTGCATCATCATAATTTAGAATGTTCCCAGGGCACCCACCCCCACCCCACCCACCCCACCCCACCCCACCCCACCCCACCCACGCACACACCCACCCACCCTCACCCACGCACACACCCACCCAACCTCACCCACGCCCTCCACCCATCCCCACCCCCACCCCCACCCCCACCCCCACCCCCACCCCCATCCCCATCCACACCCACACCCACAAAAAAATATTATATGATTATGTATACACTCCTATCCGCACCCACCCACCCCCCACCCACCCCTACACCCACCTACATCCCAACCCCCACCCCACAAAAAAAATATTATATGATTATGTATACACCTTTTATGAAACAATCGGGGTCAAATTTTGAGTCCAGAAAAAATCTTGGGTCAAATCCCAAGTCCGAATCGAATCAAATCCATCCAAATAAGGCCTCAAACCACTGACCCAATAGTATCTTCTTGGGTCATCTAGCCCACCACAGGCTCCCAAAAGGTCATGACTTGAAAGTACTTTTGGTAGTAACTTATTTCATTATATGTTGACAAATTTTTTTCCTATCTTTCGATGTGGGACTGGGGTGTTACAAACTCCACCACTTAAATTTCTGACGTCCCCGTCAGAACCGATCACACACACGGCCCAAAGATCTTTGCCTCTCTAGCCATTGTGGGATAATACCGGCTGACTTCGTTTCCCCACCTCCGGACCTTCATCTCTCCATTGTGGGATAATACCACCAGCCTTCGTGTCCCCACCTCCGGCAACCCGTTCGGATAACACGACCCGAGCTTTCGAGAACTTGGCTCTGATACCATATGAAACAACCCGGGTCAAATCCCGAGTCCAGAACAAATCTTGGGTCAAATTCCAAGTCCGAATCGAATCAAATCCATCCAAATAAGGCCTCAAACCACTGGCCCAATAGTATCTTCTTGGGTCATATAGCCCATCACAGGCTCCCAAAAGGTCATGACTTGAAGGTACTATCGGTAGTAACTTATTTCCTTATATGTAGACAAATTTTTTCCCTATCTTTCGATGTGGGACTGGGGTGTTACATTTTACCACTCCCCACCCCCACCCCCACCCCCACCCCCACCCCCACCCCCACCCACACCCACACCCACACCCACACGCTCACCCCCACCCACCACCCACCACCTACCACCCACCACCCACCACCCACAAAAAAATATTATGTGATTATGTATACACCCTCTACCCCCACCCCACCCCCTACCCCACCTACTTACCCCCACCCACCCCACCCCACCCCACCCCACCCCACCCCCACCCCACCCATAACCCTACCCTTAACCCCTACCTCCCCCCCACCCCCACCCCCACCCCCACCCACACCCACACCCACACCCACACCCACACCCACAAAAAAAATATTATGTAATTATGTATACACCCCCTACCCCCCTATCTACCACACCCTACCCCACCCCACCCCACTACACCCACCACTCCCACCCCCACCTCCATAAAAAAATATTATGTGATTATGTATATACTCCATCCCCTACCCCACCCAACCCCTACCCCACCCCACCCACCCCACCCACCCATCCACCCACCCACCCACGCACACCCCCTACCCATACCCCTACTCCCTACCCTACCACCCCCACCAAAAAAAATATTATGTGATTATGTATACACCCCTTACCCCCACCCCACCCACCACCTATCCCACCCACCCCAGCCCCACCTCCACCCCACCCTCACCTCCACCAAAAAAATAATATTATGTGATTATGTATACACTCCACCCACTCCACCCCCCTACCCCCCCTATTCCACACCTACCCCACCCCTACCCTCCACACACCCCACTCTACCCCCACCCACCCCCACCACTCCCCAAAAAAATTAATATTAAGCAATTATGTATACACCTCCCACCCTCTACCCCTACCCCTACCCATACTCACCCCTTATATTCGTCTCTCTATCTATAGTATATATTAATTTTTTATTTTTTAAAATTTTTATTTAAAACTCAAAACATCTTAAAATGGTTAATATGGTTTTTAACCATAACCATATGGTTCCAACCCACATTATTCATATTAAAAATGGTTGATATGGTTTTAGTTCTTAAATAGTTGGTTAACCATATTTTAAAAATCAAAACCAACCCATAACCATATTTTGCCAGGTCTATTACCATGCGGTTTTAGTTCTTAAATAGTTGCTATCGTGTTTGCTATCCATGAGGACCTGGGACCTTGGGTTAATTTGCCGATATATGTTTGTAATTTAGTGAGGCCAGTATATCCAAATTCGGAGTTTGGGTAGCTAAAAAAATTCTCTTACAAGGGTTAGTTCATGTATGTAAATCATTCAAGTTCGCACTTATCTATTCGAAACAATGTTGATATATCAATCACTAGCTCTAAATTAGGATTGTGGTCAACTCATAAACTTTTGACTTTAATATGTGTGACCGCTTTAAATTTATCGGAAAATTCACAAAAATTCTTCCAGAGTTGGGGACTCTGAAAAGACTTTCTGATACTTTAGTTAGAACGTTGATATGAATGGGAGAATTAATTTAGAAAGAGTAATGTACCTTGAATATACGGAAACATCCTTTATTTATAGCATGAGAGTATTTTTCTTTCAAAGTTAAAAATTAGAATCCTAATTGGTTGGTTAAACTTCTTGAGAATTCTACCATTTATTTAATATATTTTTAAAATACTCAACAAACTAAATTATTAAGTTACCCCTTCTCAATAGGAATATATCACCAAGTAATTCCAAAACATTAGTGATTTATCACCAAGTTTATACTTATATATATATATATATATATATATATATATATATATATATATATATATATATATATATATATATATATATATACACAAAGAGGATCTAAAGCGGATCAAAAGAACGGATCAAGGAGCGGACCAAAGCAAAAACACGCGGGTTTCAGGGTCTGGGCCGAAAAAACACGCGGGTTGACCTTGAAACCCGCATGTTTTTACCTTGGTCCGTTCTTTTGGTCCGCTTTAGATCCTCTCCATATATATATATATATATATATATATATATATATATATATATATATATATATATATATATATATATATATATATATATATATATATATATATACGGGAAGCTTCAAGAACATAATTCTTAAATAGCATAATGCCATAAATAACATAATTTTATCAAAACGACGTAGTTTTGTAAACACGCGGTGGCATTTTTGTAAATACCATGCCACCGCGTATTTACAAAAATGCCACCGCGTGTTTACAAAACTACGTCGCTTTGATAAAATTATGCTATTTAAGGCATTATGCTATTTAAAAATTATGCTCTTGAAACTTTTCGTATATATATATATATATATATATATATATATATATATATATATATATATATATATATATATATATATATATATATATATGATCAACCGTTACAAGCTCTACCGGCTTATAAAAAAAATTATCTAAGACCGGTAGAGATTGTAGCGACTGACCAAAATGGGTTGCTCCCCAACAACCGGTTGCTGTGGATGGAGACCCTATATTTATATGGGATCCCTTCCATGGCAGCCGGCTGTTATGAGAACTGTGCAACACCCTCTTTTTGGGCCATTGATCAACTTATTAGAAGGCTAAGATTGGGATATATTAATACCAAGCTGTGACAAGCTCTATCGGTTTCTATTTAAATAAGAGGGGCCCACATTTTAACATATTGTCAGTATAGTTAAACAAAATAAATATTTAATATTAAAATATTCTGACCGGTACAAGTTGTACCGGCCTACTCTCTTTTTTACGCATTGATGCTTTATCAGTTTTTAATCAAATATAAAGAGATTGCACAAAATAGTAAAATATTAAAATATTTAAAAATATTCAAGCCGGTACAAGTTGTACCGGCCTACTCGTACCGGCCTACTCTTTTTTTATTAACACATTCATGTTTTATCACTTTTTAATCTAATATAAAGAGATTGCACAAAATTTATTTTGACTTACAAATATAATGTTAAAAATAAATATTAGTAATATAAAAATAAATATAATTATATTATAAATATATAAATATTAATATTATTTTAATATTAATATATTAAAAATAAATATAATAAATATATAATTATATTATTAATAATTATGCAAAATGTAATAAAGATTTAAATATTATTAATATAAAAATAAATATAATTATATTACATCTTTATATAATTATATTTATTTATATAAAGATGTAATATAATTCTATTTATTTTTAATATATTTATATAAAGATGTAATATAATTATATTTATTTATATAAAGATGTAATATAATTATATTTATTTTTAATATATTTATATAAAGATGTAATATAATTATATTTATTTTTATATTAATAATATTTTCATCTTTATTACATCATGCATAATTATTAATAATATAATTATATATCTTGCATAATAATATATTTATTATATTTATTTTTAATATATTAATATTAAAAATAATATTTATATTTATAAATTTATTTATTTATAATATAATTATATTTATTTTTATATTACTAATATTTATTTTTAACATTATATTTGTAAGTCAAAATAAATTTTGTGCAATCTCTTTATATTTGATTAAAAAGTGATAAAACATGAATGTGTTAAAAAAAGAGTAAGCCGGTACAACTTGTACCGGCCGGAATATTTTTAAATATTTTAATATTTTGTGCAATTTCTTTATATTTGATTAAAAACTGATAAAGTATCAATGCGTAAAAAAAAGAATAGGTTGGTATAACTTGTACCGGCCGAAATATTTTAATATTAAATATTCATTTTGTTTAACTATACTGACAATATGTTAAAATGTGGGCCCCTCTTATTTAAATAGAAACCGGTAGAACTTCTCACGGCTTGGTATTAATATATCACTATCTCAGCCTTCCAATAAGTTGATCAACGGTCCAAAAAGGAGGTGTTGCACAGTTCTCATAGCAACCGGCTGCCATGAAAGGGATCCCTATATATATATAGCTGGTGGTATACTTGTTGTAATAGCAGAAAGAAATTTGGTGTTGGCGGTGGCGGTGGCGGTGGCGGTGGCGGTGGCGGTGGCGGGGGGCGGGAGCGGGGAAAATTAAAGTATTCTAAATAATACCATGATTTATTTAAACATAAACTTTTATATATATATATATATATATATATATATATATATATATATATATATATATATATATATATATGCAAATTAAACCTACATATGCATAAAAAATAAAATAGTCGAAAAAGTAGGTATACATTATACTAACAAACTTTGCCTACTTTGTAATGCTCAAATTCAGCTGGCTAAAAGATTAAAAGGAGCTACAACCCTTTTCTTATCTTTTATGTGAAGAGTTATTATGTTATTCATGACCAGTCCACTAATGGATGTTAATGTTCATAGCTTTACAGTTTGCACTGCCTTTTCAGGATAAAAATGCTGCTACTTGTGCATGTATTCAAACACTTTCACATGTATGCATTTAAGACTATCTGCAGGTTTCCAAGGCAATTCATAATATTCCCCACACCCACCACATATATATTTTCATTATCTGATAAATAAAATGGTTTCATGAGAGGCATATAAAGAGATGCAAAGTTAATCTTGAACCAGCAGACTGTATATCTCCTGTGATCTTAGACTCTTATATAGTTATAGCTAGCATAATCAATTTAATTCACTGGTTTTTGGAAGTGGTATATATATATTCGTGAGAGAGGAATAATAAAAATGGGTTAAAAACACATTAAGGATCATGACTGAAAAATGATACAGGGTATTCAAGGATTTAGAAAGAAATTAAGAAAACTAATTAAGCAGAGACACAGATAACATTAAAAAGAATAAATTTATTTTCATTTTATTGAATATTCCATAATTAAGGTAGCCAAACAATTAAATGTGAATTTACACTCAGTTAAGCATTACAATGGTTACTAATCAAGTTCCCTGAGGCCCTGGATATGGTAAATATAACCCATGTCCAGGCCTAGACCAAAAAAGATAAAAATTAATTAATACGATATATATATATATAGAGAATGAGTCACATAACAAACGAAAGCTAGAATTCCCAGACAAGACCTAGCAAACTAGCTTCTGATTACTAAAATAAATTATCAGCTGCATTATCTTCATCAAATGAAAAGTTATTACTCATCAGCCGCTCAACTTTCCCATGAACAAACTGCAGCAGCACCTTCATCAAGCAACCAATTCTCAAACATGGAAAATGGGACTAGGGAACTTGGGTCTGGCTTGCTTTCACCTTGAAAAAGAGTAGTACTAGCTTCCTCAGGAGACATATTATTATTAGATTTAGTTGTAAAATCAGAAGAAATATTGGAATTAGACTCCAAAGAGTAGTCAAACCCAAAAAGTGACTCAAATGCTTCAGATAAATCAATGCCACCATTATTTTGGCTTTCAGTCCCTTCACTTGATGTGGAATCAGTAATAATCTTGTTGAATGAGTGCTGATCACTAGTAGTAGTACTTGAACAAGACATTGTTTGGGGTGATTTTTTTATCCATCCTTTAAGCAATCTGGCTATATTCTCAGTGCTTGATGCATAAGGGGTGGTGGTACATGATGCAGCTTGAGATTGGGTAAGTTTAGAAGGTGGAGCTGGGATGATTGGCTTTTGATCTAATGACAAAGCATCATTAAGGGCTTGTTTGGCCAAGTGAATGTCAGTTTGAAGCCTCCTCTCCCACTGGCCCCTAAAAATGGAGTGTGAAGAAGATGAAATGGGGTCATGATCAACATCTTTAGATGAGCAAGCTAGTCCTGACCCGTCATGCTCAGAAGTTGTAGCAGTTTGAAGCTTTTTGAGCTTCTTCTTCATATGGGTATTCCAATAGTTTTTGATGTCATTGTCTGTTCTCTCTGGGAGGTAAGATGCTATTGCAGCCCATCTGCAATCAAAAAATAAAAAGTTGAACAAACTTTTTTTTTACTATTACATGGTAAAAAATAAAAATCAAAAAAATAATATAGAATGATAATTTGTATACTATATTAAAAGATATTTACTTGTTTCCAAGAAGATCTTGAAGCTGGATGATCATTTTCTCCTCATCAGGAGTGAAGTCGCCCCTTCTGATTCCAGGCCTCAGGTAATTAGTCCATCTAAGCCTGCAACTCTTACTGCATCTACGCAACCCTGGAAAATTAATTATTAAGCAGACCCCAAATTAAATAAAGGAATAAATAATCTACAACATATATATATACATATATTCATCTATTATACAAGAAGTAGAGATCTGAGTATGGTTTAATTTCTTAAATTGATTAATGACCATATATAACCAATCACAAAAACATGAAAACACACGATACACGATACACAAACAAATAGAGAAGAAAGTTAAATATAAGTAAATAAAGAAAAGTACCAGTATTGGTAGGAACAGCACGCCAATTGGCAGGACCATGTTCTTGAACATATGAAACTAACATAATATCTTCCTCAGGAGTCCATGGCCCTTTCTTCACTCCAAGTTTATCACAACAAGGCGGTCTTCCCATTTTACTTACTCCTCTATTTATGTACTACTTGCCTAACCAGCTTACTTGAAATTCTTTCTTTGGATATAATATATATATACATATATCTTCTCCTCTTCAATTGATCGATCCTCTAGCTCTTTAATTTCTTTTAAGAAAGAAAGCTAGAAATTAAGACAGAAGAAATGATGAGACAAGTGTTTGTATGGGCAAGGGTTATGATAGGTGCATATATAGAAGCTGAGGACGCTGACCTATAATATATATATATATATATATATATATAATTATATACTCCTATAAAGTTACCAGAAAGTAGCATGCAGCTGAAGGAGGAAATTAAAGGGAGGTGAGAGTAGCTAAGAAGAGTCAAAAGGGGGGCATGCAATAGCAACAGCATTTACTCCCATGGGCCTTTGTGCTCTAAAGTCAGCTGCGTCTGTCTGTCTCTATTGGTTCAGCTCTCTCGCCTCACCAAAACCGCGTGGCATTCAATGTGCTAATTTATTCATCACTCTCTCTTTCTTTCGTTTCAACCTCTATCAACATTAAATCAAAAGAAAAACCCTAATACTAGTAGTAAGTTATACAGTATGTATGTTTACTACTACTCCTATAGTCCTTTGCCTATATAAATTGATCACTATTTATGTTCCTGTTTTCAACGAAAGATGTTTTCAAGGAAACCCTATTTTCTCTCTCTATTTCTTCCATAACGTTGTGATTTGTGCAACACCTTAATGATGAAGATGATGGAGTAGATGGTAAGGGATACGTGCTGAAGCTCTGCTGCATGTATTGTACTAGTATTAAACACAATAGCCATGTATGTACGTATGCATGTACGTATGTCTGTACGTGCACCAATACATTGTACCGTGACGGTATAACAAATTAACAACTTATTTTCACATAAAAAATGTGAGATAATTTAAAACGTATATAATATTTAAAGTTTTTATTAAAAATACATTCACTTATAATTCTTTGTTGAGTTAAGCCTAATAAGATACACACATATATATTGAGACACTAAATTAATAACAATATTTATATATACACATGTATATTGTGATTTCTGCTCATATGTGAGACCCACAATATATTATTTTTAAATCAATTAGATCTTGTGGTAAAATATGATTTGATTCAAACTCAAATTTTGACTCCAATTGCAACATGAGTAAAGTCATCTCCGGGCAGAAGAAGGCTGTTTAAATTTTTGACTTTATGGATGGATTTGATGATCGATCAGAAGTATGAGACTATATGCATATGTCAAATCAAAAGGTTTGAAGTAGTAATTTGCATTTGAGGATACGAGGGGTTGTGGGTTCCATTACTTGTAGTGTACGTCCACCGCCAATTAATTGAAGTCTGTATAAAGTTTCCATATAAATTTATTTCCAGAGAGCTTTTGCACTGGAATTTTGAGCAACTAAGGAATAAGCATCGGCTCACAAGCTGAATGGGCAAACATGCGTTACTTGCACCATATGGTATGGGCAATTGCCATGCCTGGTAAATTTCCTAACTTTAAACATATATTTTTATTTCATGTATATTAAATGTTTAATTATAAAAAAAATAAAACAATAAAAGAGCTCAACTTGTCCAATATATTCATGATATATATATATATATATATATATATATATAGCATATATATAGACTACTTTTACGTCTTAGATTTGATAGTAATGTCTCCACTAGTAGTACTTATTACTAGTAATTATCTGGGCATCTTCAATTATCATAAAGACCAAATTGAATAAAATTACTTGTTAGAGTTTGTTACTACTACTAGTAATATTTACGTACGTGATCAAGTAATTAGAATGACTATGAATTACTCTAATCTCGATCTCCTCACAAATTGAAGAATTCAAATCTTCTGTTCCTTTCTTCTTCTTATTTATTTGACACATCATCCTATTTATTGGTACTTGATCTATTTTAAAAATTAGTTATACATAATTAAATACACCATTAAAAAAATACTTTTACACAAAAATTAGACATCAAGAATTAAGATATAGACCAAAAATCGAATTGGTGACTTTACTAGTACCTGTTTTGACTTTGATTACGTGGTAGTAGGACCCTAGGCTTCAATGTTAGAGCCCTGCTGGAGTTCACTGTAATGGAGTAGTACTTCCAACTTACTACTCCCCTCCCTCTCTTATTATTTGTCTCTCTTATTATTTGTCTTCCTAAAAGCGGACACACATATTAAAAATAATTTTAAATATTAATATTATTTTTATATTAAAATAAAAGAGTGTTATTTATTGAATAAAAAGTAGTGAGAGAACCAAAATTATATATTTTATACTTAGGATAATATTAGAAGTTAAGTAATTAGTGTTTAATTGAAATTATTAAACGACAAATATTAAGGGACAAAGACACTTTTTTAAAACAATATTTATAAAGGGACGGAGAGAGTACTATTTAATTAGAAGATTGTAAAAACTCGCTTGAATTTAATTTAGAAATGAATTGAGTAGAGCTTGAACAAAAATATAAATCTAAAATGAAATTTGGAACGAGTCTGGACAATAGGTCTTTCAACTCATTATAAGCCTGACCTAATTATAATATTAAAAACATATAAAAATATATAGACTATTTATATTAATTATTACATATTTACAGTCATAATTTATATTTATATAACGTCTTTAACTAAAAATTTAGTTACGATCTTTTCTTTAAAGTTATTTATTGATTTAAATACTTTTGTCATTTTAACTAATCTTATGTAAATAATTTAGAAATGTATTACTATAATGATTATTTGTATGTTTGAAGTTTAAATTTCTTATTTTTAATGATATTTTAATCTTATGACTTGCAAAGATTCTAATATTTTTATCAATAAGTTATAATCATGAGCTAATGTTGTTTTAATAATGAGTTGCATTAATTTTTTATTATTTATTTTTTAGCTTATTAATTATTTTTATTTTTTTTGTTACGGCTTACTCGAAAATAAGTTCGAATTGTGATCGGGCTGAGTTTGAACATACTACTATAGTATTAACCCGAATAAGCTAAATTTGTTAGTAATATTTAAATGGGCTTAATTTTACATGAATAAATAGTACTCCTTTCCTAGTTAAATTAATCCACCGGCTTAACAGTAGCCGCCGTATCTCTCTGCTCTCGTCTTTTGAACATGCATGTATATATATGTACGTACTCCTATTCTCCTCCCTCCTCGGTGAAAGCAAGAAGTTTAACTGTCGTATCGTGTTGCAGATAACTCATAATTAGAGCACTAGTTTTATCAATGAGCCAAGGTCAGGTATCAAGAAAATAAACGTTTTGACTTTTTGACTATGGACATCTTTATATCTAGTAGTAGTAGTAATTATTTATAAGACTATTAATGATAACTATAGTATTCCTACTATACTCATTTATTATTAATTATTTATAAATTTTTCGAATTTTAATATATTTTATTAAATATGCACTCAATTGTTTTTTTTTATCGAGTGTGAGAGTTAATTGCATGTATAACTGTTAGTAAATATATAATCTAATTTTTTGAAAAGATTTTCAAGACTTGATTATCGGCTTTAACCTTGACATATACTTGACCAAGCTAAGGCTTTTTTTCCCTTCTTTTTTTTTAATGGTTTTGGACTTTGTATTTTTTAGTAAATTTTCTATTGCTTTCATACTTAATAGTAGTAATTTCTAGTATTTAAAGAATGATTGAGGGTTATTTTTGGGTATTACATTATGGTGACCTCTCTCTATGTTATAGCGACGAATAAACCGTTATTATAGTCGTTGTTGGGCCATGATCCTTTTCATTATTGGGCCAAACTTAATGGCTTCCTCCCTTGGATTATGTTACTTTTGTCCTAGTTGTCCGAATGATTTGGGCCCAGTTATTTGATTATTCTATTGGGTCCTTTTGATTGGATCCGGTCATATGGGTCATCTCTATTATTGGGCTTAGTCATTGGATTGGCCCATTACTCAAATTGTCACTTAACCCTTTTATTGACCGGTAAATCATTACACCAAAGATAGTTGACTGTTATGTCTGCCACCTTTTTGCATGGCATTAATGAGGATGGGACTCAGATGACCGGCGGTGGCAAACAGTGATAGCAGGTAAGGAAGTGAGCTACATGCTTTCGGCTGAGATGATCGGTGTGACGCCCCCAAAATTAGGTATACATCACCCATCTTGAGTCGCCAGATACATGGTACAGAATTCAAATACAACTTACTAATACAACTGTCGTGTACAATACGACAAAATATAACTGTGAGTTTGAATACAATTATTGTCTACTAGAGAGCATACAAACTCAAAAGGTGTCCTCAATACAATTATTGTCACACTATTTAACAGAATAGTGAGGACAACTAATACTATTATCTGGTCCATCACTCCGTTCCCCGACTCGTCCCAGCTATATTCTCATTTCCTGAAGAGAACAGTGAAAGAAAGGGTGAGCTCAACTAGCCCAGTAAGAAATATTATGACTAAGATAATGCAGAATAAATTATCATTAGCCTTCAACAGTGTTAAACTGATAAAATACAATAAACATCAAGTTTAACTACAGCGGAACCAGCAATCCATTAAAAGAGTCAAGTAGAAAATAAAATCTACTATCTTTTATGATTTAAAAGGTTTTTCATCATCGTTATAGCTGAGACTCAGCTTAATAAATATTCCACATCATCGAATCACCCCCGCACTACGGCCAAGGATATTCTTTAGTATCACGACCACAATTATTCATGCACTACAGCCAAGAATATTTGTGTATTCATCAATGGTCATGATCATGCCAACAACTGTCCATCAATGCACTACGGGCCAATGAGGATTTTTAATTTTTACATCATTTGTAACATTACGGTCATGATTACACCGAATAATCCCTGGTCATAATCATACCAAGTCCATCTATGCACTACAGGCCACAGATGACTTTCAACAAAATATAAACATGAGGATGATGACAATGATATAAGAATTCAATAAAACAAGTTCAAGAATTATTTTATCCAGGAATTATTAACGTTCAAATTTGTCAACACGATACTGTTTTGTGGTGTAAAATTCAAGAATGATCAGAAGAATATTTTCATGAAAGGATACTGGATGAAGCGCAAATATCAAGGATATTCCACTAATTTCATGGAGCATAGAAGTCAAAGTTTTATCCAACTGAGTATAATAAAGAATGGAATAACAAAAGAAATCACCATGCATGCGATAGACCGCACAGACAGGTTATTCCAGCAGAATAATAATAACGGAACCAGATCAGGTGAAATTCACACCGACAGGATGTTCCAACAGAATAATAAAGAATGGAACCAGGTCCGGTGTAAAACACACAGACAGGATATTCCGACAGAAATATAAAGACAGGATAGTAAATGGATGTCACCAAGTATAGGGTATTCCGCGTATACCGGTTATTCCAATAGAATAATAATGAATGGAATAACATAAGGATTTCACCAAGTATAGGGTGTACCGCGTATACAGGTCATGTATAGGGTATGCCACTTTTACAGGTTATTCCAACAGAATAACAAAGAACGGAAGAACATAAGTTCTCTTCAAGAAGAAAGAATAACACCCCTTACCGTATTAAGAGATTGAATACTGCAGTCGTGTAATAACCGAATACTCTTCTTCTTTCTCTCTTACTCTCTCTATACTTTCTCTCTCTATAGCTTGAACGAATTCGTGAAAAATAATGAAGCCCTAGGCCTCTATTTATAGAAGATTTATTACTATTTACGAAAGTATTTACTATTTACGAAGGTAATTACTATTGACGAAGGTAATTACTATTTACGAAAATAATTACTATTTACGAAGGTAATTACTATTTACAAAAATAATTACTATTTACGAAGGTAATTACTATTTACGAAAGTAATTACTATTTACGAAGGTAATTACTATTTACGAAAGTAATTACTATTTACGAAAGAGACTCTTAGATGATAGATAACATATGGCCCCCCATAAATAATTCAACTTACCACAAACGTCTAATAATAGACTCTTTATATACATCAAGGATTGAATAAAAATTACCAAAAATCATTTTAACACATATTTAATCTTCCAACAATTATTAATCATTTATAACTTGTCGTCTCAATTATTATTTAAATAATATAACATATTATATAGATGATACTGTGACAATAATTGAATCAATAATATAAGAGATATGATGCAGCAATTACTGTAGCAATAATTGAGTATAGCTGAGTGACTTCTCACGTAAGCATCAATAATCAATACCGTGTGCTACTATGCAACAACGCGTATTACTGTACTTTTACTACCGAGTAGTTCAACAGTTTTTAACGGTCACACCTCCGCCGTTATTTTATAGAAAGATAATTTTGTCGTTTTCTAACTATGACAATACTTCCGTTGTGGGGTCCACCAATGATTGTGCCGTCGTACGAATATTCCCCGACAAAAAGAATATTCCCCGACCAAACGAATATTTTATAACAACTTGCGTACTTTGCAAAATTTATAAATATTACCCACAACTATAAAATTATATCAAATTTATTCCATAATATTCCAAAAATAATAATTATGAAAATTCATCTTTATTTATAAAAACTGGGGTCTTACAACCTCCCCTTCTTATGAAATTTCGCCCTCGAAATTAGGGTACGTACCTGGTATGTCAAAGAGGTAAGGATACCTTGATTTCATTTCAGATTCTAACTCCCAAGTCATTTCCTCAACATCGTGGTTTCTCCACAAAACTTTGACTTGAGGTATAACCTTGGAGCGTAGAATATGTTCCTTCTTATCCAAGATTTGAACAGGAATCTCTTCATACGTCAGATCTTCCGCTATTTCGTCCGGTTCTAACTCAATAATGTGGTTCGGGTCTTTCACATATTTTCGTAACATGGATATGTGAAAAACGTTATGAACACGAGACATACTTGGCGGTAAAGCGAGTCTATAGGCCACAGTTCCTATTCGATCGAGGATTAAAAATGGACCGATGAATCGAGGATTGAGTTTTCCTCTCTTTCCAAATCTTGTAACTCCTTTCCATGGAGTAACACGTAACAACACATGATCTCCTATATTGAATTCCACGTCCTTTCGATGAAGATCAACATAACTCTTTTGTCGACTTTGTGAGGTTTTTATACGTTGTCGGATCGTTTGAATCTTTTCCGTAGTCATACGTACCAACTCCGGTCCCAACAACGTTGCTTCACCCACCTCATCCCAGCATACTGGAGAACGACACTTTCTTCCATACAACGCTTCGAATGGAGCCATGCCAATACTTGCTTGATAACTGTTGTTGTAGGAAAACTCCACCAATGGTAAGAACTTGTCCCAACTTCCCTTGAAATCAAGGACACAGAGTCTTAATAGATCTTCGAGAGTTTGAATAGTCCTCTCCGACTGTCCGTCCGTCTGAGGATGATATGCCGAGCTAAATCGTAAGTCTGTGCCCATAGCTTTTTGCAAATTAACCCAAAATCTTGAAGTAAATCTTGGGTCTCGATCAGAAACTATGGATACCGGCATACCATGCAGTCTTACAATCTCGTTTATGTACATACGAGCAAGACGTTCAAGTGTATAAGTTTCTCGTATCGGTAAGAAATGAGCAGACTTAGTCAATCTATCAACAATAACCCAAATCGCATCTATGCCTTGAGAAACCTTTGGAAGACCGGTAACGAAATCCATGGTAATGTGTTCCCACTTCCATTCTGGAATTTCAAGTGGTTGCAATGGACCTTTTGGTACTTGATGCTCCGCTTTAACTCGTTGACAAGTTAGACACCTTGAGATAAACAACGCTATCTCTCTCTTCATATTACTCCACCAAAATGTATGACGAATATCATGATACATTTTGGTACTCCCAGGATGGATTGCAAACGGTGTATTGTGCGCCTCCATCATGATTTTATACTTTAAATCAGGGTCGTTAGGAACACAAAGTCTAGAGTTGACTCGAAGTATTCCTTCTTCATCGATTCTTGCTTCCGGCATAGCACCTTCTTGCACTTTCTTCTTCATACGCATCAGCTCCAGGTCTGTAGCTTGAGCAACTTTAACTTTATCGATTAAAGTCGGTTCTACTCGTATATTCGCCATCGTCACATGCGTCCCTGAAGTCTTTAACTCTATCCCCATCCTTTGCAAGTCACACAAAATGGGCCCTTGCGTTGACAATATCGCACTCGTACTTGCATGTGATCTTCTACTCAATGCGTCAGCTACCACGTTTGCTTTTCCAGGATGGTATTGGATGGTATGATCATAATCTTTCAACAGTTCAAGCCAACGTCGTTGTCGCATGTTGAGTTCCTTTTGAGTGAAGAAATATTTGAGGCTTTTATGATCCGTAAAGATCTCCACTTTCTCCCCATACAAGTAATGCCTCCAAATTTTAAGTGCAAAGACAACAGCTGCCAACTCTAGATCATGAGTAGGATAATTCTTCTCATATTCTTTGAGTTGTCGCGAGGCATAGGCTATGACTTTTCCATGTTGCATGAGAACACATCCCAGCCCTTTGCCCGAAGCATCACTGTAGATGACAAATCCCTCCGAGCCAGACGGTATTGTCAGAACAGGTGCTGAAATGAGTCTCCTCTTGAGTTCTTGAAAACTCTTCTCACATTCTTCGCTCCAACCGAACTTTGTATCTTTCCGAGTCAGCTGAGTCAATGGAGTAGCGATTCGAGAAAATCCTTCCACGAATCTTCGATAATAACCAGCTAAACCGAGAAAGCTACGTACTTCGGTCACTGATTTAGGTTTCTCCCAGCTTTGAATAGCTTCAATCTTTGCTGGGTCAACAGATATTCCACGACTTGATACCACGTGCCCAAGGAATGCTACTTCCTCAAGCCAGAACTCGCATTTCTTCAACTTGGCATAAAGCTTATATTCACGAAGCTTTTGGAGTGTCAGCCTCAAGTGTTGCTCATGATCTTCACGGCTTTTGGAATAAATAAGGATGTCGTCAATAAAGACGACCACAAAATGATCCAAATATTCCTTGAATACTCGGTTCATCATATCCATGAAGGCAGCAGGAGCATTAGTCAATCCAAATGACATGACTAAGAATTCATAATGCCCGTACCGAGTTCTGAAAGCCGTCTTTGGAATGTCATCGGTTCTAATCTTTAATTGGTGATACCCGGAACGAAGATCGATCTTTGAAAAGAATTTGGCTCCTTGCAACTGGTCAAATAGATCATCAATTCGTGGCAATGGATACCTATTTTTGATGGTGACATGATTTAACTCCCGATAATCAATACAAAGTCGCATACTCCCATCTTTCTTCTTCACGAACAGAACAGGAGCACCCCAAGGAGAAGTACTAGGACGAATAAAGCCAATGTCTAATAATTCCTGCAGTTGGGTTTTTAACTCCTGAAGTTCAATAGGAGCCATTCGATATGGGGCTTTAGAAATGGGTTTTGTACCGGGTTCAAGGTCGATACAAAATTCAATCTCACGCTCTGGGGGTAGGCCAGGAAGTTCTTCGGGGAATACGTCAGGAAATTCATTAACAATAGAAATATCGTTCAAAACTGACGTATTTTTGTTTAAATCTGTGACATGAGCTAAGAAAGCTTGACATCCGTTTTTCAATAAACGAATAGCTTTATGGCTTGAGATGACCGTGATTGATTTTAATGGTTTGGTCGCTTGAATTCGCATAATAGGTTGATTAGGAATATGAAAGCTAACAACCTTATGGAAACAATCAATTTTTGCATGATAAGTAGTTAACCAATCAATCCCTAGAATCACGTCAAATGCAAGTATTTTCAATGAAATAAGATCTACAGGTAATGTGAGGGTACCGATTTGAACCAAACAAGACTTATAAACAGTGGATGTAATAAAGGTTTCTCCCAACGGAGTTTCTACAGATAAGTCAAAGTCCAATTTCTCCGGAGTCAAATTTAATCGATGAGCGCAAGTAGGAGAAATAAAAGAATGGGTAGAACCGGTATCGAATAAAGTATAGACTTCGTTAGAGTTTATGATAAGCTTACCCGTGATGACCTCATTCGGGTTCCTTGCTTTCTGGGAGGTCACAACAAACGCTCTCCCTTGCACTACCGGCTTTGACCTTTCTGGGACGGCCTTTGGTGCCTCCACCCTAGTTGAATTGGTCTTTGGTAAACGACAAAATCGGGCCAAATGACCTTCTCTTCCACAATTATAACATGCTTTGGACGGCATCGCGCAATTTGGACTGATGTGTCCCTCCCCTCCGCATTTGAAGCATATGATAGGTGGTCTTTCTCCTTCCTTAACAACGGGTGCTGGTGCTGACGTCTTTCCATCATTGTTGAATCTCCTCTTTTTGAAATGTCCATTCTTATTGTTTTGGCCCTGATTACCACCGAAGTGGTTACCATTTCTGGCCTGATGATGTCCTCCACGCTTGTTGTCACCGCTTCGATGACTGCTCTCACTGGTATTATCATTTTGCCGGCTGCTCTCTTTTGATTGCGTTGACTCGTTATCGCGCTCTACCAACTGAGCCCTATTTACAACATCAGAATACAAACACAGTTTATGAGAAATAAGATGTTGACGTATCTCCGGCTTCAAACCTCTTAAAAACATTCGCGCCATTCTCTCTTCATTATCCACCAAATGGGACGCAAACCGTGATAACTCTGCAAATTTTGCCTCGTACTGCGACACGGTCATATTATTTTGTTCCAACTTAATAAACTCCACCTCCTTCATGTGGCGAATACTTTCGGGAAAGTATTTATCATTGAACAGCTCCTGGAACTTCTCCCAAGACATCTTCAGTACGGCAGGTTGAGTACGTTTTACCGATTCCCACCAGTAATCTGCCTCTCCGCGCAACATAAAGGCGGCAAAGGGAACCTTTTGCTCCTCGGAGCATCCCAAGACATCAAATATCTTGGTCATCTGCTTTATCCATGTTTCCGCCATAAGTGGTTTTGGCTCTCCCTTAAACTCCGGTGGTCCCAGCTCCTTGAACTGTTTAGCGGTGACCGCCCGAGAGTTTCCCGCGTTTCCATCTACGTTTTGGACAGGAGTTGCTCTCGCCTACTGCTGCATGAATTGCATAAAACCTCTGAACATTTGATCATTCGTCATTTGGTCAGTGTTGTTGTTTGCATGAGGATTTTCGCCTTCCTGGTGCACATTATCCTGATTATTGATATGTGGTGAATCAACGATCGCCTGTGCTCCATTGCCAATCTCAACATTCTCAGATGTCATTTTCAGATACTGCCACAAAACAAAAGGATAATTGACATGTAACATATTATCCCTATATTCTGACCGACCAATAAAATAGCACATAAACTTAGGTAGGTCATACTAGCGAAGGAATTCCCCGTCTCTCTCCTCCTAGTACTATTCTCACATCTTAGCCAGGGATCATATCCCTAAGCTTTGATACCAACTGTGACGCCCCCAAAATTAGGTATACATCACCCATCTTGAGTCGCCAGATACATGGTACAGAATTCAAATACAACTTACTAATACAACTGTCGTGTACAATACGACAAAACATAACTGTGAGTTTGAATACAATTATTGTCTACTAGAGAGCATACAAACTCAAAAGGTGTCCTCAATACAATTATTGTCACACTATTTAACAGAATAGTGAGGACAACTAATACTATTATCTGGTCCATCACTCCGTTCCCCGACTCGTCCCAGCTATATTCTCATTTCCTGAAGAGAACAGTGAAAGAAAGGGTGAGCTCAACTAGCCTAGTAAGAAATATTATGACTAAGATAATGCAGAATAAATTATCATTAGCCTTCAACAGTGTTAAACTGATAAAATACAATAAACATCAAGTTTAACTACAGCGGAACCAGCAATCCATTAAAAGAGTCAAGTAGAAAATAAAATCTACTATCTTTTATGATTTAAAAGGTTTTTCATCATCGTTATAGCTGAGACTCAGCTTAATAAATATTCCACATCATCGAATCACCCCCGCACTACGGCCAAGGATATTCTTTAGTATCACGACCACAATTATTCATGCACTACAGCCAAGAATATTTGTGTATTCATCAATGGTCATGATCATGCCAACAACTGTCCATCAATGCACTACGGGCCAATGAGGATTTTTAATTTTTACATCATTTGTAACATTACGGTCATGATTACACCGAATAATCCCTGGTCATAATCATACCAAGTCCATCTATGCACTACAGGCCACAGATGACTTTCAACAAAATATAAACATGAGGATGATGACAATGATAAAAGAATTCAATAAAACAAGTTCAAGAATTATTTTATCCAGGAATTATTAACGTTCAAATTTGTCAACACGATACTGTTTTGTGGTGTAAAATTCAAGAATGATCAGAAGAATATTTTCATGAAAGGATACTGGATGAAGCGCAAATATCAAGGATATTCCACTAATTTCATGGAGCATAGAAGTCAAAGTTTTATCCAACTGAGTATAATAAAGAATGGAATAACAAAAGAAATCACCATGCATGCGATAGACCGCACAGACAGGTTATTCCAGCAGAATAATAATAACGGAACCAGGTCAGGTGAAATTCACACCGACAGGATGTTCCAACAGAATAATAAAGAATGGAACCAGGTCCGGTGTAAAACACACAGACAGGATATTCCGACAGAAATATAAAGACAGGATAGTAAATGGATGTCACCAAGTATAGGGTATTCCGCGTATACCGGTTATTCCAATAGAATAATAATGAATGGAATAACATAAGGATTTCACCAAGTATAGGGTGTACCGCGTATACAGGTCATGTATAGGGTATGCCACTTTTACAGGTTATTCCAACAGAATAACAAAGAACGGAAGAACATAAGTTCTCTTCAAGAAGAAAGAATAACACCCCTTACCGTATTAAGAGATTGAATACTGCAGTCGTGTAATAACCGAATACTCTTCTTCTTTCTCTCTTACTCTCTCTATACTTTCTCTCTCTATAGCTTGAACGAATTCGTGAAAAATAATGAAGCCCTAGGCCTCTATTTATAGAAGATTTATTACTATTTACGAAAGTATTTACTATTTACGAAGGTAATTACTATTGACGAAGGTAATTACTATTTACGAAGGTAATTACTATTTACAAAAATAATTACTATTTACGAAGGTAATTACTATTTACGAAAGTAATTACTATTTACGAAGGTAATTACTATTTACGAAAGTAATTACTATTTACGAAAGAGACTCTTAGATGATAGATAACATATGGCCCCCCATAAATAATTCAACTTACCACAAACGTCTAATAATAGACTCTTTATATACATCAAGGATTGAATAAAAATTACCAAAAATCATTTTAACACATATTTAATCTTCCAACAATTATTAATCATTTATAACTTGTCGTCTCAATTATTATTTAAATAATATAACATATTATACAGATGATACTGTGACAATAATTGAATCAATAATATAAGAGATATGATGCAGCAATTACTGTAGCAATAATTGAGTATAGCTGAGTGACTTCTCACGTAAGCATCAATAATCAATACCGTGTGCTACTATGCAACAACGCGTATTACTGTACTTTTACTACCGAGTAGTTCAACAGTTTTTAACGGTCACACCTCCGCCGTTATTTTATAGAAAGATAATTTTGTCGTTTTCTAACTATGACAATACTTCCGTTGTGGGGTCCACCAATGATTGTGCCGTCGTACGAATATTCCCCGACAAAAAGAATATTCCCCGACCAAACGAATATTTTATAACAACTTGCGTACTTTGCAAAATTTATAAATATTACCCACAACTATAAAATTATATCAAATTTATTCCATAATATTCCAAAAATAATAATTATGAAAATTCATCTTTATTTATAAAAACTGGGGTCTTACAATCGGGAGTGGGGGGAGGTGTCAGGAGATAGTCGGTGGCATGGTAAACCGGGTCTGGAGTACGTATGGGGCAAGGATCACACAAAAAAGGTAAGTAACAAAATATTACACAACAGTTAATCACATTATTATTCTCTCAAAAGCACTAGACGTTATTTTTTCTCCATTGTTAACCTTGTTATCGCCGATATTGACTCTCACGCTGGAGCTATACCCCGACGGTCAAGCCGTTAAGCTTTTGGTGTTGACTTGTTGAACTGTGCAGTATATCGGACGCGTCTTGATAATTGGGATGTGGGGAAAGATCTTGGCGTTAACATTGGCGGTAGAAGGAGGGGCGAGTTCTAGTGTCCTGAGTATTTTTCAATCATAAACTGTGTTTGTTCTACGTCAGTATTCATGGTGAAGAGTAGAACACCAACACCCGAAGGGCAGCCGATGACTGGCAGTGAATCAGCACCACGAGTGTCTGTCAGGAATCGTTTGGGACCTGCAATAAGTGTTCATGCCAGCACAGCGTCCAAACGATCACATGAAGATTCCCGGCCGAGGGTTGTGGTCAACGTTAAGCGAAAGCTAGTTTTCACAGCGGAGAAAGGGTCTGGCCATGGTTGGAAACGAGTAAAAGGCACCTCGCCTAGAACTCGATACCGAGATGACCAAGACGAAAAGGCCTCGCGACTGGCTAAGATGGCAGATGAAACAGATAGGGCCATGGAGGTACTTAAGAAGCAGCGACAGGATATAGCTGAGCAGATGGCTCGAATGACGGAGTTGGGGGATGAAGAGTTTAGTTATGTTCAGTCCGAACAGCGAGGGCATCGGAGTGGGAAGGAACCTGCTCATTCAGGACGTTGCCGGAACCTGATACCGTTTATAAGCATTCTAAACCGGGTCTGGAGTACGTATGGGGCAAGGATCACACAAAAAAGGTAAGTAACAAAACATTACACAACACTTAATCACATTATTATTCTCTCTAAAGCACTAGACGTTATTTTTTCTCCATTGTTAACCTTTTGATCGTCGATATTGACTCTCACGCCGGAGTTATTTTTCGACAGTTAAGCCGTCAAGCTTTTGGTGTTGACTTGTTGAATTGTGCAGGATATCGGACGCGTCTTGGTGATTGGGACGTGGAAAAACTTCCTAACATTAACAGTCGATTTATTTTTAATTCGCTCTCTATAGTTTGTTAAAGAGACGGACCGATTACATCAGTACCAAACTTTGTTATCACTATGATGTACCGATATAAAATAAAAATGCCACTTGCAAGCCAAATATTAATGAAGTGTTAGAATTAATTATTATGTGGTACTAAAATAAATCAATTTCCTATGTACTCATTATTGAATTTAATGGCTCATATTTTACAGCTAATTTGGACATCTCATCAAATCTTTGATATGTCACCCCTTACGTCATCTTACCTTTCATTATAATACTGGCACAGCCAAATCTTAAATAGGTGTATATATGCATATAATACTCTCTTACAGTTTCTCTTTTTTCTTTGGTTATTTAAGCATATTATAAATATATTTATATATATGAAAAAAAATATATACACAATTGTGTAGTATTCTCTTCATTTCTATTTAAATGACATTTTAGAGATAGATACAAGTATTAAGATAATAATTAAAAATCATTAAATATAATACTCAATTGTCTAAAATACCCTTAAATCTTTTGTTGGGATAAGGAGAGTTTTGTTGGGATAAAAAGAGTTTTGTTGGGATAAGGATAGAGAAAAAGAGAAAGAGTTTAAAATATCAAAAAAATAGAAAGAATAATGAGGGGTAATTTTGAAAAAATTGTCATTAATTATCATAGATTTGAACAAACGTCAAATAATTAGAGACAAATAAAAAACTCTAAAACATCATTTAAATAGGGACGGAGGGAGTACACAATTGTGTATGACGACGAGTTTTTTGGGCTATAGCTACGGGTAAACCGTCACTATAGCTATTCTGGTCTATGACGACGAGCAGGTGAACCGTCGCTATAGTTTAAAAAATCGTTGTCATAGACTGAGCTGTATATATACATATAGCCCATATAAAAAGAAGTATGTAAAGTATGTTAGATAAAGAGTGAACTTAAGATCCGGACCGTGTGTGTATATATATATATATACTAGCAACAGTCCCGTGCCTCCGGCACTATGGACGTTGGGATTTATTCTAAATTTTGGACGATTTATATGATTTATTGAGTAAGCGAGAAATTCAAAATCATTTGTATTTTATTAGATAGATGGATGGTGAGATTTATCCCAAACTTTGGACGTCCTATATGATTTATTGAGTGAACGAAAAATTTAAAATTATTTGTATTTTATTAGATATAATTAGATATATAGAATATAGATATAAATAGATAGAATTAGATAGATTGTATTTTATTAGATAGATGGATGGTGAGATTTATCTCAAACTTTGGACGGCCCAGATGATTTATTGAATGAGCGGGAAATTCAAAATCATTTGTATTTTATTATTATATATCTTGCATAATTATATATTTATTATATTTATTTTGAATATATTAATATTAAAAATAATATTTATATTTATATATTTATTTATTTATAATATAATTATATTTATTTTTATATTACTAATAATTATTTTTAACATTATATTTGTAAGTTAAAATAAATTTTGTGCAATATCTTTATATTTGATTAAAAAGTGAGAAAACATGAATGTGTTAAAAAAAAAGAGTAAGCCGGTACAACTTGTACCGGCCGGAATATTTTTAAATATTTTAATATTTTAATATTATGTGCAATCTCTTTGTATTTGATTAAAAATTGATAAAGCATCAATGCGTAAAAAAAAAAAGAATAGGCCGGTACAACTTGTACCGGTCGAAATATTTTAATATTAAATATTCATTTTGTTTAACTAGACTGACAATATGTTAAAATGTGGGTCCCTCTTATTTAAATAGAAACCGGCAGAGCTTCTCACGGTTTGGTATTAATACATCCTAATCTCAGCCTTCCAATAAGTTGATCAACGGTACAAAAAGAGGGTGTTGCACAGTACTCACAGCAACCGGTTGCTATAGAAGGGCTCTCATATATATATATATATATATATATATTCCATCGGTCCATGATAGGAAATACCGAAATAATATATTCCATCAGTCCATGATAGGAAATACCAAAATAAGAATGTATGTCTGAAATCTGAATGATGAATTTCATCCACCCACACATCAATCCATGTATAATGTTGTATTTTTGTATACTGATTAAAAAAAACAAAAATAATATAGACGAACCATTGCACATTGATTGATTGAACGTGGTCCATGCATTATCACAACATTTTCTTCCAGTTCCTAAATAATACACCTAATAATTTAGCATTTTTAATTGTAATAATTACATATATTAGTACATTTATGAAAGTAATTATAAAAATCATACACTCATAAAATAATTACAAAAATATTATATTTTATCATTTTTATTATCAATACTAATACAATTAAAAGTCCTTAAATTAAGGGATTAATATTAATGGACAGTTTCCTTAATTTAGGGGATCATTATCTGGTGATTTTTTATTTCAAACGCATGATATTTCTCTCTCTAAAATCTTCCTCTTCTTCTCCTTCTCCATAACTTTTGTTCTCGTATTTCTCTCTCTTCTTCTTCTTCTTCATCACAGTTTGTTAGACAAATTGGTGGCGTAAATTAATTGTTTTTTAATTTACTTTTGTTGCACTTGTTAATCAACAAATCACACAGTCGAATACGCGACTTTCTTTCTCCAACTCTCTCTCCAACTGAAAGGATTCTGGTTTCTCTCTTTAAGGTCTGCTTCTAATTTCTGTTAATTTTCATTCTACTAATTAATTGTCAATATGATCATATATATACGCTATGTTTCTAACAGAATGGAGTATTGATTGTTTGGATTTGTATTGTTTTTATGTTTTGTATAGAATGATTGATACAAGGAAGAAGGATGGAAAGAGGAAAAGAATAATAGAGGGTGATTTTATTAAAGACTTGAAAAATTTATTTGGGTTTGTGCAGTTGGATTCTGATTTTGATGTTCCTGTAGTTAAGACAGAAGCTCAAGTTCATAGCCAGAAGATATTTCCAACCCAAAAAATTTTAAAGGTGTGCTAATTTAAATTTTGTTATTGTTACTATCATATAACTGTTTGGTTACTTCTGCATTATATTTTGGTTACTGGTTTTTGTTGTACATGTTGTTTATGTATTGGTTACCATTAAAATATATTTTGGTTACTATCATATAAATGTTCGGTTACTTCTTTAGTAAGTTTTTTGTTACTGTTAGTTTATGATTCGGATACCATTTTTGTTCCCTTGAGTTGGGATTTTGGGTACTATTTTGTGTTGTTCTGGTTACCATGTATTTGGTTAGTATACATGGATTGACTAAACTGTGTTTGGTCTATATGTTGTTTATGTATTGGTTACCATTAAAATATATTTTGGTTACTAACATATAATTGTTTGGTTACTTCTTTAGTATGTTTTTTTGTTACTGTTAGCTTATGATTTTTGGTTACCATTAAAATATATTTTGGTTACTAACATATAAATGTTTGGTTACTTCTTTAATATATTTTTTGTTACTGTTAGCTTATGATTTTTGGTTATCATGTATTTGCTTAGTATACATTGATGTATTGTATTTTTAATAAATCCCTTCAAATATATTCTACAAGGTTTATGCTATTTTCTACTTTCATTTCTACAAACACATCCTACATGGGCTCTCTATTCACTAATCCCAAGGTATTTCTCTTCCTCCCACAGGTTCATAATGCGGAAATCTTTTCTAGAGAATGAGAGCAACCATGAAGAAGAAAGTAGCAGCAACCAAAAAGCTCAAGTTTCAAGAAGATTTGTACCAAATTTTGATTAGTTCAGTTATCGTTGTCTTTGTCATTATGAATTATGTTTCGTACTTTGATTTTTGTTGGATATCCATAACCATTTGTTATGGTTAGTGAGTATGTAATGTTTATTGGAGCTTATGTAAATGAAATTACATATTTGATTATATAATTAATTATTTGACATTATTTGTTGGTTCGTATTAAGTTGTGTCTGATACATTATTTTAAAGGTGTAGTTTGGTAACCAAACATGTATAGAAGGGTAACTATTTTATTTTTTGGAAGTAACCAGATAGTTACAAGCTTGTATCAGGACATATATCAAGTGTTAAATGTATATGTGAGAGTATACATGGGTTGCCTAAACTGGGTTGGATATACAGGTTGTTTCTGTTTTGGTTACCATTAAAACATGTTCTAGTTACTTTTTATATAACTATTTGGTTACTTCTATATTATATTTTGGTTACTGCTACCTTATGGTTTGACTACTATTATTGTGCCCTCTATATGAGATTTTGGTTACTTTTATTTTTATTCTGGTTAATATGTAATAGTTTAGTATACATTAATTGCCTAAACTAGGTTTCATTATATGATATTTATGTTTTGGTTACCATTTAAACCTGTTCTGGTTACTATCATATAATTATGTGGTTACTGTTTTATTATGTTACATTATGATTACTGTTATTAGTAACCAGATAGTTATAAGCTTGTATCAGGACAAACATCAATTGTTAAATGTACATGTGAAAGTTTCCATTTATATATATGGTCACTTATAGATCTCATATTAAAATAAAAATAGTTTGAAAGGTGCAGTTGGTATCCAAACTTGCATATAAGGGTAACCATTTTAGTTTTTATTAGAAACCAAATAATTAAAAACTTATATCAGAACAGTTATCAAGTGTTTAATGTACATGTGAGGGTTCCCATTTATCTTGCTGATGAATACTTTTAAATTACATAATTATAAAAGTTATTTGGAAATGGTTCAGTTGGTAATTAACTATGAATATAGAGGTAATCATTTTATTTTAGATGGGTAACCAAATTTACATAAAAATATTTCAGAACAGTTACCAATTGTTAAATGTATATGTTTACTTTAATATGACAACTCATGAGGGAATCAAAAATCAAAATATTAATCAACATCAATTTTGGTTACTGTACACCATCAAAAATATTACCAACCATGTGGTTAATGATTACTAACAGTAAACAATTATATATTTCTGTAAACAATTAAATTTATTGTATTGGTTACTGTCAGTCTTCATTGTCTCACAACTGAATAAACATTATAAAGTAACCAAATCAATATTAGACAGTAACCAAACTACATAATCTTAGTAACCAGAAAATAAACCAAATTTTTACATGCAAATTTGAAGGCATAAATGATGGAATTCGACCAAAAAACCATGCAGTTCACCAGCAAAGCTAGTGACTTTTGATCGTTGACCCGTTTTCAATGAAATTAGGCTCCGAAAATGCCAAAATCTGACACGCCAAACTTGACATTAATATTGCCACTGGATCAAATCTTTCCATAACTATAAAAAACATCAGTACAAGTGTACATTAATATTATTTAGCAACCAAATAAATATTATACAGTAACAAATTAAATAGTATACAACAACCAATATATATATAATCAGATTAATAGTTGTATGAAGGTAACCAATGTAGTCAATAAGTAACCACCAATATAAAAGAAATAATTATAAAACACAATAACATTATACATTAACCAAATAAACACCTTACAATATCTAAATACATATTAGACAGTAACCAATATATATGTAATTAGTAACCAAGATTATAAAAAATATGTTTACATTTATTTTACAACCAAAATAATCAGTAATGACTTTGTTATAAATTAAATACTACTAGATGTATGAAGGTAATCAATGTAGTTAATCAATAACCATTAATATAAAAAAAATCAGCAGAATGTACATTTAAAGTATACAGCAAGTAAATAAATATTATACAGTAACCAAATCAATAATAACCATTAAAACTTGTTTTGGTTACTATCATATAATTATGTGGTTACTATTTTATTATGTTACATTATGGTTACTGTTATTAGTAACCAGATAGTTACAAGCTTGTATCAGGACAAACATCAATTATTAAATGTACATTTATATATTCATTTCAGTATTAAATTTGTTGTAGTTACTCATCAAAAATGTTTACCAACCATGTGGTTAATAGTTACTAGCAGTAAACAATTATATATTCCTGTAAATAATTAAATTTGTTGTATTGGTTACTGTCAGTCTCTATTGTCTAACAACTGAATAAACATTGTAAAGTAACCAAATCAATATTAGACAGTAACCAAATTACATAATCTTAGTAACCAGAATATAAACCACATTTTTACATGCAATTTTGAAGGTCTAAATGATGGAATTTGACTAAAAAACCCTGCAATTCACCAGCTTTGCTGGTGACTTTTGATCGTTGACCCGTTTTCAATGAAATTAGGCTCTGAAAACGCCAAAATCTGACACTCCAAACTTGACATAAATTGTCAAATTGTCACTGCAACCAAATAAACATTATGTTATAACCAATTAAATAGTATACAACAACCAATATATATAATCAAATTAGCAGTTGTATAAAGGTAACTAATGTAGTCAATAAGTAACCACCAATATAAAAGAAACAATTATAAAACTCAATAACATTATAGAGTAACCAAATAAACACCTTACAGTATCTAAATACATATTATACAGTAACTAAGATACATGTAATTAGTAGTCAAGAATATAAAAAATATTTTTACATTCATTTTACAACCAAAACAATCAGTAATTACTTTGTTACAAATTAAAGACTAACAGGTTTATGAAGGTAACCAATGTAGTTAATCAGTAAACATCAATATAAAAAAAATCAGTATAAACACAGTAATATTATGTAGTAATTATGGTAATATTACACAGTAAAGAAGTCAGTATTATATACTAACCAAATCTAGATTAGATAGTAACCAACATATATTTACTTAGTATCCATAACATGAAACTTATTTGCCATGCATTTTACAGCAAAAACAAACAATATAAAAACATCAATATAAAAAAATATCAATATGTACTTAAAGATCCAACAGTTGCAGAAAGGTAACTAATGTATTTAATAAGTAACAATCAATATAAAAAATATCAGTAGAATATACATTTAAAGTATACAACAACCAAATAAACATTGTACAGTAACCAAATCAATAATAAACAGTAATCAATTTCTGTGTTCTTAGTAACTAAAATATAAAACATATTTTTACATTCATTTTGTAATCAAAACAGTCAGTATACTGACTTTGTGACCAATCAAAGAGCGAAAAACTTAAGAAATGTAACCAATATTCGAGTATATAGTAATCACGGGGTAACCAAATAAATATTTAAAATATACAGCAACCAAATAAATATTATACAGTATCCAAATCAATAATAAACAGTAACCAATTTCTAAATTCTTAGTAATCAGAATATAAAACATATTTTTACATGTATTTTGCAATAAAAACAGTCAATATACTGACTTTGTGACCAATTAAAGAGCGAAAAACTTAATAAAGGTAACCAATATATGAGTATATAGTAACCACGAGGTAACTAAATAAATATTTAAAGTATACAGCAACCAAATAAACATTATACAGTAACCAAATCAATAATAAACAGTAACCAATTTCTATGTTCTTAGTAACCAGAATATAAAACATATTTTTACATGCATTTTGAAATCAAAACAGTCATTATACTGACTTTGTTACCAATTAAAGAGCGAAAAACTCAAGAAAGGTAACCAATATATGAGTATATAGTACCCACGGGGTAACTATATACATATAAACTTTAAACTCAAAGTTGAAACAGAGGTTGATTACTGATATTTGAAGTTGTTGTTGATCTTGTTGAAGTTGTTGTTGATCTTGAGGTTGCTGTTGATCTTCTCCTCTATTATTCGATCTCAGAGTTGCATCTCGTCTTCTCCGATCTGTCGTTGCTCTGTTGTTTTTGATCTCCAAGTTGCCTTTTTTCTTCGTTGCTCTGTTGTTTCGTATACTCCGATCTCAGTGGTTCGTCGCGCAAGAAGGTTTGATTTTCTCTGGTATCAAAGTTGCATGTTTTGTTCAGTTGCTTGAATGTAGGAGCGGTTAGTTACATATAGAGTCCGTAACTGAAGTATATACGTGATTTTAGCAACTTAATATTATTTTGTTTTATTTTTGTAATTATGTTATGTGTGTTTTATTTTTGTAATTACTTTCTAATTGTTGTATATTAGTGTTAAGGACCCTTTTTAATTTTCTTTTGGGCTAGTCCCACTTCCCAAACCCATTAATATTGGGCCAACAAGCAAAACCCAAAAATCTGTATTTAGGAAAGATTGTTTTGGGCCAAAGATTGTTTTTCATAATGTTAGAAAAAGAATTGAATTTTTTTGTCCGATATTGTATAAAAAACTTATTCCATTCCAAGGACCACCACCATATTATATATGTAAATAACGTGAGAGATCATTTTATTTTGTTATAAATTTAGTGGAGTAAATAAAAAGATATACTATAAGTTTTAAATTACATGGAATAAAATACTAACAATATTATTAAATTAAAGTTGTGAGGACAACAGAGGGGAGAAATTGTAACCTAATTACACACCGATGACCACATCTACTCAGGAAAGCCGTTTTATTAATATTAACTTTTAAGTTTTAATGCTAAATCAATTTCAAATATTTTTAAATTTAAAATTGACAATATGATTATAAAATTATATAAATAGTATTATTATACTCCATACTATTACTCCCTAGTTAAGGTCTACACTACACTACACTAGTATTTCGGCTCACGAGAATCACACTGGGAACAGGGGCATATTTAAAAGATTTCTCATAAAGACACATTTTATTGGAAATTTGGAACGGGGCATATTTATGTAGTACAGATTAGACGATTTGACTTCATTACGCATTTTCTTCTATCCCATAATACACTAATTATTTTATTTTAATAATTTTGTTAATAATTATCAAAGTACGTTAATAGATAGTTGATGATATTAGCATCAATCATTCAAACAATTAAAATCATAAAAAAAAATAATTTATCTTTAAAAGCCTAAAAAAAGTTGCATCCATTGATGAAACATTCGAGAGTGATTAACATAAAGTTAACTTTGGTCAATTGACTAATATAATGTCGGCATACAGGTTGAGAGGTGATCTCTCTCTGCATGTCAGTATTGTATTGGTCAATTGATCAACTTACCATAACATGAAGTTTAACTTCATCCGAAAAATTTATAGGTTTATCAAATGATGAAAAAGTGTTAGATTACTTTTATTTTTGAAACAATTATACTATTCAATATAATAAATTAATTGAACGATATCAATTTTAATTATATAATTCACAACTATAAAAATATGATGCATTAAATGAAATTAAAGGTGAGGTGTAATGGATATTTCCACATTATTATAAATAAAGGGAACTAATAAATTCCACATAAAAATTTGATATTTTTACATGATCTATTTCACGTGAATAGCGAATGAGTTTCACGTATAAAAATATCATTTTTAACACATAAAAATATTAGTTTCCTAAATCAATATATATACTTTACTATATGCCGCGTTTGAAAATTGAAAATGTATGGATATAGTACTTCCTTCCCATTAAAAAAAAGTTTTATTTAAATTTAATATCTTTATTAGTCTGTTTATAAAATTTTGAAGATTCAGAATTTAAGTAAATTTATTAATCGAAATTTATAAATCAATCAACATAAAAATAAAATGAGACTTCTTTGTTTTCAGATGAAGAATTTATATAAACAAGAAAACCAAAGTTTTGAAGGAGCAATTACGTCAAACTTTGAATTATATTCATCCCGCGGGCAACGCGTAAACTTCCCAACTCTCTCTCTCTTCTGTATGTGGTTGAACCAAGAGCTGAGAGGAATGAGTAGGGGAGAACAAACACACCTTTCAACTGATAAACCTCACAAACCCACTACTAGTCTAGTCTAGTCCAGAGTACACGCACAAAACAAAACCATGCCTCTAGTCTAAGCAACCCCCCACTAAATAAGTACTCGCTCACTGGTAAGTGGTAACTATCTTCCCCTCTCTTTTAGCTATCAAATCCCTAAACTCTCTCTAATTAGCTCAGATTTGTATCGGTCTGTGCTTATCTTTCTACACGGATTTCCTTTTTCTTTTCTTTTAATTTTTCAGGTTTAGAGTCCATTCCATTCCATTCTTCTTTGACAGATTCAAAGCAGCCATGAATACGCTGAATTGGTCTACATTCACTGTTTTCTCTGTTTCTTGCTTCAAACTAAACTTACATATTCAATTTAATTGATGGCTGCCCGCCCAGGAAGTTATTTCTGTTCAGTACCCATCTCACTTAGAGGGATCATATGGGTTCAGTTTATGAGTTTCTGCATCAAAAACTGGCTCCCTATGTATCCGTTTTCTGGTTCTCTCTCTCCACACTGTTTGGCTTCGTCTACACAAACTTATTCTTTAGGTATTCTCTTTGCTTCATCATTTAATACCTCTGGCCATGAAAGAATTCTTCATTGTTTTAAAAAAATTCTCTATCTTTTTCTAGTTAATTTGATTTTGTGTTGTTAAACTTTACAGGTTAAGAAGGGATGGCACTTGTTTAAAATTAAATTACAACTCAAGCTCTTTGGCGCTTAACTCTGAACAAGACAATAAAATTGACTACAATTATGTGAAAGCAGGGCCAGAAAAGCAGTTTAAAGAAGATTATATTGATTATAGGGATTCAGAAACAGATGTGCTTTTCGACGAGAAAGAAACAACCCAGTTGTGTTTCAATTTCAAGTTCCCTACTTTTGAAGAATTCAGTACAAGTATGAGGGATAATGGTGGTTTTGTTAGCTCAGAAGACATACCCTCTATAAGTACTAATAAGAAGAGTTTTAGCTCTTTCATTGAAGAGCTGGAGCCTATTAACTTCCAAGTAGAAGAGGTAAATACAGAGATAAACGGTGGTTCTTTTGGAGATGGAGATACTGATGATAAAGAAGAGTTAATGTCGGATAAGGATTTTCATTCACTTCATCTGGAAGAACCAGAAGCTGAAGCAGACCCAGTTCGTGAAAAAACATATGAGAAGTCGAATAATGGTGAGAGTGGGAAAGAAGAAAATGAGAACAAAGATTCAATGCCTTTCCCAAAAGAGAAGGGAGAAGCAATTGATGAAGAAAAAAGTTTGCATGTTTCTGATAAAAAGGAGGGATCTTCGTCTATGGATTCTGATTTGGAGTCGGATGGTTCGAGTCATGATTTGCATTCGGTTACGAGTCATCTAGTTGATTCATTCACTGATGGATTTCTGTCAGATGGAGAGTTTGGAGGAGCATTTGAGCTTTATCATTTGATGGAAATTAATGGACAGAAGGTAGAAGAATCACATGAAGAAATGTCAGACTCAGACCAAAATCTAGAATCCCAGGATTTTGATGATGAAGATAGTGATATAATGGAAGAGTTTAGACATTTGAAAGAAGATCATATTCAAGACTCAAATAAGTTCAAATCCCATTTCCTGTCTGAGAAAGATTTTCATGAAGAGTCACATAATTACAAGGATGGAGAAAGTAGTGGCAAAAATGATAAGACTAACAATAGTTCGGATAATTCTGAAATTCCAGAGGTTAAGAATGATTCAGTTTTGGATTCTGAGGATACAAATAAACTTGAAACGTTGTGGGAACATCAAGATTTGATTGAGCAGTTGAAAATGGAGCTTAAAAAGGTCAGAGCTACAGGTCTTCCCACCATCCTAGAAGAATCTGAATCACCAAAGATAACGGAGGATTTAAAGCCATGGAAAATCGACGATAAGTTCCAGCATGAAAATCCAATAGGTGAGCTTCACAAATTCTACAAGAGCTACAGAGAAAGGATGCGAAAATTCGATATCTTGAATTACCAGAAGATGTATGCAATAGGTCAGTCACTTCATATCTTCCCTACCGAATATTTTATTTATACTTCTTGTCATAATTTCAAACATTCATCATAATTTGTTAGTTCTTTTCCCCTTAAATTGGTTGTATGAACAAACTCCTTTGTCAACAACAAGTATTTCTGATCTGAACCATTCAATCTATTGAAATGAACAACACATCCTGCAACCTTTAATTATTAAGATGAAAAGGAGAAGCACCTACTAAATCTGGGTAGTTGGGATAAGCAGAAACACCAAAAACATGATTCATGCTCAGGTACAAAGATCTAGAATGATGATTAATCAAAAAATAAAGAAAGTGTTTATTGGGGTGGAGCGGGGTCAAGATACTTTTCTAAGGGACCCTAAATAAATTGGCATGTAATTTATTTTTTTTGCTACATTAACCCATTACCCACACCCCCCCTCCTTGTTGCCACCAATAATTGAACCCTCGACCTCATGGAGCAACCTTATGTTTTGCACTCATAAAACTGAAAATAGGAGAGAAATCTAATGTGTAGTCCCTTTTCTTGTAATGTTATATTAGAAATAATGGGTGCGGCGGACCTTGTAAATATTTCAAATCTCCACCTTTACGCAACTGTGGATTGTTTGTTTATGTTGTGTTGAATTAATCTCCGACTAATCGTCTCCAGAAAGCTGTTGGGTCACTGTTGCAACTTTGTGAAAAAATCTTCTTTTAGAAGTAGCCCAAAATTTAGAAAAGGTATATGTGTATCGTAGTATTAAAATGTTGATGCTGATCAACATATTTCAAATGACATTTCCATGCTTTATCTATTTTAATTTCTTTAATTTTGTCTGTCCCACCCTCATGTAAGTCTACCACAGGATTTTTGCAGCTCAAAGATCCACTTCAATCAATTTCACCCTGGAAAACTTTAGTTCCAGACATCGCATCCATTCTCTCGGAAAATTTGTACCCGAATAAAAGCACAAGCAAAAAAAATGAGACTGACCCCATGAAGAAATTCATCAATGAATTGAGGAGTGATTTAGAAGTGGTATATGTTGGGCAAATGTGCCTTTCCTGGGAAATTCTACATTGGCAATATGGGATGGCCTTAGATCTTTGGGAATCTGATCCACGCAGAATACGTTGCTATAATGAAGTAGCTGGAGAATTTCAACAGTTTCAAGTGCGTGTCCAACGATTTATAGAAGATGAACCTTTTCAAGGACCAAGGGTACAGAATTATATTAAACATCGATGCGTTCTTCGGAATCTTCTTCAAGTTCCTGTCATAAGAGGTAAGAATTTGGAAGTTTGAAATCTTATAAATTTATATTCATGAATTTTACATGGAAATTTTTGCTAGTTTTGCGTGTATAATAAACATATTGAGCCAAGTGGGGGCAATAAACACAACAAAAGTGTGCACTTGTTTAGTGGGCTGTGGGTGCTGGTTGAAAATGTTTAAAACTTGCTGGTTTTTGAAGAGGACATCTCAAAGGACAGAAAGAAGGCAAGAAGAAGAAGAAGAAGCGAGAAAGGTGATTATTCCATTACAAGTGATATGCTAGTGGAGATGGTGGAAGAATCAATACGAATATTTTGGCATTTTGTTGGCGCTGATAAGGACTGCACCGGTGCAAGCCGAAAGGGACTGAGGGTACAACTTCAAGACCCTGCAGACTCTGAGATTTTGAAGGAGGTCCGGAAAGATCTTCAAAAGGTTGACATTTTTACAAGTATTATTATTAATTTACCACTTGATGTAATTTTGAAATGCTAACCTGTTATTTAATATAATATTGAGATGCAGAAGGAGAGGAAGCTTAAAGACCAATTGAGAAGTGGGAATTGCATACTAAAGAAGTTCCAAAAGTGTAGAGAAGAAGATAATTCTGATCAGCTTCTTTTTTTCTTCTCTCAAGTTGATTTGAAGTTAGTGTCGAGGGTGTTAAACATGTCGAGATTAACGACTGACCAATTGGCTTGGTGTCGCAGTAAATTAAACACAATTAGTTTCATAAACGGGAAGAGGAGGATACATGTAGAACCCTCATTTTGCCTTTTTCCATGTTAAAATAAAAAGAAAGACGTGAATATCATTTTTAGTATTTCCTATACAAAAAATTCACCTCTTTCCTATATTATACTTGAACGAGGTGATATCATAGGAAAGTTGAATTGAAAATGAGTTCTAACTCTAGAGTTACTTTCATCTAAGTTCGTCATGCGTGCAAATCATACTCAAGCTCATTGATATTATAACGATTAGAGTTTTGAAATGAATATTAAAATTTAATTTGAATTTTAACATTTTTTTTGCATTAAGATACATAATTTGATCAAAACATTCTCTAAGCAAATTATGATTTCCATATTAAGAATGGAAATTACAAGCACTTGAACACGTACACATACAAACTCGCACTTCTATTTGGTTAGACTTGTTAATTCTTTGGATAGTAGCTTAATTATTTAAAAATTAATCTTAAGTTCGTCTCACATATAAAAAATTATATAAAATTTAACATTAAAAATAAAAAGTAAAAGACAAAAATCACATCACAATAAACCCATATATATATATATATATATATATATATATATATATATATATATATATATATATATATATATATATATATATATATACGGTCCGTCTCTAAAGCGAACTTTAAAAAGCAAATCAAAGACGACGGTTCGTCTTTGATTTATTTTTTAAGATTCGCTTTAGAGTCTCTCCGTGTGTGTGTGTGTATATATATATATATATATATATATATATATATATACAGAACTGATCAAATCCGGACCCTAAATTTTTATTTTTATTTTTTTTTGTAGAACAACTAAAAAAAAAAAATTTATGGAATTGAAATTTTTCCATAATACAGTGTTTTGGGTGTGTTTTTAATACCTACACCAACCAATGTATGTACAGTCTGCCTAGACTGTACAGACATGTTTTGTTATAGGCATCCAAATCACGCCCAAAACACTGTATTATGTAAAAATTTCAATTCCATAATTTTTTTTTTTAGTTGTTTCAAAAAAAAAAGCAAAAAAAAATGTCCGAATTTTAAACCTGTTCGGACTCCCGGACAGGATCCGGCCTCTATATATATTTATATATATATATGAATGTAGCACCCTTTTTGGACTAATTTTAATCCAAAAAACATGCAATTTGTGTTTGGAAGTGAATTGTAAAATGTACAAATTGAGGGGATTAGTTTAGAAAATCATGTAAAATTATCTAGCCTTAGAATTAAATCTCGTCCGTTAAAAGGATTTGACAGCAGCCGTCGGATGTAGGGTTTCAAAGACCGGAGACCATTTATATTCTTTCTCTCCCTCGTCAAAACCCTTTTGCCTCACGCTTATCTCACAGTCGCGAAGAGAGAGAAAGCAGCTGTAGCACTCAAAAGGATGGTTCAGAGGCTCACATATCGCAAACGGCATAGTTATGCTACCAAATCCAACCAGCATAGGGTTGTCAAAACTCCGGGTATTCTTCTAAGACCCTAATTACTTCACTTTTTCCGTTAATTTGGTTTAGTAATCTGATAATCCTAGAAAATGTAAGCAATTTTGAATATATATTTTTCGAATGTAAAAAACGGTTATATTTGAACTGTGAATGCATTTGGCTTTTGTGGATTTCATAACGTGGTCGTGCTATTGTAATGATTCAAATTGTATCTGGTTGTTCATTTGCGCTAAATATATGTGAAATTGTAGGAGGGAAGCTGGTTTACCAGACCACCAAGAAAAGAGCTAGCGGACCTAAGTGCCCTGTAACTGGAAAAAGAATCCAAGGGGTATGCTTTTTATTTATTTTACAATTTTCACACATTTTGTGATTGGATATTTGTTTGTTTGTGTTTATTTTGAATGATTTTATGTCATTCTTTGGTTGGAAGAGAAAGTTCAGCTTTTCTGTGTTGATACTGGCCACTGGGAGAGAGAAAATTGTGATCTAAGTTGATGTACCAGTTTTTGGCTTTTTGCTAAGTTTAAAGATACTTAACTTATTTATCTGATTGATGAAAAATGTTTATTGTATCTGTTATATTTGTAATTGAGAGCACAGAATGATAATTTTATGAATCAGGTTGTTCACACTAGAAATGATAGATATTTGCTATGAAAGTTGACCTATATGTTCTTCTTCGGTGTATAATAGTTTACTGTGTTGTGCTCTCTTGTTGAGGCAAGGTTGCCCTCTTGGTCTTCTATCGATCTAGAAATGTTTTTTTATTTCCTGCAGTGAATTAACTGTAGTTTATTCATATATCTCCCGAAACATTTGTGGAATTATATGCATTGCACTATTCTATGAATCAGTGGCACAATGTACACTTGGGTCACTGTTGTGTCTTACTTTAGTGCTCAGTGATTAAATGCTTTTAGCCTTTAACCTAATGGTTGTTGCAAATGCTGCAATTCATAATATTGGTCTGGTCTATCCCATGAGTTATTTTTTTTCTCGTGTGCTTTTTTTATACTGGACTAGAGTAATTGAGTTCTTTGGATAAACGTGTGCTATAATCTTTTGTTTAATTCATTTGATACAATGAACAAAATTTCTAAATTATCCAAGCACAACAGCGATTCTTGAAATTATTGGAATATGATAATTTGCATGCTCAAAAGTAGAAATTGATGTACATGATTTTCTGTTGTTGCTCATGTTAGAATTTTCCCCTCTGATAAGTTCCAAATGAATGAGTGCCTTCAAAGGTGAAAGGGAAGAAAACAAACCCGTGTCTTGACCTTTGGATGATAGTGTCCATACTGTTTACAGAATGTATTGTTTGTTGCATTTACCAAGCATAACCTAATTTTCTTTGAGGGATGATATGCAAATTTTCTTAAGTTAAATACACTTTTGCCTCATCAGTCTCCTGAATTAAATGTTGGATCTATTGCAGATTCCTCACTTGAGACCCGCTGAATACAAGAGGTCTAGATTGTCCAGAAACCGGAGAACAGTCAACCGTGCCTATGGTGGTGTGTTGTCGGGAGGTGCTGTTAGGGAGAGGTATATTATACTGTAGGGGTAGACAGTAATTATGAGATTATGTCATTTTATGTCTTTAGAATTCCTATTTTTACAGTTGTTTCAGTGTAAGTTGGTGAGATTTCTTAATTTTGGTCATATGTTTCTTTGGTAGGATCATCCGAGCCTTCTTGGTTGAAGAGCAAAAGATTGTCAAAAAGGTTCTGAAGATTCAGAAGTCAAAGGAGAAGCAAGCTTCAAAGAGTTAAACGGGGAACCTAAAGCGAAGTCCTTTTTGAATTATCATATGCTTGTATCCAATTTTGACTCTGATGACAATTAGGAAGAAATTTGGAAAACAGTATATTCAGTTTTCTTAAATTGGAATACTTAAAACTTGTTTTCAACCCTTGGGATTATATTCATGCACGAGTGACGGTTATGAATAATTCTGGATGATTGGGTTCTCAATACTAGCTCTAGCAATATGCAGATTTCTCTATATTTTGAAGCAAAATTAGTAGAAAGTGGAGGATTTATTTACAACCTTTGAAAACGTGTAAATTCAAATATCAATAAAAGAAAGAAAAATACAATTCAATGGTCACAAACTTGAAGAATATATGAGCTGCGACGGGGAATGAATTCTCAGGCTAGCTGATTCATTTCATATAATTTTCTGAAATTATTTGGTCGGCTGGACTATGAATCATGGAACTGCATATTTTTATTACTACTTGATAATGATGCTGCTATTGTACTTAAAATACGAAAACATATACTAAAATCTTATATATACACCAGAAGTGAACACACTTGATTACTATGCAAAACATGTACATCGCAAAAATATCAAAGTAAATAATGTTTGTGACGCGAGTTTCCACCTTGCTCTAGCCAAAGCTAGAATTAGAATCCTTTCATGTATATCAAGTATAACACTTATTGGTGGAATAAGTAGGGGACACCTCACTTGGACAAGGGTCTGGAGAGTCCCATGCCAAATTAGGCTTCCATGCGTCAGGCAGGCTTGATGGCAAACTGAAAGGAAATCCTATTGGCTGGATGTTTCCCCATTGGTTCTTTCCATGTGTTGCACTACGAATCTTTGTCGAGCCTGCATCAGCCTCTTCCGTGCCTATGCTTCCTTGCATTTCTTCTGGTGAACTCATTGAAAAGTTGTTGAACTCCTGTTGTGGATTAATACAGTCTGTGCTCTTATTAGCATCCCCAATTAAGGGAGGGGACAGATTAAAAAGCATTGTATTAATATCAACTGTTGACTTGGTGCTTGGTCCAGAAAAATCAGGAGGCGAAAACACAAGACCGTTGTGAAGGTCTCCATTAGGGACAACGCCTAAAGAAAATGGTTTATAAAATGTTGGGTTAATTGGTCTATACGAGGGAATATCGTGGGCAGAAAAACTAGCAGTAGAATTCTGCTGCAGTTCGTTGCATAGTTGGATGACTGAGCCAGTTTCTGTTGTGCAAGACATGTTCTCTGAACTAAACTGAGTGGAGTGTGAACCTTGAGTAAACATATCAGATGCCATAGTTTCAGGTAACGGAGATACCCACGAGTGTGAAAGAGCTCGCTGTGCCATTGAGTTGACCTTCTTGAATATCCTACAAATTGCCCATGAATCCTGTGCACACAAAATATTAAAAATCAGAATATAATATAGTGAGCTACATATCACCTAGCAGTGAAGAACACTAGGCGTAAAGTTTTTCATGGACTTACATGTGGTGGAAAGTTTTTATCTAGTAACTTTTTTGCTGTTCCTGCATCAGGGATAGAAGGTAATCTAAACTCGTGCATCATCCAGTCTGTTTTTAATCCCTTAGCAGCTCTGCCCCTGTAGAACACTAGGGACTTCTTCAAGCCAATACATTTGGTGCCATCCGAAGAGTATATTGGCCTGTCAGTACCAGTGGCCTTCCAAAAGCCAGCTCCAGTGACACGGTTTGGTCGTGCACTGTTCCTGTATTTACGGTCCCTTGGACAGTAAAAGTACCACTCTTTCTCCCCAGTAGGTGCAAGATCTGGTAATTATTTGAGAGCATGTGTAATTACATCAGCAAGGAATTGCAAAGTGTGCGAAAAATACTAGCTTTAAAGTGCACCAAGGAGCTACAACTTCTAAAGTTGGTTGATCCTAAGGTTGACATTTGCTAGCATATACTAAGTTACTAACTTGAAAGTGATGTTTCACACCCTATAACAAACACTTGATCACAAACAGTGATGATACAGAACATGACAAATGAAACCTCCAAAATGAATCATAGTTTTGATGAAATTCAAACCTTTTGTCATTGAAAGTACTGATAGCATCCTTTTAGAATGAAAGGGCGAGAAATTTCTAATCTTGCAAGGCAGCAAAACAAATTGAAAATTTAATATAAAAAGAAAAACCCTACTTCCTTTCTCCATATAAACTAGAAAGAAAATAAAGGAACTCTGGAAAAGTATCAGTTATGTGTGAGAGAGGAATATCTTACTTGGAAGATCCCAGGGATCATACTTGTAAATATCCACTTGCTTAATCAGCTCGATAGGAAGTGGTCGCTGCTGAATCTTCCTCTTGAGATAGAAACCAACAAGCTCCTCGTCTGTAGGATGAAACCGGAAACCAGGCAACATTACATCATCAGTTTCATTATTGCCATCCATATTTCTGGTTCTTCTGTTTCAACCTCCTCCCCTCTAAACTAGTAGGCCTACAAAGCTTAGGATTAAACTTTGTAATATTTTTTCAAAATCTGCAACTTGAACCTAGAACAAGAAACTTTTGGCAAACCATTTGAACAATCATCAATAATTAATGCTACAATGGAGCAGCAGAAGTTGCAAAGCGGTTCTATACATGAATTAAATTCACTTATTTCAAATTAAGCTACCATATGCTTCCTAAGAGGGGTCTCCTTCCGAAGCATCAGCCCCGCCTTTTCTGGATAATTGTAATAGGGAGCCTCCTAGCGTAAACTTAAGCTAGAGCCTCTCTTGTGAGTACATGCATGACAACCAAGGAACCCAAATTATAATTAAGGCTGTTGATCCTATATATCCCATTCGGGTTGGTTTAAATCCTAATTTATGATCTCAAGAGACTACAAAATTAGCTGTATGGGGATATATATTCAATTTAACATGTTTGTTTTCACACTGCTCATGCTCTTAAATTGTACTTCATCTTCTTATCAAGACAAAATGACAAAGTAATCTTCTAATGCCATAACTTTTATGACCTTATAAAATAATCATTCTTTGAATTGTTTTCTGTTAGCCGTTTTCCCATACAGTTTTGCCTAATCAAGATATCCTTTTAGTTTTCCTTGGATCCAAAAATATATAGTTTCTATTCCATTCTTCTTAAACCTTCTATTCCCTAATTCTCCTTGCCAGATATGAGCACGTGACCTACCACAGTGAAAATTTAGGATGTAATGGGGAAAAAGAAATTCCTTAAATAAATACTTACATGCCCCCCCCCAATGAACCTTTCTTTAGATAAGTGGTCAATAAATATATGGACATCGAGGAACAAGTGGACAGCAATCTTTCAGGTTTTCTAGATTAAAAAAATAAGTAGTAGTACCATCTAAACAAATGACTTTGTTTAATTAAGAGATTTAGTTGCAATTCTCAATTTTCTCCCATGCATGCTATTTTGGCCTTTATGTTTGGCTTAGGTTTATGTCTTGTTATAAATTTCAATTACGTACTTGAAAGGAGTGGAAGTTTTCCTTTTGTTTCTTTTTCCATTCATTTTCCTTAAGAGTGATGACAAGAAGTTTTGTTGTATACATAGATATATAAATTTGCTTTCCAAGTACACCAACACACTATAGTTTCTAGATATTATAAGGGGCTCATATATGTGTGTGTGTGTGTATAATGGTTGTGTAGATTATTTTAGCATATGATATTAAGTTTTGTCATTTCAATAGAATTAAACATATATATATTATTTGTAATTTAGTTTATTGATGAATAAATAAACAAACGGTGACATGCTGAGAAATTCTAACAATAATATTATACCTATATCACTGATTTAACATATTCATTTCACTCGAAATGACTACATGTTGGCCCCGCATCATAAGCATTTACTCGGCTACTATGGAACGAGCGAAATCAACAATCTCATGGAGACAATCCCTCTACTGCTTCTGTTCATGCCCAAGATTGTCTTAAAATTATTAAATGTAAATTGTTGATAAATTCCTCTATCTTAGGATTTGGCAGTTATAGTTTTTGACTATAGCATTAGCATTACTGGCTTGTCTTTGATGTGTCTATTATAGTGGACTCGCGGGGTATGCCCAAGTTTATGTATCCTCCAAAAAATAAAAAATAAATTATGTAGGGAAGATCATCTAGTCAAATGGCCAACTGGGGAGTCTAACCTGACATCGTTTGAAACACTTGGGGTTTGTTGGAGAATGGGTCGATTTCTTCCAAATAAAGCTACTCCATCCTACTACCTCTTTTAATGTGAACTTTGATTTCTCTACAAGAAGAAAGTAGCAGAGTATTAACTCCCACATTATGGTTGTTGACTAATTCAGTTTGTGATTGATTATTTTCTAATTAATAGACCCTATTACTATGTCACTAACAATTTAATAATTTCAAATAAAGTTGAGGTGAAGAGAGTGAAATAGCCAAGTAAAGATGGTTTGGTTGGGTTGGGGACTTGGGGTATTACTTACTTGTTTTAAAACAAGTTGAGCTCAATCTTGTAGTGCAAACTTGTGACCATGGGCTATTGTGATTCTAATGTGAATACGTGAAAAGATCTTGTAATAATGTTAGGACTCACCAATAGCGACCCCGTTATTAAATAATCACTCTCTCTCTCTCTCTCTATATATATATATTAATACACGTACACATCTTATGAAAACATAGGGAAACCTTACCAGTAATACGTCATGCATGCTTTCAATTTATGGATCGAGTAATATATTATAATTAATGTACAGTAGAATCTCTATAAATTAATACGAGCGAGATTGTAAAATTTTATTAATTTAGAGAGTTATTATTTAATCGATAAATTAATAATTTATTATAATTTAAAGAGTATTTTTCTATTTGGTGAACATAAATTTAATTACATTAAAATTATTGTATTTTATTAATGTTTATATCATATTTTTTTGATGCAATGTATCATACTTATTAAATTAATGTATCATACTTGTGAGGATGATACAATACATTTGGAGCCAATAACGCGAAAGGAAGCACTCATAGCGTTACCAACTCTTCACAAGTTTTTATTACAATTCGAGAATGCAATACCTGAATTTTTTGGGCGCAATGAGAAAAATTAAGAATGAAATTCAAGACAAAACAAACGAGAATATAATCATATTTTACAAGATTACCCTATATATATTTGTAATTTAAACGAATTATTAATTTATGATTTTGATGGGATCATATATTTATATAAGGGTCTTTTTAAATTTTATTATTTTATCAAAATTATTATTTGAAAATTTTCTTTCAACAGATGTCACTGTCACATGAATAATTAGTAATACACTTACTGTTAACAATTGAATCATTAGGAAAACAATTAAATCTTTTACAAACTCCAAAAAATTTTAATAATTAATTATATATAAAACAAAATATTAGATTGCCCCTAATCGAAGGTCTAGAACAATTGATCCTCACGCTCGTATTTAAGAACGGCTCTGTCCTAACTTTAATCAAACTATATATTAGTATATTTTGACTTTTAATTAGTTGAACTTGCTTACTTCTAAGTTACTATTCAAATCTTACCCATCTAAAGCAAATAAATAAAAACTCTTGGATGTCAATCAAGATTGGCTTATCTTTCAATATCCCTTTTTCTTAAAATAATTTTCTGACTTGAAAGAAATAAAATAAAACTAGCTAGTGGAGTTTTGTTATTTTATGTGGATGTGTCTATGATATAGATTGGGAATATGTAATCAAGAAAATAAATTATTTGATTCTACATGTTTTAGATTTCTATAAAATACTATATTATTAAATTCAAAAGACAACAAAATTAACCTTAGGTTTAATATATAGTCTGAGTGACAAAAAGATATAATTAAGCATATTATATATATATATATATATATATATATATATATATATATATATATATATATATATATATGTAGTTGTCTAAATCAGAGGTTAAATTATGGATATATTTAGTGTAGGCCCAAGCAACCAAATAAATAAGTTGATTGGGTAACGGTTTGATACATATTGAATATAGGTCATGAATTAATGGGATCTTGGAGACAAATTAAAAATGTCATCACCATGATATGACCTACAAACATTTGAATATTTGATTGAGGTTGAGCTCCAGCTTTTTTTTACTGAAGGGTGCGACCAAAACATGCATAAATGAATCCACAGGTTTATATAAGTGTTGTTCAATGATAACACTAAATATATACAGCCGTGAAAAATAAAACAATACTATAATATTGTATACTTGTACAAAATCATTATTGGTTTTTTGAAATGGGATGAATATTGTAAATTATTAAAAAATATTATTAATTAATTAATTATTAGTGAATCTTATCGATTTTGAGTTTGAAAATGTTTTAAATTGACTTTGAAACGTTAATATTGATCTTATAATTTGTGACGGAAAAAATATAACTCAAGCTTATCACTGAAAAATCTACATAGTACACAAAATATTACCACTAATTTACCATTTAAATTATAAATATACAAAACATATTGTATCATCAGAAAAACCATGTATGTTGTCAATAGGAGTGTCATTCATGTAGACCAGTACGTAGCCTAGCAAACCAATAATTCTTTTCCAAATATCAAAAATCATGTATAGTAGAATTAATATTGAAATCCCCCTGATTGTGATGGCTTTTGTTGTATGTATATATAGTATGTGGGCCCAAGTGCAAATTAGGGTTCACTTGACCTAATTGAATTAAATGCATAAATTAAGCTTCACATTATGATTAAATAAAAAGACGGAAGTGCTGGAAATAAAGAAGCAAGACTTGAGAGAATCTTTTACGTGTCCCGAGGCAGAAGACACGTGGAGGCGACTCATTTTGGGAATTGATTGAGGGATTGGATTGGTGGCTAGAAGGACAGAGCAATATGGGCATTACTCTGATGATTAAAGGGTATTTCTGGAATTTCCCTGAAAGCATGTGCCTGACACATGACCACTTTTCAGAAAAACCCTATAAATACCACTTCCATTCCATTGGGAAAGGGAGCTCTCTTCAGACACAGGACTTGGACTCTTGGAAGATCGAAGGACCTGAGCATTCTCTCTGAACACTCACGAAGACTCTTGGAATCCCAATAACCCTAACACGGTTTTCGGATTCTAGGAGTGGAAGGACTCAAGAAGAAGGCTCTTGGAATCCCTGTTACCCTAACACGGTTCCCGGATTCTAGGAGTTCTGCCACGCGTCGTTGGAGTAATCGCCCACCTGTTCTTCTCCTCTCTTCAATCAATCAATCAATTCCGTACTTTTCGTGGATTTCTCTCCTCCTCAGCCAACACGAAACCCGCTAGCAAGGTACGATTTCCTTGCCCACATTTATTTGGCGACTCCGCTGGGGAAGGTGTAGAATTCGTGAAGGGTATGCCCACAACTCGAAGTGGGAGAACTACAGGAAGAGCTACTTCACCAACAGATAGTATTACCTCACCAAATCCAGTTCCAAGGCAAACAACTCAAGCTTTCCAAGGCGCAAATCTTGATTTTAACCAACCACTTATTGAAGACGCTTCGGAAGGGAGTTCAACATCACCACATATGGCCAATCAACAACAAACCAACGCAGGAAGGCAAGCCGATGAGGCAGGTGGAGACCCGACGAATGCTGTGCAACTGGAAATGCTCAAGGCATTGAAGGAAGCACGAGAAGGGCAAGAAATGATGATGACCATGATGCTGAAAATGCAGAGGAAGCAAGAGGAGATGTGGAATTTTCGCCAGCAGTTGATGCAGATTCCCACTTTCAAGGCCATGTTCCCAGGCAATTCGCAGGGAGAACAAGTAGGAGTGGAGGACAACAACAATGACAATAACAACAAAGAGAACCAGATTGTACCTCCATTAACTGAAAGACAATCGGTTCCAGTAATCAACTTGGAGCTCCAGAACAGTGGTGACGGGCCACAACCTAGGTTGGAAGCAAGCCAACCTCAAACGAACATCATTCCAACTGCTCTTCAAGCATTTTCACAGGTGAGGATGCCAACTGTCCCAAGCCATGTCCAGCGAGTGAGTCAGCAAAGGCCACCAGTGCCAGCTTTGCACGATTCAAGTGTACATCAACCAATCTCTTCGCCATACACACCGCCAATACAGCAGTATATTACAACACCCCAGAGAGTTCACGCCACAAGCCAGTACATGACGAAGGATGATATGATCGATGTGATCAATCAACTTCGCAGACAGACATCCCGACCCTCGGAGTTAGATTTTACTCCACCTTACCCTGCACACATTCGGAGGCAACCTTATCCGACGGGGTATATTGAGCATCCTCCGCAGTTTCCAAAATACAACGGGGAGAAAGGAAATGCCAGGGAACACATTGCCAGGTTCGTAGAGTCGATGTCTCCATGGCTAGGATATGATGAAGTAAACAACGATAACTTGTTGATGAGGGAATTCAACAAGACATTGACGGATAGTGCCTTCAGTTGGTACTACAATTTGGAGAAGGGATCCGTCCATGATTGGGATGATCTAAAATTGCAATTTTTTAAGAAATTTTTCTATGTGCAGAAACAGGTAACCATCGTAGAGCTCATGCGATTCAAGCAGAAGCCAAACGAGGACCTGTCAGATTACGTGGATAGGTTCAGGGCCCAAGCACAGAAGTGTGCAGAGCCAATTGAAGAAAAGAACTTGGTTAGCATATGCAACAATGGTGCTTTAGATGCCTTGAAGCCCCACCTCATTACCAGAGCTTGTGATTCATTTGCGACCCTCTCATCTTTTGCACAAGACTTGGGAGGAATCATAACATTTCCCACCAGCCATGCGATGGTTACATGGAAGGGCAAGAGGACAGCAACTGTGGCTTTGGTGGATTCTCAGTCAAAACCACAAGGGGGCAAGAGGGAAAAGAATGAGAAATTTGAGATAAGCAGAGAAAAGCATGGGGACAAGTATACCAGGATGCCAGTTCCAGATGCTATTACATGTAGCGAGAAGGCATTCAGGAGCCTGTATGAACAATGGGTTGAACATGGAGTGGTGAAGCCTCCAAGGCCCCGGTTGGTTGTAACAGAAGAGATGAAAAGAAGATCTGACTTCTGTGTTTACCACCAATATGCAGGACATTCCACTATGGACTGTTACAGTCTGCGGAGGATATACCATGAGAAGCTGGCAGCTGGAGAGATTGAACTAGGAGAAGAAACGTGTAACACTATCACCCATGGTGCAATCCCGGAAGTCAAGAACCCAAATATTGGCTCTTCCATCGAAAAAAAAAACTCTGAACTACAGATGAATTAAAAATCCACCCAAGATGGTGGTCCACCAAAAATGGTGGTTTAAGTCCTCATGAGTATCCCTTGCCAAGTAATTGGATGACCAAGGAGGAGGCACAAGAATTGACGAATAAAAAAAATCCACCCAAGATGGTGGTCCACTCTAAATGGTGGTAAAGTCCTCATAGACTGCACTTGCCAAAAAATTGGACGACCCAAGTGATGAGGCACCCGATTTCAAGCCCTCGTAGACTACACTTGCCAAGGAATTGGATGACCCAAGTGACGAGGCACCCGATTTCAAGTCCTCGTAGACTGCACTTGCCAAGAAATTGGACGACCCAAGTGACGAGGCACCCGAGTGTTACACTTTATCATTAAAAGTGAATGAGGCACCTGACTATAAGTCCTCAGACCCGAAAAGTTATACTTTCAACTTTAAAAGTAATCGAGGCACCTGACTATAAGTCCTCGAACCAGACAAGTTATACTTTCAACTTCAAAAGTAATCGAGAATCTATTATTTGAAACGTTATGCTTTTCGTTAAAAGCAATTTTATTATCAATAATAATAATAATAATAAAACATATTTTTCTTGAAAAGATTCATGTTTGCTGTTTTATGAGACCTTGTTGTCTTGGAGTCTTAATTCGAACAACTTAAAATTTAATGTTAAATATTGAGTTTTAAAGAATTGTTCGAATTAAAAGCAATCAATAAGGATAAAAGAAACTACAATTTGATAAATGATATATATGTACATGAATTTTCTGATACAGGAAATGAAAAAAAAAACTATGAAATGTCGTGATCTAAAGGCCATGACATGTCAAACTAAAGAGAGGGGAATAACTAAAGCCTTCAAGTCGATAATGGTGTGGTACCATGAGCCTTCGTATTGGAGGCTATCGAGCCTTCAAGGTCTTGGGTAGCTGACTCAATTTCCCAAAAGCTTGGTCTTCAATTTATCTATGGCATCTTGAAGCTCCTAAAGTTTACATAAAGTAAGTCATTCTCATGAAGACGTGAAGTGACTTCCGAACGAAGTGCAACAACATGATGATTAGAAATAAAGAGATCCAACCTAACATGGAAGAGAGACATGTCCAAGGAAAGTTAGGAGGTACCTAGATACCCTTGAAAAGCTCCTCTAGGGCTTGCCCTCCTAGGATTTGTTCCTCTAGAGGTTCACTCTCCTAGGACTTTCGTTTTCAAGGCTTGCAAAACATCAAGCTTCAAGAAGTGAAGACTTCAACACTTAAAAATATTTTGCGCGATCATCTCACCAAAGGCGTGACTCACGCGCAGGGGGCAAATGCTTACTGGTAGACGACATAGACATCCTATAGAGTAGAGGTGCATTCCCCCGAAACAGTGACGAATATGCATGTGAAGGAGCAGCATGGTTCTGTTGAATACGAGTGTCCCTGCATAGCTGGATGCAACAAAAAAATGTCAGCTTTTTCTTTAGTACGTCCACATAATCAGTATTTCCAAGGATCTCGTCGGTTCAATCCTGCCATTCTTGAAGGCGACCAGATGAATCAGACAAGAAGCGAAGGGGACTGAAAGGGTATTCTTGTTTTTCTATGCATATGCGGGGAATGCGATAGGAATGGGAGAAGTCATCTCAACCTCCACAAGCCACTACATATAGAAACTAGCCTTTCTTCTCAGGCAGAGGAAGAGTTATACGTTCATAAGTCTGGACTTGCTCCCAAAAGACGTTGGAAAGACTAAAAGAGGGGATTCATTCCTCAATCATTGAGAAACGGGGTCTCCTTGGTTGTTCCCAAGTCTGCAGAATGTTCAACGGAGAAGGCCTGCAAGAAAAAAGAATTCAGCATAACGAATCTAAAGAGCACAAGCATTAGGATCCATTCAAATAAAAAATAGGGTAGAGGAAGAACGAAAAAATGTGAAGGAGGAGGCCATTAGGTCGGTTCCCCTAAGGGTTGGTCCATAGGGTCTAGCCACCTAAGGAGCTCTCCCTCTTACATTTAACTTCTCCTTACTTGATGAATTAACTGATTGGAATAAATGCTACTTTGCCGAAATATCCGAGCCAAGATCCTTGTTAAGGTGAAATGGCCTGGAATAAATTCTTCCTCCTTGCGGTGTTGCCCTTTCTTTGAGAATATTCGAGCCAAGATCCCTGTTAAGGTGAAATGGCTCGAAATAGATGCCTCCTCCTTGCGGTGTTGCTTTCCCTTTGAGACTATCCGAACCAAGATCCTTGTTAAGGTGAAATGGCTCGGAATGGATGCTTCCTTGCTATGGTGTTATTTCTTTCTTTAAGAATATCCGAGCCAAGATCCCTGTTAGGGTGAAATGGCTCGAAATAGATGCCTCCTCCTTGCGGTGTTGCTTTCCCTTTGAGACTATCCGAGCCAAGATCCTTGTTAAGGTGAAATGGCTCGGAATGGATGCTTCCCTACTGTGGTGTTGCCTTTTCCTTTGAGACTACCCGAGCCAAGATCCTTGTTAAAGGGAAATGACCCAGAATAGGTGTTTTCTCATTGTGGGGTTGGAGTCTAAAAAAAAATATGCTACAATCACCTAAAAAGAAAAGAAACAAATGAAATAATCACAAAGAATTAAGCAAACGAAAAAGCAACACGATTTTTACTATAAGATGCAAGCAAAATTAAAATCATCTGACTCCGTACAAACATAATCCTCGGAATATAAGCACATGATTTTTATTTCTTTGATAGGTAAGTTTGGACCCAATTATGGGTAGTGGAGCCAGCAATCCCATAGGTTATTTCGTGATACCTCTGTTATTTCTCCCTCCATTTGGGTTAAGGCTTAAGCATGTGAAGTTTGATATGGATGCTGCTATCTGTTTTTTGCACCTAGCCTTCCGCATAATAGCAAACTATTCCTAGTTCATAAACACACAAAAAAAATGAAGGAAAACTCCTTCCTTCTCCACCTGGTCCTCCCGGACTTCGGCTTCCTTTCATTGGGAATTTGCACCAGTTTAGTTACTCAGCCCCTCATATTTCCCTAACTTAACTTTCCAAAAAAATATGGGCCTATTATTTCCATGCGCCTTGGGTCCATACCAATTGTTGTGCCACCGAAAAGAAAATAAACAGCAGTACTCTGTACGGTTAGCCTTAGATCATGGGCTAAATGAGAATGTTTACCTAATAATAATAATAAATAAATAATATATAAAATAATAATAATAATAATAAATAATAAAAAATAAAAAAATAAAATTTTAAAAATAATAATAATAATAATAATAAATAAAAAAAAATCGTGGTGATCTCTGTATAGTGAATTGTTTCGTCCTGTTGCAATTCAAATAAATAAATAAATATATATATATATATATGTATATATTTAAAAAAAAAAAGTGCAATGAAAAGTGCAGTGAAAAATCTCGTGGTATGAATCAAAAAAAAAAGTGCAGTGAAAAGTATTGCTAAAATCAATTAAAAAAAAAAATATCTCATGCTATGTTATTACCTCTGGTCGGCTTTAGAGATAAAAGATGTTGGTTATCTTTATTAGTGAATCTGGACCAAGGATTCCTGCTCACTCTGTTACTTATTGGCTTCGGAAGGAGAATGGACGAAAATGGTTTCAGCCTGGTAAAATTTTTATTATTTTGTTTGCTGATTTAATTAATTGTTTTCTTTCTTCAAGATTTTGAGAACATCCATATCCATGACTGTGGGAGGTAAAATCAAATGGCCTTAATTTATGGCTATAATCAACCAATTATGCATATAGATTCCATTCACACATAAAGATTATAATTATATGGCAGTATTTTAAGTATTTACAGATTTTACACATGCATTCAATCAATACTAGGGGTTGCATAATTTGTGGTTTGGACTTTTGATAAAAAAAAAATTATTATTACGAACTTCATGAGATAGAAAATTATAACAATTAATAATATTTTATGTATATACGAATTTTACACATGCATCAAACTTAGAATTACTATGCATATACATTATGGATAATTAGTTTAAATATGTTTACGGATTTTACACCTACTTTTGGTTTAATTAGTATAAAAAATTAATTAATTACTTGAATATTTTCTTCAAATTAAAAAAGTATATATATATTGATATTATTTTCAATTAAAATAAGGAAAGATCTGATTTTTATTTCTAAAATAAAATAAAATTTTATTTGATAATTTGATTAAAAATGATTTGATCAAGATTTGAAAAGATTTGATAAAAGATGTCCAAGATATCTTTGGGAGAGCTCCCCTGTGAGTTGTCTTTGCTAAGATTTTTCGTTTTTTAAGACTTGCATGATCCAATTCTGCGGATCGTTTGGAAATTTGAAACAGCACTCAAAGACTCAAAAGTATTTTGCACGATCGTTACTCCAAAGGCGTGACTCTCGCGCAGGGGGCAAATGTGGGCCCAAGTGCAAATTAGGGTTCACTTGACCTAATTGAATTAAATGCATAAATTTAGCTTCACATTATGATTAAATAAAAAGACGGAAGTGCCGGAAATAAAGAAGCAAGACTTGAGAGAATCTTTTACGTGTCCCGAGGCAGAAGACACGTGGAGGCGACTCATTTTGGGAATTGATTGAGGGATTGGATTGGTGGCTAGAAGGACAGGGCAATATGGGCATTACTCTGATGATTAAAGGGTATTTCTGGAATTTCCCTGAAAGCATGTGCCTGACACATGACCACTTTTCAGAAAAACCCTATAAATACCACTTCCATTCCATTGGGAAAGGGAGCTCTCTTCAGACACAGGACTTGGACTCTTGGAAGATCGAAGGACCTGAGCATTCTCTCTGAACACTCACGAAGACTCTTGGAATCCCAATAATCCTAACACGGTTTTCGGATTCTAGGAGTGGAAGGACTCAAGAAGAAGGCTCTTGGAATCCCTGTTACCCTAACACGGTTCCCGGATTCTAGGAGTTCTGCCACGCGTCGTTGGAGTAATCGTTCACCTGTTCTTCTCCTCTCTTCAATCAATCAATCAATTCCGTACTTTTCGTGGATTTCTCTCCTCTTCAGCCAACACGAAACCCTAACCCTAGCAAGGTACGATTTCCTTGCCCACATAGTAAAACTTTAATAACGATCGTTTACACAATAATAATATTTGAGAAGTAGCTAGCTAGCTATATATATATAGCAGCCTAGCAACAATATATAAACTTTTGTGTTGCGTCACCAAGGAGCTCCAATTGTTTAAAAAAGCAAACAGATAGATTATAAAAATCTCATGTTTCTAAATGCTCAAGTCATTAATTAGTTCATTTCAGATATCAGAGATTGTAAAAACAATGCATGCAACTCAAAGCAATTGCATGCACTTCATATATATATATATATGAAAAGGCTCTAAAGCGAACCTTAAAAAGCGAATTAAAGACGAATCGTCGTCTTTGGTGTCTATGGCGACGGTTCGACCCGTCGCCAAAAACTACATGGCTATGGCGACGGATCGAACCGTCGCCATAGCCACCAATAGTGGCGAAGTCACGTCAATTTTGTGGGGGTCAATTGACCCCATTGGAAAATAAAATTATTTTATAATGTATAGTAAATTTTAAAAATTTTAAATAATATATATAAATTGACCCCACTAAAATTTTATAAATTTTCTATTATATGGGTCAAATTAAAAATTTATAACTTTGTCAATCAAATTTTAATCTTATATGACTCATATCCTTTCAATATATGCATGTATCTATAATATTTTAAACTAAATAATAATCTAATTTATATTATTTTTTAAAAAAAAATAATAAATTACTTACTTATGAACAATTGTAATTAAAAAAGTCTATTATGATTCAATATAGTGTATATATACCATATATTGTTACTCATTATATTTTTATTATAATATAATATATATATATACACACCCGAAAGTATAAAGTATTAAAAAAAAATTCTCGGGGGGGCTGCCCCTGAACCCCGCCAAATTCTTTTATAATTTAGTAATAATTTTGACCTCACTACTAACAACTTCTGGCTTCGCCACTGGATACCAAAGACGACGGTTCGTTTTTGATTCGCTCTTTAAGGCTCGTTTTAGAGACGGACTATATATATATATATATATATATATATATATATATATATAGAAAAGATCAAGAGTAGAATTCTTAAATAGCAGAATGCCTTAAATAATAGAATTTTATCAAAACGACGTAGTTTTGATAAGACGCAGTGGCATTTTTGTAAATACGTGGTGGCATGGTATTTACAAAAATGTCACCGCGTCTTATCAAAACTACGTCGTTTTGATAAAGTTCTATTATTTAAGAGAGTTCTACTACTTAAGAGGTCTACTCTTGATCATGTCTATATATATATATGGTTCAGACTTCAGATTCGTCACTAATTCATTTTCTAATTAAGGTAACTAATTAAATGACAATTATATAAAGCATATATATAAACATGCATGCCAAAATTATGTCCTAACGTTACAAATTCAAAGCACATAAACATGACCGACAAGATCTAGCACAATCACTCACTACCTACTATATATAAACCCTAGCTACCCAACTTTCTTAAAAATAACTTTAAGAAATATTTGAGCTTGCTAGCTATCTAGTTAGCTAGAAAAAACGTACAAAAAAATGAAAGGAATTAACAATAGTAGGTAGAGTTAGTTTGTTTATTGTGGTTGTAGGCATGCATGGCAATTTGGCCAGGGCAGGTGGAGGCCATCTGGCCATATATCTATCTAATAAAATACAAATAATTTTGAATTTTTCGCTCACTCAATAAATTATCTGGGCCGTCCAAAGTTTGAGATAAATCCCACCGTCCATACATCTATCTAATAAAATACATCTATTTATCTAATCTATCTAATAATAATTTAATAAAATACAAATGACTTTAAATTTTCCGCTCACTCAATAAATTATTTTGGTCGTTCAAAGTTTGAGATAAATCATATTGTCCATACAGTGCCGGAGGCACGGGACCCAGCTAGTATAATTTATTGAGTGAGCGGGAAATGATTTTGAATTTCCCGCTCACTCAATAAATCATCTGGGCCGTCCAAAGTTTGAGATAAATCTCACCGTCCATACATCTATCTAATAAAATACATCTATCTATCTAATCTATCTAATAATAATTTAATAAAATACAAATGACTTTAAATTTTCCGCTCACTCAATAAATTATTTTGGTTGTTCAAAGTTTGAGATAAATCATATTGTCCATACAATGCCGGAGGCACGGGACCCAGCTAGTATATATATATGTGTGTAGATTGTGGTCAAGTTTCCGTTAATCTTGCTAGCTCCATGTTTATCGTACCTGACCAAGGAAGCTTTATATATATACTAGCTGGGTCACGTGCCTCCGGCACTGTATAGACAGTAAGATTTATCTTAAATTTTAAACGGTCCAGATGATTTATTGAGTGAGTGATAAATTCAAAATCATTTATATTTTATTAGATAAATAGAGAGATGTATTTTATTAGATAGATGTATGGACGGTGAGATTTATCTCAAACTTTGGACGACCAAGATGATTTATTGAGTGAGCGGGAAATTCAAAATCATTTATATTTTATTAGATATATATATATATATATATATATATATATATATATATATATATATATATATATATACGGAGCCGTTCTAAAGCGGACCAAAGAACGGACCAAGGCAAAAAAACACGCAGGTCAAGGTATGGGTTAGAAAAATACGCGAGTTGACCCTGACCCGCGTGTTTTTTTGCTTTGGTCCGTTCTTTGGTCCTCTTTAGAACGACTCCGTGTGTGTGTGTGTATATATATATATATAGGGATTCCATCCACAGCAACCGGTTGTTGGGAGCAACCCATTTTTTGCCCGCCTACAGCTTGTACCGGCCCTTATGTAATTGTTTTTTATATAAGCCGGTACAGGCTGTAGCGGCTGGTCAAAAAAAAGTTGCTCCTAACAATCGATTGCTATAGATGAAATCCCATATATATATATATATACTAGCTGGGTTCCGTGCCTCCGGCACTGTATGGACAATATGATTTATCTCAAACTTTGAACGACCAAAATAATTTATTGAGTGAGCGGAAAATTTAAAGTCATTTGTATTTTATTAAATTATTATTAGATTATTAGATAGATGTATTTTATTAGATAGATGTATGAACGGTGGGATTTATCTCAAACTTTGGACAGCCCAGATAATTTATTGAGTGAGCGAGAAATTCAAAATCATTTATATTTTATTATATATATATAGGGATTTAATCCGTGGCAAACGGTTGTCATAGGCACTGTTCAGCAACCAAGGTTACATCCGTTGATCCATACATTTAATGGCTGAGATTGGTTGATTTTCCCCTGCCGCTACAGCTTGTAGCGGCAGTCCAGTCCCCTTTATTCCCGTTAGCTTATTACATTAATGCCCCTAGCAATTTAATACTTGTCTGCCGCAAGAGGCTCATGCGGTAGGACCTGACAAAATTAACAACTTACAAAAATGACTTGCTTTTATGGCAGACAAAGTTGACCGACTTTTCTAGTAATGATAATTCCTTGCAAGTATGTATTCAGAAAAAATATTTTCAAATAAAAATGATACTTTTTAAAAGTTACTTTTATTTATTTTGAAATTTAAAATGAATTTATTCAAATTTTATCAATAAAATTAAATTATTATAAACAATAATAAAAATACTACTAATTATGAGATTTATTGTTTTCAAAACTTATATTAGTCATGCCAATTTTGAATTTGAAATTTGTTTAGATTAAATTTAATTATTGTAAACTAAATTAAATTATTTAAATTTAATTTGAAATTTGTTTAGATTAAAATTATTTATTATAAACTATAATAATTTATAAATAAATTATAAATTATAATAATAAATTTATAAACAAATTTGTTATAATAAAATTAAATTAAATTTTGAATTTGAAATTTGTTTAGATTAAATTTTTCAAATTCAAAATTGGCATGACTAATATAAGTTTTCAAAACAATAAATCTTATAGTTAGTAGTATTTTTATTATAATTTATAATAATTTAATTTTATTGACAAAATTTGAATAAATTCATTTTAAATTTCAAAATAAATAAAAGTAACTTTTAAAAAGTATCATTTTTATTTGAAAATATTTTTTCTGAATACATACTTGCAAGGAATTATCATCACTAGAAAAGCCGGACAACTTTGTCTGCCATAAAAGCAAGTCATTTTTGTAAGTTGTTAATTTTGTCAGGTCCTACCGCATGAGCCTCTTGCGGCAGACAAATATTAAATTGTTAGGGGCATTAATGTAATAAGCTAACGGGAATAAAGGGGACTGGACTGCCGCTACAAGCTGTAGCGGCAGGGGGGAAAATCAACCAATCTCAGCCATTAAATATATGGATCAACGGATGTAACCTTGGTTGCTGAACAGTGCCTATGACAACCGTTTGCCACGGATTAAATCCCATATATATATATATATATATATATATATATATATATATATATATGGTAACGATCCATGGACCTTTAATTATAATTATAAAAAAATTGGACTCGCCGTCCGCTAGAAATTCTAACGGACTGGAATAATATAATTTGCTGACCATTATATCCCAATCAAGCTAAGTTGAAATTCTAGCCAGCGGACTGTAATCAATCACCAGCAGCAACGAATTGGGGCAAAACAGCAACAACCCTAAGGTAAAAGTATCCAGGCGTACGGCGATTCGAGGCGATTCCGAGCAAACCCTTCAATTGACAAAAAAAACTTCAAATTTTGCATACTAGCGTATTTGATTTGTGTTATTCATCAACTTAATCAACGTTTAAGCGGTGAGTTTTTCGAATTAGAAGGTTAAGGGACATTGGTTGAAAGTTGTGACCTTCCTTGCTTTGTAGTGTTAGAAGTATCCATTTGTGTAAAACTTGTGTGTTTCATGTCATGATGCTTTTACCTCTTAGCTTTAAGGTTCTTTGTTAATTTGTCATATCGTTTTGTTGTATGCTTTGATTTAAACTTCATTAATATTTGGACAGCTTCAGGGCAACTTTTTCATTGGTTCGAATGCTTGGATCAAAGAATGCTCTGATTCTAGGAACTACTGGGTATTGGTTGTTTATAGATGCATATTTGAAACTAACAAGGTAACTCTTTTTCTTTTTAAGTTACTGTTAAAGTATCTACTCTTTTGAAGACTGTTATTTAGTCTGCTTTTGTGAATTCTTGAGGCGAAAAGTAGTAAATTTTATTAATTGTCTTCACTTCATGTCAGTTAGTGGCATGTGATTTGGATGCATAGTTGCTGAACTGGACTGCTACTGTTTCCTAGAGCATCAGAGTTTGATCTTCTCAGGTGGATGATAAAATACTTGGGAATGACTTCAAAATTTGTATTGAAAGGGCTTGGATTTTCTGTGCATGAATTTTGGCAATATATTCGAAATTGTATTCAACTGATGCCTCTTATTTGTGGAAGTTTTTTCCAAAGTGAAGTGATTAGTTATGAAACGAAATAAATAATAGGAAAATGTGTACTATACCATTGAGAATTTGAAGTTGTGATGTATGCATTTATGAAATTTAAGATGAATTACTTTTCTATAGTTGGATATTCAGTTTCTTTTCTCATTTATAAATGGGTACTGTCTACATTCTTATGGAAATATATTGTTCTCCTTAGGCAAACAAACTTTCTTTCTTTGCTTCTGTGTTCAACTTGTATTACAATATAAATTGTCTCTTAATCATATTCATGTTTGAATTCTACAGGGGACAACCTCCTTGATTATGTGCTTAAAGAGGCCAACAATGTCAACAAGTTCTTCAAATGTGTTGTTCCGTCAATCATGAAGACAATATTACTAGCGGACTCTGAAGTGGATCCGAAAGCGGACATTTAAATTGAAGTTTGTGCAACACTAATACAATGTTATTGTTACACTAATACAATATTATACTAACTAGGAACAGTCCCGTGCCTCCGGCACTATGGACGTTGGGATTTATTTCAAATTTTGGACGACCCAAATGATTTATTGAGTGAGCGATAAATTCAAAATTATTTGTATTTTATTAGATAGATGGATGGTGGGATTTATCCCAAACTTTGGACGTCCTAGATGATTTATTGAGTGAGCGGGAAATTCAAAATTATTTGTATTTTATTAGGTATAATTTATTAGATATAATTAGATATATAGAATATAGATATAGATAGATAGAATTAGATAGATTGTATTTTATTAGATAGATGGATGGTGAGATTTATCCCAAACTTTGGACGGCCCAGATGATTTATTGAATGAGCGGGAAATTCAAAATCATTTGTGTTTTATTAGATAGATTATTAGATTATTAGATAGATAGATGTATTTTATTAGATAGATGTATGAACGGTAGGATTTATCTTAAACTTTGGACGGCCCAGATGATTTATTGAGTGAGCGGGAAATTCAAAATCATTTGTATTTTATTAGATAGATACAATGTTATAGTTTACTTATGAGATATAATGTTGGTAATTAATAATGGTTGCATATTTTACAAATTTTAACAAATTTACTAATTTTGAATAATTTACAAATTGTTGTACTGAATTCATGTTGTTGTTGAGTGTTGATGTACTGCGTGTATGCAGGATGGAATTCTTAGGTGTGTAGTATGTTGAGTATGTTGTTGTTCGTGCATGATGTACGTATGATGTACTGTGATAGTTTTTATTTTTATACATTCGCTAGACTTACTAGCGGATGATGTTAAGTGCTAACAGGGGGCAAAAGCTTCTGGAAAAATTATTAAATACGTCCGCTAGTAAGTTTAGCGGACGGGTTTTCTCTCAATAATATCACAGTCATTCATTAATTCGATGGATGTTATAAATATTATATGCCACTTTTTATTTCATAGCATATAGATGTAATGGATCATTTTCCATATATATATATATATATATATATATATATATATATATATATATAATTAATGATCTCATTAATAATGTATATGTAATTATGTATGTCTCTATATATGTAGTGAGTGTAGTATAAGTTCTGTGTGATTTATATAAAAAAAATGGAAGAAGAAGATGTTAATTTGTTTCTTATTACTGCAAGGTTAAAGTATGCTGAGCTGATCTTGATTTATATGTATGGTTTCACAGTGTATATATAAAATTATATATATATAATATTTTATTTTATTTTCTCTCACCCGCGTCCATTCTACCAAATCTCACGAGTGAGAAGTAAATTTATCAAAGTTGTTAACTGTTGGTCTAGCTTGTCCTTGTATATACTGCCTTCCCTTCCGGACAACATTTTCAACTGGGTTGTGCTTCCGGACTACAGCTGAAACTTGGGCTTTACTTTGGGCTTTTGGATCAGATTCTGTTCATCTTGGGTGGGTTAATTAGTTGTGTGATGGATGGATCATTTTACGAAAACATATAATGGGTCACATCACTATTTGCTTCTAAGTAACCTCTCTTTTTTTGGTGGGGTGGGTTATAATTGAGTTTGAACACGAAAAACTGAAAGCTAGCTATTGAAAATATTCCATGGAGAAAATAGTTATAACAAACCTAAACCCTTAATGATTAATTAATCGCACATATAATAAAAGAATATTTTTTCGAAAATAAATATAATGGCTGATAATACAAGTATTTAACTATATTTTATCTACTTGATTTACTAGAGTTTATACAATTCGTCATAATATATGAAGTAGTCAAACGAACAATGTTAATTTCTATTTGTTAAAATTTCATTCAACTATAATTTATTAATAACTTAACTTACCGACTTTATGGAAGTATTGTCGTTATATTCAAATGGTCTCCTTCATTCATTTTTACTAATATCTAATGACGGTAATTTAACACTTACAGTAAAATTTTAAACTAACCACTTAACTTGTATATTCTCACAAAAATTGAATGGTTTGGTTGGATCAAAACTCACCTTATGTGTGTTTAACCATATCTAGTATGTTATTTATAAATGAAAAATAAAAAAAAATATTTTAAAAATAGTATTACAGGAGTACTATGGAAATCTATCTAACAAAATACAACTTATTTTGAATTTTCCGTTCATCCTAATAAATTATTTGGACCGTCCAAAGTTTAGGATAAATTCACCGCCTATCTAGTGCCGGAATCACTCGGCTAGTTTAATACTCCCTCCGTTTTTAAAAGATTGTCGTTTTAGAAGAAAAAATTTATTTTAAAAAGTTTGTGGTTTGCAAATTTCGAGGAAAATATTTTTTTATATTACCTCTATCTTCTTTCATTATCTCAAGAAATTTTTTTTTTTATTGTATTAATAATTTTCAACTTTTGTGGTAGAATTTTAAATAAATTTTAACAATAATCTTTTAATAAGGGAAGTAGTAATATATTAACACTCTTTTGATAAGAATACTCCAAGTGAAGTAACTAAACTCTTTCCAAAAACCCTTGTACGCATTACTCCTTCGGACATCGTCGCCACCTATAAGTTGCAAACAAACAATTCTCACCTCTTCCCCTGCGAAGCGAAGACTATTCTAGGGTTTAAGTTAAGCCCAACCGAACAAACCTTCTAGTCTAGGTCTAGGGCTGGAAAGATGGTAGCTGACCGTGGAAAGAAATCAAAGGTTGCTGTGGACGAAGATTCCGATCACATTGATGGCGACCTCGTTCTCTCTATCGAAAAGCTTCAAGAGGTTCAAGATGAGCTCGAAAAGGTTCTCTTTTTATCCTATTATATATTTATATACATAGACATATGCATAATATTCATATGTACATGTGTGTGCATTCTTGTGCAAAATTTTGATAATTATAACTTCTCAATTACTAGTGGAATTAAAAAAAATGGTTTTTTGCATTGTGCTATACACTGTTTTGATAATTATGGTGATTAAATGTTTTTATAATTTATATAGATATTTTGTGTTATGTTTGGTGCTATATGGTGGGTTTTGAATTACTTTGGTTGCTTATTTTAGTTTATACTGCTTCTACACTGTGCATTGTTTCTTAGAATGAATGAAGAAAGGAAAATAAGTTGCAAAGAGAAAAAATTGCATGAAAAGGGAATCATATGTTTAAGCTGCCATTTTTCCTATTCTCCCTCGTTGATTTTTGTGTTTCATTTAGATGTTATTATTTTAAAAGACATAGTGAAGTTTACTTCAAAAATTCAGAGATTTGCAAAGTAAGTTGGAATGAAAATTTCTACATTTTGAAAAGAAATATAAAGATTAGCGAAAAGGGAACATCGACGTGGGTCATGACCCCCCCCCCCCCTCCCCCCCGGCGGTGTAAATGCTGGAAAAGAAAACCTAACTTTTCCACAACCCCCTAACCAACAATAACCCTTTCCTTCGTGACGTATAAATATAATTGTAGACAGATACCTTATGCCTATCCTTCCTATTTATTGTGTCATTAGCTAGATGTCTTACTTTACACTAGGAATTATGGCTCATTTGAAACTCATATGTTTACTGCTGTGCATAATTTCATTAAAGCTTGATTCCTGTAATGTCACTATATACAGGTTAATGAAGAAGCCAGTGACAAGGTTTTGGAAATTGAGCAGAAATATAATGAAATAAGGAGGCCTGTTTATATCAAACGGAGCGAGATCATCAAATCTATTCCTGATTTCTGGTTGACTGCTGTGAGTTATTCAGCTACAATTTTATTTTTTTTGGAGCTGTGATGCTTAGTATAAGCAATAATGCATTAACCTCATATAATTTTCATTTGAATGGCTATTATGTTTTTGCACCATGCAGTTCCTAAGCCATCCTGCACTTGGTGATCTTCTGATCGAGGAAGACCAGAAGGTATGGAGCATGATGTTAAACATTATCAATTGGATTATTAAATTAGTTGCAAAATAAACTTCATTAAGTATTAAGTTTCGAATCCCTTTCCTTGTATGAATTTAATGAACTTTATTTGTATTAATTACTAAGAGCTATGTTGTTGTATGACAATGATATTATCTAGGCTTGGAATAGTAAATGAGACAAGTACTCCTATGTACTATAATTTTAAAATTTTCCTTTAACCTAGGTCTTCAAGTATGTGGATTCTCTTGAGGTGGAGGACTTTAAAGACGTGAAGTCGGGATACTCTATCACCTTTGTAATCGTCTTCTCTTTATCTTCTTTTGTCAATATTGAATTCAGTGCTAAAGATTTGATAAGTTTATATCTTTTACTGTGTTGTTGCTAACATGTCGGTAATATTGTTAACTTTCAGAACTTCAAGCCAAATCCTTATTTTGAAGATACAAAGCTCACAAAGACCATTACATTTTTTGAAGATGGGACTACTAAGATAACTGGTACAACCATTAAGTGGAAGGAAGGCATGGTAGTAGCACTTCCAAGTGTTTCTTGTATATTTGATTTTTCTTTCTGACATTTATTCATTTACCTTTTCATCAATAACTTACAAAATCTGAGTTCAAATATGAAGGGCACTACCAGTGGAGTTACTCTTGAGAAGAAAGGAAACAAACGGTTACCTACGGACGAGAGGTACATTTCTCACTATATTCCTTTTGGTAAAACTAATTTCCCATATATGGATTTGAATCTTGGGTAGTGTATATATATATTTGTGAGTATATACAAGTATCTTATTTTGTTAAGTTCTCTGAAACTAGTCTTTGTTTCCATTTGTGGATCCTGAAACTTGTGTATTTTAATGCTTATAACCTTTTTTTAAGCTGGGCCTAGGCCTCCTTTTGTTAAGTAATGCTCTCCCAAATAAAATGAGCTACTTTCATTTTTGGGATGTCCCAAACTAAATTTGCTACTTTTATTCATTCCATTCACTCTCTTTGTCAAAGGATTGTAATATAAAGTAATCAATATTCAATGTGTGAGTCAAATTAGCTCACTTTAGTTGTCATGCAAGCGTACTTGTTGACGTTATCTAACCATATAAAAATTTATTTGTATGCTTATAGTAGTTGAGACTGCTGACTTTTCATTTCTTCACTCGTAAAGTGCAACCTCACCAGCACATACACAGAAGAAAAAGGAACAATAAAAGTGAAATCATTGGACACAGAATAAAGTTCGTGTTCACCTTTTCTCATCTGACTAAATAATCTGCTCACTGACCCCTATTCAACTGAATTTTATTGATGCAGCTTCTTTAGTTGGTTCAGTGAGACTCAACAGAAGGATATTGCGGAGGGGCTTCACGATGAGGTATATTTTTTATTTGTTAGAATAGTTTTACATTAAGCTTTTTGGCTGTCATTTACTCCTTCCATCCTCAAAAACGAAAATGAAGTGATATTTTATTTAGTCTTCAAAAGAATGTATGATTTGCACTAGTCAAAGATAAAATCTTGTGGATCCCAATAAAAGTACTCCATCACATATTGAACAATTAGAAATAGTTTAAATTTGTTCCATTACTTATCTTTTTGGGGGTCCACTTTCTCTATAGAGACAGAGTATTTTATTTTCAGAAAACAAGGTACACGAGTGCTGACAATATTTTCTCAGCAGTCGACGCACATCACGCAGACCCTTGTATTTATACCAAAGTTTGACTCTCACAATTTGTCTGAAAAACGCAGTTAAGATATTTCTTTTGAGAAGGGAGTATTATTTTGAGAAGGTGCATAATGTTGAAGCTATATCTAAACTAGCATCGACTATAACTGGATCTCGAATAGCGGATAATATAACATCAAAATTACAAATTTACAACTAAACAGTTGTAAATTTGTAATTTTGATGTTATATTATCCGCTATTCGAGATCCAGTTATAGTCGATGCTCAAAATTTTGTTTCCTCTTTTTCTTTTCATATTAATATATTTATTTTTCTTCCACTTCAACATTGCAGGTTGCGGAGATAATTAAAGAGGATCTGTGGCCCAATCCTCTCAAATATTTCAATAATGTACTCTTGTTTTTGATTTAATTATTTTAGATATTTTCTTCCAGAATTAAATGTTCCCTCTGTTCCTCCTGGCTTAAGACTAAAGCTGAAATTTAAATATTGTTTTATGGTGTAGGAAGCTGATGAAGAAGACTCTGATGGAGATGAGGATGATGACGAGGTAAATATAGACGAGATTAAAACTACCCACTTAATTTTGACTGTTATATCTTTTTTAGTCACTTAACATCTGCCTCATATGCTTGTGCCACTAAACTTGCTTAGTGGTCCTTTATTTCTCCCTCAAATTTAACTGCACTGGATATGTTAAAAAAATTCTACCAAACCACATTTGCATATATTATGCTACCTTCATGCCTATTCTTTATGCACTTCTTTGGAATATAGCTTGAAACCTTGGTGACCAAATCCCCGAGTATTGTCTAAGTTTCACTCTCTAAACTCACACATCGGAGAGATTAGAGCAAATTCGAAGTCTAAAGTTGAAATCAAAATGGTCAAGTTCATGCTATGCGTGTTTGAAATAAGTTGCTTCTAGGCAAACAAGATTTTAAAATGTGTTTGAACTTTCAAATGAACCAAACAAGCATTTAATGGACCAGAAAGTGCACATCACCTATCCTCCATGAGCTAGAAAACATTACGATCATGGACGGTAGTAATGTCAACACTTAGTACCTTTAAGAAATTACTCATATGACAGCCACATATTTCGAACCTGTAGCTCAAATGTTGTAGTAAGCCCGCGATCCATAAGCTACGCTAGAGTGAAGGTTAATTGAAATAAACTTTATTCATAGGTATTGTTAGAAACATAAGTTAATTTTACCTTATTTGAGTTTATAAATTATATCTTTTTATATGAATGGCCTAGTAGCACTTTTGACTGTTGGGATTTTTAAACTAGATACTCTTGCTTCTACTCCACAAAATAATTAATGAAGTTGAAACCATTATTGTGCATTTATGTGAAATCTTTTATTTCATTATTGTCTGTATATTGTGGTTGAATTGCCACAGTTTTTGTATCTCGCTGCCATCCAAAGTGACTTGTGGTTGTTTAACTTGTGTTGTTTCCTTCGTTCCTCTCATTTGCACACCATCTCCACTTCCCATGCCAACAAAGCACAATTAGGACCAGTCTCATCGGTGTTTGTAGTAAAGTTCAAACTAGTTCTTGGATATTCTTTTCCGCGCTATTCTTTTTAGTAAATGAATTTAATTCTAAAGGTCACAAAGAATATTCAAACATACTTATTTTGAGACTGAAGGTTTGACGTATATTCAACAAATTCAGCCACTGTTTCTGTTTTACTTTCAGTTGGTGAGATAAATAGGTAAAGGAACATGAAATAAGTACATATTTCATATACAAGTAATCGGAGGGAAGATTAGTTACTTGTAAGGTTGCTGTGATTAAATTTTTTTAATTGATTTTATCTAGTTTGCAAAGGAAAGACCAGAAGCCACAGTTTATTTTTACAGTTAAGAAATAGGCATTTTGATTGGTTACTATTACATAGAATATATCTTACTCCCTGGGTTTCAAAATATGGGATCAATTTTGACTTTTTAAAATTAATTTGAGATATTTTAAAATTGATTTGATTCATTTAACTTTTGAAAACAATAAAATCTTGTAATTTTTAGTACTATTATTTAGACAATTTACAATTTTTATAATTGTATCGTCTAAAATTAAATTAATTTATATCAGTTTTGAATTTTAAAATATCTCAAATTGACTTCAAAAAGTACATATTGATCATATATTTTGGAACGGACGAGGGAGTATAATATAGAGAGACAGTTATTATGGTTTGAGGCTAAGATGCAGGTTGCATCTTCGGGCCTTTTATTTCTATCTATGGGTTGCTGGACTTGGTATTTAGTTTTAGCTGAAGCTTTGCATGAGATATCTATGATAGAATATGTTTGAGAGGATTGGAAGATAGAAGTATTACATTATAGAGAGAGAATTATACAAGATCGTAGACATAGGGTGATATAACAATATAGAAAGTAAAATAAAATTCTAGAGAGTGAAAGTGATACCAAATTATGAGAGACTTGATAAAAATTCTAGAGAGAGAAACACCAAAGATGAGAGAAATGAGAAAAATCTATATATTTATGTCTATGTATCATTTGATACGTGATATGTGGGTTAGCTCATATCTATTTATGACCGCCCAAATCTACTTATACCCGCCCGTTTGCAGGGTCTAAATTTGTATCTATTAATAGTCTGCCTTCATTAGGTAGATAAAAATATATTGCTTTGTTTAGCTGGCCAATTTCTTTTAAAGATATTACTTAATTAATAAGCCTTTGGTTTTCTATTTACCTTGGGCTTTTTGGTGCCAAAAAAGTGAATTGTATGTATTTATACTGACCTGGTCCTGTTTCATGACTTGTTAATAACGTCTATGGATCAGGAAAATGTTGACGAGGAGGAAGATAATGACGAAGAGGAAGATGACAGCTGAATGATCATACTGGCTTTATGTTTATCTCTTGTTCGAAATTGTTAATGGCAGTTATGTCAGATTTTCAACAACAGGGATTAACAGTATTATATTGCTGTCAATAGGCAGTTATCTTTTAGGTAACAAAATGGTTGCACAGTTATGGATTAGACCTAATATAATTTATAAGTTCTCTTTTGTTGCACTCCTCAGCTTTATGAAGGCATGTTTACGGTTGAGTATCGTTTCATAGAAGTATTGTTGCAATCCACCTATTGGGCTGCCTTAACTATGTGGATTAGTAATTAACAATGCGTGATTGAAGTGCAGGATTTACCTTGGAGGGTAGTTGAGGTGGCTACTACTATTAAGTATGCTCAAGCAATCTAACATAATGCAGTTGCAGTTTTGAAATGGGAAAAAAACAATTGTGGCAATTAGATTATTTAGTATTGATGAAAATACATACAGGGCAGGGTAGGGCACTTTATAAAAAATAAATTTAAGCATGAGACGCAAACCAAGAATATAGCTTGAAGAGGGAGCAATATGACCACCAATTTTCAAAGATTCCTAATGTAGAATAACGCCAAGAAGGAATAATTAAGGGAGAAAATACAAAGCTACTCCCTAAGAAATTTTAAGCCCATGGATGGCTTGAACATGTATTAGGTAACTAGTATACAAGCCGAGTTGAATTCTCTACTTCAGTAAAAAATAAGGACCAAAACCTTCCCAGAGGGAGTCATCACCTCTGGACTTGTACAATAACTGACCAACTGTTGCACCAAACACTTTCTCGTGTGACTTCACCACTAACGAATAGAGGTTAGAAATTAAAGGATTGCTGAGGAAGGGACTAATAGCCTCACCAAGTTCAACAACATCAGACAACATGGACTTGCTATTCTCAAATTCGCCATTGAAAATGCGGTTTGATAAAGCATAAAAGCCAAGCAGATTTGCATATAATGGTAAAAATGCATCCTTGTGGTTTCCAACACCACCAATCCATTCGGTTCCTCCGTGACTTCCAAAATATTCATTGGCAAATGATATCAACTGTTGGCAAAATTTCCTTCTCCATTTATGCAAGAAACTTACAACTACTTGTTTGTCAGAGAAGTCATTAACCCTAGATTTTGAGACTGGTAGCTTCTCCAAATGGGAACAACAAATCTGACAGATTAGCAACTTTTCCTCATGATGGTTATCAATCTCTTTGTCAAAAACCCGTTTGACAAGATCCCCTCTTGATACAATATTGTTTGCAGCACTCAGAACCCACTGGGCAAGATAATCCAAATAGTCGAGCCAATGACCAAAAATAGAAGACAGATGCTCAAAACTCAAATGAATCGCTTTATCCACTTGGCTCGGTACCACTGTAGCCCTAAAGTTGTTCTCCATAGTATTCCAAGTAAAACACCTCTGTACATCCATTGCAAGCATGCTTCTAAGGCCAATATCCTCATCCTCTAGAAGTGTTATGCATGTCAACCATATATTTAATATTTTATGAGCATACATATTAGCGGACTCTTTTATTTCGAAATGAGAACATTGACTTTCAGAAGGAATTTGCTTATTGAAGACGGAAGGTCCAACAACCCGAGCTTGTTCCAGCAAACCAGAAGCTACCATTGATTCTGCAGCTGCCTTCCGCATGTTGACGGGCTGTGATGACTCACTGAGCTGTTCAATTAGGTTGACATAGTAACTAATGCAGCCATAGAAATGGGACAATCTTTCATGTTGATCAGACTCATTGAATTCAACTGTTTTTTTCACTATGCCAGACTGAACAGAGCTTGTAAACAAATCTGCAATCCGCTTTACACATATTCCCATGCAGCAGATGAGAGCTTCTCGAGTCTTCGCATGTCTTGTGAGGTTGTATAAGAAAACTAACTTATCCCAGAAGTGTGACACTGAATCAGTATCCATATTACCAATAAAACTTGTATCTGCACATTGTTGATTGCTCAATTTCTGAAATTTGAGCAAATTCCAAGTGAAGAGAATTTTAAGAATGTAACAAGTACATCTATGGTTCTTCTCCGATGCCAAAAGTTTCAGCAGTGTAGCCTGGAGGTTAGCATTGATCCACTGAATTATGCCACTCTCATAATAAGATTGTGCACCACGCTCACTAGCTGATTCCGAGGCCTTGAGGAACAGAAGAAGCCACTTTAATGTTGCAATTCGAACTTCATATGATACATCTGACATGCAGACTATCAGTCTTTCATGAAATCTGGGGGAAAAAACATTATCCATTTCAGCAACATTGAACGAAACGGATGCAGCAGACTGAGAGGACATCAGTGGCATCGGGATATCCTCTTCAGCTACCTCTTTGGATGCTTCAAAAACACAATTAAAATAGGAAAATGCTGCTTGTTTGCGTAGTTCTGTGATAGTTGGATCATAATATGATGGCCCGCTAGAAGCTTCTACATCTAAGCATTCCAAAGATAACTCCCAAAGGAGTTTCCATATGGTTCCAATGCTTTTGCTCATCTGGCATGTCCTTGCAATACTGAGCATGTTATCTAGGACCTTTAAGAAGCATCCATTCAGTATTGGACAACGACATAATCTGGGCCTTCCAATCCAAGAACGCATTGCAAGAACTTGGATCAAGTCATCAAGAATCTGATCTCTTTTAGAAAAATCAACTAGATTTCTACAATTGTTATCCAGCAGAGAGCTTAGCTGTAACAGCATTCCGTGAATTGAATTAGATGAAGCCCTATCTGTTCCACTTGCGCTATTGAATGAGCTGGATGAATCTGAAGCCAACACCATCTGGTTCTCTATATAAGGTAACTCAGAGGCAATATTTAGCAGGACGGTCGGCAGCTTGTCATTAGATACAAGGCCTGTCAGAGCTTTTGATGCAAGAACACGAACTCGAAGATTGCTTTGAGTAGAGCATCTCCTTATAAATGGCATGAACAAGAAAGGGTCCAGGGCATCACCAGTTTCAGTTGTGACAGTTGAAGGCTTGAGACGGGACAAGAGAATTAACATGGGCCACAAGCTTGGGTGCACAACATTCGCCAAGTTGGATCCTAAATATTCAGACCTATCTCTAAGCAACTCAGTTACAACTTTCAGCTCACTAAATAGGAACGAATGCAACGAAGGGTACCTTCAGAAAGGAAACATCTAGTAATTTAATTCAATGAAAGCATTGCAATATATCTTGACTATAAGCAGTTTCGTGTAAAGGAGGAAGATCACAAAGTAGCTTAAAGATCATAGGTTATTTTATTTAACATTATACAGTCTAGATACAAACTCAATAAGAAAATTAATAGTAGAAATATTATGAATATTTATCAATAAAAAGGATGAGGGAAATTTCTGAAAAGGGTAGAAAACATAGCAATTTCTGCAAACTTGGTCTGGATTTTATATCCATAATATTCAACAAACACAGATCTTATAAACTGCAGTTATTAGATTCGGATCAAAGACAAAAAGTAGAATGGAGTGAGGCTTGTGAATATATATTACCACTAGGTTTAGATGATGACATCAAGTGAGTAGTTCTTCTCTATAAAGCAAATATTTAGACTATATAGGCCATATTCCGTGTCTCATTCTATGTGGCATCGTCAATAGGACAAACAGTTTAAACTACAAAATGCTGATCAATTTCTGCAATATATATCCTTAAGCAGATTACGTGGAATATATGGTGGGTCCACAATTCTATTAGTGTTCATTTTTTCAGAGGGTATAAGCCATGCAATATAGTTTATCAAAAAGAATATGATCCATCTCGCTAAATCGTAATGCTTATTTAAATGTCTTTCGAAAAAATAGGCATGACCCATAAAATGGGATGGAGGGACTAGGGACTATCACTTATTAATGGTAAAATAGATAATGATGCTCTTTTTTACTTTAGATGAAATAATGATGATCTTTTTACATACATTTCACTCTGAAAGTAAAAATTCAATATTATCTTCTAAGATGTACTAAATCTCCACTACTTGTCTGCCCTGAATGTAAACAGTTTATCTGTAGAACAAGTATGGCACAGAGAAATTCTATAAAATACAAGCAATCTCTTATTCAAGAGAAATGATCCCCCACTAAGGTCAGCAGTCAGCAGATACCTCTCATTAAAAGGACAACAAAATGTCCTTTTAGGCATTAGGAAAATTATTTATTAAGATACTAAAGCAACTATCTGAATTAATTTGTGTACTCATCCACGTCTGAGCATTGATTTTTTAGTAAAGAACGGGGGATCAATGATAGAATTTTTGTAGAGTTGCTTGCTGTGTAGAGTGATAGACAGGTGTTTGTTAGTAATGCTTTTTCGTACATTTGTGTAGGTTTATTTCTGGACCCCCTAAGCCCTTGTTTCTCTTGTTGAGCTTTGCGTACTGACTTTAACCATGAAGAAAGTTTATATTCAAACAAGTTCTTTTCTTGTTCTCCACTGAGGAGCAACACACACAATCAGATCATAAGTTAAAACAGAATAAAAAAATTCTTTCTTTTTCAAGTAAAAGTTTAACATCTTATTATATTTTTCCCTTTTTCACTACGTTGCAGAATATTCAGGTCAAAGGTCAAAAGAATGTTCCATTATGTACATACAAAGCATCAAGTTTGTACCTGACTACAATCATGCATGCTACATTACTGGTACAAATTTCTAAAATTTTGTAAACATGTAAAACCAAGAAACAAATATCCACAAATTAAGAAATAAGAAATAGAAATGTATAATTATGAATGGCATACCTATGAAAAAATTCAACCCCACTTAATGCACGCCTTACAGATTCTCGCTTTTGTACATTGAGAAATCCAATCATGCGACGAACCAAGGCAGTGTATGCAAGGCAGGCACTATTTCGGACCTCCCAGTATGAAGAAGAGAAAGAACGTACAGAGATGATCAAAGCCTCAGCAGAGAAACCGGATGTATCAGTTGCTAGGTTGGTATCATTGAAAGCAGCTTTAAGGACATTGAAGGCATGCACAGTGGGAATAACACCCTCATCTCGAGTCTTTGAGATTCTTTCATTTGCATATATTTCAGCTGGCACTGTAGATAGAGTTTCTTTATTTGACTTTGGTGAAAAACCATCACATGTGTCACTAGCTAAGAGTTTTACTTCAGCTTGACTAATCAAAGGCCTCTTAGCTATGTCGATTAACCATCTTAGTGCCCTAGGGAGGAGCCTCTTTGGTGTACCTTCTGGCTCTGAGAGAAAGAACGCAATGAATGCAGCAGGAATACCTGCACTTCTCCTTAGTAAGTCATCCACTGTTTGTCCATTAGCCACTATTCTTTCCATAAGTTGCTCCATCCAAGATTCTGTTAACTTACCAAGTCTGGAAGGAGGGCAGCCAAAATTAGCAATGTCTATATATGACGCATTTCATTTTCTTTAATGCTTATAAAAAGAAAATTTTAACTCACATCAGAAAGTATATATTTCCTCTTGGAATATGAAATCTAGTGCACATTCAATTTAATAATGGTACTTTTGAAAATATATAGAGTTACTAGAGTAACAGCAATCATCCATTAAAAGCTGCTAAAAGGGTTATCACTTGAGATTTCAGAAAACAAATGAGTAAATAGTTCAAAACGAAGGAAATCATCATGAACAACAGAAGCAGAAAGACCTCATGTATTACTTTTTACTTATTTTTGGTTAAGAGAATGCCCTGTGCCAGTACGAGGTAAGTTAGAAAGATGGCACAACACAAAAAAAAATTGGCATCTATAAATTAAGCAAGGCACACGAACTACTCTTTTGGCATCGACTCTGTATACCATCTTATTATCATAAAAAGAAAGAAATGAAGATATAGCAAAATCTAAACCCCTGTAATTTTTGGTTGGTATGAAACAGCGTAACCAATGTTAGCAATTAAAATAATTGAAACTTGCAATATGCTTTAAGGAAATCTACCACGCTAAATAAGTGTTGTGCAAAGGGTAGAAGGTGATAAAATTTGGGAAGACCATAGAAACTGGAATCATAGAATGAACTTATACATCAACCATAAAACTTAACATTGTAGTTTCCTTAGTTTACTGTGTCTCTACTTCCCTACATTTCTAAGATTATCATTTATTTAGCAGCTGGACGAATCCATGCAAATTATAAGCTTGAAATATATGTACTTAAAACTTGATACCTAGTATACAATAAATATAACTATATAAGACTTGCCAATATATAGTTAACTTGTCAAATCTGGAAAATAAGGGTAAGATTTTAAAAAGGGTTTGACGATGTTCCTATTTATCTTAAAAGTTAATGTTTACTTATTAAGGTTAGAAAGAGTGAATCCAAAAATCACAAACAATAATAGTGCCTTATATAAAATATCAAATCGAGTTTGCTTAGATAAATATTCAGTAATGATAACTATCTCGGAAAAGCAGCTAATCAGGGAAATCTCATGTAATTACAAAAGTAAAAGACAGAATAGTTCTGAACTGGGGCAATGTACATGAGCTATATAGCCTATAGAGACAGAAACACTACTTGTTCCTTCTCTTGGTTAAGAGGTGATAGGGGAGTAGTAAGAAGGACAAAAAACAAAATGCACATCTAGATATTAATGAACCAACACACACGAGCTACTCTATTGACACTTTCTAATATACTTGCGTATTACCAAAGAGAAAGAAAGTGTAAAACCAAACACCAATAATATTTTTTCTTTTCCTTTTTTGATAGGTAAAGTAATTTATTAAAATAAGATCAAACTGACGATGGCTCATGTACAAGTGTACACCAAAAGTTGCACCAGTTTTTAACGACTGCATGTCACTTTTTGAGTGAAGCAGTGTCCCGCCTAAGAAACTAGCCATCCAAAAAGTTGATTTCTAAGATGCAAAGAGTAAAATGTGATTAAATTGGGAAGGACCGGAAGGCCATTGATTGAATGGTAAAGTTGAGAACATTTCAATCTAACATATAATATTAACAACCTGTTTTCTGTATTTAGTTTCTTCTACATATTTCAAAAATCGCTAATTCTTTTTTTATAAATTTGATGGATCCGTGCAAGTTATATTCTTGAAATATAAAATACCTAATGTTAATTTAAAAAGAAAAACAACAAAACGTAAAACGTAAACAAACAATAGGGTCCCAGTTAAGTATGAAATAAATACAAATTCAACTGCATTATAAATTGAACTACCACAAAAACATACCTTGGATCATTTGAACAAAGTAGACGGTTGCAAAGAGCAGTAAATCCGGCTCTTGTCTTATCAATTGCACCATTATGCTTCATTTTCAGGAGGACATCCAAGAAGTGGTTTCCAATTGTCTCGAGCTGTTTAAAATCAAGCATTACATCAGAGGCCTCTATTAAACCATCAGCAGTATCCGAAAAATGCACCCCTGACTCAGACATGTCTGAAGTAGACAGAGGAATTTTCCTTATGATGGTTCCCAAAAGGAGGCTCACCTGGAAAAGAAAACTTGATTAATATAAATACAAGTCATCAAGAACTTTCTTGTGAAATCATCTAACCAAACAAGCACGATAAAATAGAAAATAAAATTTTCCTTGGTTCCGTTTTTTCTTCATGAACTAAGCCTGCCTTATTGTTTGAGTTCACAACTAGAAGCAAAAGAAGATAATCAACAAAGATGATAATGCCATTATCACTGTCTAATGCATTGCAACAACTAGACACCCATGCAAAGAATACGGAAGTACCTCCTTCATTGCAAGCCAGCAGCCAACCATAACAATCTGTTCTGATGGTCTAACATCCCGTATCAGTTTTGAGTTTTTAACCTCATTTTCTGACAAAGAAACAACGACATCCATCTCCAATGGAACATCCAATAGAAAAGCATCATCATCCATCATGTCATCCATGTCCTCGGGTAAGTGCCATGCATCTGCTGAAACCACGCCAAGGGCCACTGAAGTTATTCGCATGACCAGTTTCAAGAGCTTCTCCAATGCATGTTTCATCTCAGAGAGACTACACAAAACTACACTAGAGTTCCAATCCAATTCCTCAAACGTATAACGAAGAGTAAGCAATATGCCATGAACAAAGCTGTTCTTGCAAGCTTCAGATAGATTCTTTTCTCCCTTTTCCACTGCAACATGCAACCAATCAATCAGAGATCTTACATATTCTATTGTAGCAGAGCTTTGATAATCCCCGTTAACCACTTCGGACTGTGTACAAAAACAAACAACATCGGATGATGCCTTGACAATCCACCCAAGCTCCAAAACATATTTCCTAAATATTAGACGCATAGTCAGAGCTCCAGCATCACTTTCTCTAACACGAGGACTGCAAACTAATTTCTTAGCCCATAAAATTACTTCCCTGACCATGTATGGACAGGAAATTCCAGGAAGTGGAGTGGGAAAATGCAACAATATGCGGAAGGAATTCTCTCTCAGCCGGTCCCAACTATCAACTATCGAACCAACTAACAGCATAGTTGAATCAGGTAAAGTAAACCCTTTGCTATAAGGACTTAGACTAGTTTCAGAAGAAATAGAATCACACGTTTCTTGTTTAGGAGGCACAATAGACCAAGCACTGTGCATTATCAACATAAGATCCATAGCCATTATTTTTCGCTCATATGGTGCAGAAGGATACAATGAGAAAAACAAAAAGCAACTCAGCCACTTCATAAATTGAAAGAGATCCTCTGCTCTGTTAATCACAGTTCCCTTGATTCCTTTGTAGGGATCATTATTGTCTTTTGATGTAAGAGGTTGCCAGATTCCCTGCTTAAGTTGTCTCTCCAATGCTGTTCTAACTCGAGAAAAAAATTTCCTAAACAAGCTTGTCAACTTCATCTGGAAAGCTGTTGAACAACACCTCATATTCAAAGGCACAGCTTCTTTCATCAGACTGAGTTCCAAAGAGGATGGCAGACTTGCAGTTTTAGGGTTCAAAAACAGAGATTCTGCAGCATCTATACGGAGTGACTCGTCAACATGGGTTAATGCAAATATTAGCCACTTGACCAGGACTTTGACCTTTAACCCCTTTATGGAGACAAGAGCATAGCGATGAAGTTTTTCCATCTTCATACTTATGTTATCCTTGGATAATGAAGAGTTCTGAGACCAATCAATGTCCCCATCAATCAAAGCAAGTGAACGAGAGGCCTTGAGCAATGAAACCAAAACAGCAACTTGCTGTTCAACTCTAAGATCCATATCTGCATTATTGAGCTCAGGAAAAACCAGTTCATCGTTCTCTCCATGTTGACCAACTGAAAAGGCGAGCATGGGAAAGATACTATCCACGTCCACTTCAAGTAACACTGGTAAAGCATAAGTGTTCAGATTTGAGCGGAGCTTCGAAACTCCAGAAGCAAGTCCATATAAAAATGGACGCAGGCAGTGACCTCTATAACTTGCATACCCGCTTTCAACACCATAATTACTCCAGCACTCATCACGCAAGCACTCGAGGAAACACTTGAGGAATGTTGTGACAGCGCAGCACACGTCATCATCAATATATGCCCATGTTGTTTCAAACAACAGGTTAGGATTCATATCTAAAATAGTCATTGCTCCCAACCTTTTGGTTAAGGAAGCTAAAGGAACATATCTTCCCTTGCAACGTGGACCCAGGCGAAGAAGATCAGATGCAATCTTCTGCAGGAACAACTTGATTCTATCACTACCCTCCGCCCAGTGAAGGCTAGACTGAATGTCTAAAAAGAGATCAAAAATAAGGTGAACTTGTTTCACCGTTTGACTTAGTGGATCCTCGAGATTATTCCATATGATCCTCAATATTCGAGTTCCCATGTCCTCTGATATCAGTTCATGTTTCTCTGTAGAATTTCCGAGATTAGTCTGTATAGATGTTTTTATCTGTTGTAAACAGATCTGCATCACCGTCAATGCATGAAAGTTGAAATGACTATCAGTGGGATTCTCACAATAGTTACACAACTCTGGCAAAATTCCATCATAAAGTATTGTCTGAAAACCTGTTGAGCCACCCTTTGGTACAACAAAAGGAGTATTAAGTACCGTTCTTGGGACTGACGTAAGGATTCCTCTTATCAAGCAAATTCTACTTAGTACATGAAATACACGGATATCAGTAAACAAATCCCCCTTATACGGAACCTTCGTAATTGTATCGACAACTTCACTCTTGGAACCAGTAACAGAAGTCTGACAAAAAAGCCCTTCCAGTAAGGCCAAACCAAGCTCATCAGGACTAAGACACACTTGTAGAGCAGCACAAAAGCTCACCCCTGCTGCCACTAAGCAATCCCTTGAAAACGCTGCCGATTTCAAAAGACCTAAAATTGCAGTCACAATCATTTCCAAAACACCGTTATCATCGCTAGTTTCAAAATCACGAAACTTGGAGGGAAATCGTTGAAGCAAGTAATACATACAAGACAAAGCCTCTTGACATTGTTCCATAACAATTGGTGAAGGCCGAGACCCATCATTAGTCTCCAAGATCACACCTTTTAAACCATACACTATATCCAATCCCACCAAAATCCCACATTCCTCCACAATTTCCACTAAATACCCCAACTTAGGTGAACCCATCATTGATAGCGCTGCCCGCGACACACAAAACCTTTTCCCTTTCCCATTCTCACTGCCATACTCCTCACAAAGTTCTCGAAAACAATTTCCAATCAGAGTCTGAAAATTCTTAGTTTTTGCAAGAACTGCAACTAAAGTCCTATGCAAAGGCAAAGAATTCTCAAGAAAAAGTATTTCCAAGTAAAATCTTGCAGCAATGGAAACTAAATTCTCCTCATCACTTGTTGTGAGTAAGTCTGAGAAAGCTGAGGCGAGTTTCTTAACATGACTGAGTTGAGCATAAGTTGAATTGAGAGAAATGAGTTGTTTTAATTGGGAGTAATAAAAGTTATAAGTAGATGCACTACTTATAGGCAATTGATATAGGGATTCTATGTAGTAATGTGGAAATATGACGGCGCTGTAAGTGTAACGGTGCCGGTGCTGTAAAGCTCGCCATTTGGCGGACATATTCGTTTGAATTGAAGCTAGATTGAATGTAACTAAGAGAGTTTTGAGTTTTGAGAGTAAGAAGAATCACCTGACTACTCTGTGATGAAGCTCAAAGTCTTTTAATTTTTCTCTCTCTATATCTATACTTCGGTAATACTTACAGAGAGAGAGAGAATGAGTGAGACCGGAGGCGGGAGGCGGCTTGAGTCAGTAAGATACGCGGGAGTAAGGGAGAGGGAGAGGGAGAGGGAGGGGGAGGGGGAGGGGGAGGGGGTTAGGGTAATCGTTGTAAATTGAAGTAGACTAGGTAATGGTTGACTACTGTATAAAAAGGTCATAGGCTCATAGAGGAGAGGTATTTGGAGAGTAAAAGAAAACTATAACAAATTTACAGGAATAGCCCCCACGTGCTTCATTATATTTTAGAGTACTTTTATGCTGACAAAAAAATTGAATCAGAAAACAAAATTAATTTGTTCACCCAAATAAAGATCTTTTAAGATTTTACATGTAAGTACTCGCTCCAATCTTATATGTAAGTCGTTTAAGATTTTTTTTTGTTATTCTTAATTATTTATCATTTGTGGTTATCTAAAATAATTGATCACTATTTTTCCCAAATTAACCCTTATTACTCCATCTAATTTTTTGACCCATATTTATCATTATCCTATACAAGTTTTTATTTCCTTCTCCCAATAAAACTCTTTCATTATGAGATAACTGAAGTGAAAGGTATTATAGACAATTGATAGTATAGTTAATGATTTTTAATCATTACCTTAATTCTTGTGCACATGTCTAAAACGACCTATATTAAGGAACGGAGGGAGTAATTTATTTATTAGCGGAAACAAATTCATTTTGTTCTTCCGGTAAAATTTTCCTGTCCAATTTTCGTGTCCGCATATACTTATTGTATATTTTAGGGTTAAGTTCAGATGACCACCTGGAGTTTATGCGGTTTCTCACTTAACCACCTATAGTCAGTAAAGCTACATTTAAACACCCGACTTTTTGAGTTAAAATGAAAAAGTGTTTTTCGTCTTAACTCTGTTATTTTATTTGGCTAAAGACTTAATTACCCTCACTTTAAAACACCTACTCTGTTTCAATGACTTTAAAATACACAGAATTCCTCATCTTAGCATCCAGAAGCTAAATCTAAAATTGAGGTGATGAAATCAAAACTGGCCAATCTTCATATAGCAAAATGGAAATGTCCAATAAATTACAGTCCATCAAGGGAAAGAAGAGCAAATAGAAAGAAACATACATCTCTTATAAAACAGAACAACCAGAGAGATAAGGATTTGAGAAGAATCGTAATGTATGACTATCATTGTAAATTAATTGCCAAATCCAGAGACATAAGAATTCAGAGTATCTCTTATAAACCTCAGTTCAACTATCTCAAGCAAGGAAAATGATTTATTCTCCACAAATGCATTTCTTTTTCTCAAACCACCACCATCATCTGCACAAATCCACTATCCTCATTCTATAGCACCATTACCTGATCAATAATCAATGTACCATCACTAATTTGACTATCAAATAAAAGGAAATGTACTTGCAAAAATGATATGTTGTAAAATACCTACAAAAGCTTACTGCCAAGTGCTACAATAGCAAATTTGTCAATGACACCTGAGGGGGCCTATGGCACAAAGAAATCTATAGTAAATTCCATACTTTTGTTGCGTACCAAAGTACTGTGAGAACCAGACCATCCCAGTAATTACACATCATTATCAATGGCCAACATGGTCATCTCCAATACTAGCACAATATTACCTCTCTATCCAAGTGCTACAAACAGCTCCAACCCATCCAGAGCTTTTGCAATTCATACACGATAACTTAGATACTAGATTCTATGAGTATGATCTCTACCTTTACTTTCTTGAGCTCAATGACTCTGTTCAAGCTGGGCAACAGGTGTTCGATATATACATTAACAATAACAACAAGGGTGATCTCTAGCTTACCTAATTGTCGCGGTTTAGCTCCGCCAATAATCTCCGATGGCCCCATACTCATACCCCTACACCCTCCGACAATAATCACGATGACAATCGGCTAATTTCCTTCTCAATCTCCTCTATCTCCGAATCGATTTTCTTTTCATCGCGAACTAGTTCTTCAGTACCACTATTTGAAACCCGTTTCTCAACAAGACCCTGTTTAACAACTACTTTATATTCTCCTACCCCAAAAAGAGCACTGCCCAAAAGTTTTAAAGCCCTAAAATGAGTTGGACATAAAATTGAAAGAAGGATCTCTAGCTGCTACAGAAATATGTGTTGTACGAGCAGTGTTGGGGGTTTGTACTTTAGGGCTCTGTCAATCCCCAATATTGGTGTTGCAGAGAAGTGAAGCAAGTAGAGAAAAGGTTCACACTATGGGTCTGTTCACCACCAATATTAATATTGGCCCCTTCTTTCCACCATTTTTCAGTCCACCCCACTCTCTCCCCTGAGTTCAGTCACAAATCTTCTTAGATCTGCACAAAAACTGAATTGATCTGAAAATAATTTACAGATTCAGCTGGAAATTGCTGCAGATTCAGCTACAGATGATGATCGAAGAAAATTTATAGATGCTTCTTCAATGATATCCGGCTTCAGCTCTAACCATAGCGCGCTCGGTCGATTTCATTTCCTTAAAGCGAGAATCGATGATAAGGTAGCCTTCAATCTCGTCTGTGATGGAGGTGAAATGGGTAGAACAAAATGATAAAAGCCAAGAGGGGTATTTCGGACATTTAACAAAAAATTTTTTACCATTTCAGTCTCTTTTCACGCGCTTTTGGCGTCTGAGGTACACGCACAGTTAAGTTGGATGGAAAAAATAACGTTTTCACTTCAACTCAAAAGGTCGGGAGTCTAAATGTAGCTTTACTGACTACAGGTGGTTAAGTGGGAAACAACTCAAACCCCAGATGGTCATATGAACTTAACCCTATATTTTATACTAGGAGCTCTTGTAATTGGACACGGTTACTTTTTAATTTTACTTATTTATATTTTGACTCCTCTTAATTTTTATGTCCAATTATCATGTCCACGTAAAAATTTTGTTATACTAGTAGCAACAAGCACCTAAAAAAACATTTCTCTTTTACAATAATTTTGAATTTTAAAAACAGAAAAAATGTATGACATTCTGAAAGTAAAAGCAAAAGAAACCGAATCTGAAAAATGATTGAAGCTTTTATCAAGTGTTTACTCCTTATCATATCAAAGATAAAGAATGTGACCGAAGAAGTTTCATAGCGTAAATATTAATCCCATCCTATGCATTATGGTTGAAGTTTCCTAGCGAATGACATTACAATATATTGTAGTTTTAAGAAATTTTAATCTTATATATGATGTTATTTTTAGAAATAATAATAATAATATGTTTATTTGGAAGGAATTGTACATAGAGGCCATCTCAAAATATCAAATTTATTTATTTATCTTAAAATTTTAATCTAAAGTGATTGTGTCCCTCCTTGCTTATTAGCTTCAGAAAAAAATAAAGTTTTAAAATCCTTGCTTATTTTCTGGGCTTCTAGTACACCCCCTAGGCTAAAAGGCTAAAACAGAACAAAAACGCAGCAATGGGGTAGCTTTGAGTGGTCTTCTAGATCCTGGTGGCACAAAGACGCTCCAAATATGAATAATTTATCTAACAAAATACAACTGATTTTAAATTTTTTGCTCACCCTAATAAATCATCTGGACCGTCCAAAGTTTAAGATAAATCTCACCTAGTGTCGGTCGGAGGCACAGGACAAAGGTAGTAACTAATATAAGGGAAGAAAATACCAGAAAGGAAACCCCAGAAAACAAATGGTGATTAAAAGAATATTTTCCGGGAATATCAAAATAATTTACCACCAACTCCTCGCAGAATTTTTTGATGAAAGGTAAGGCACTGTCACGGCCTCACTTCATGGTGTACCAAGAAAGAGGACAACTGTGATCATGAAGCTAAAATGGAATTAGCAAAAAGGTTACAAAAGAATGGTGTAAACAAAGAGGCACCAAAAGCAGGCAGCATAGAACAAGAGTTTAGTGATTCCCAGCTGAATCTGCAATAGTTCAACAACATTCCAACTTACACTTCCACCAGCCAAGGTTATGAAACAAAATGAAACAATTAAAACATTTCCTTGTTTTTTTCAAGCCAAGTATCGATATAACTTCCTATCTACTTTGTCCCTCTCTAAAAACTCCCGCTCAATCAGAGATTCGATTCTTTTCTTTATTACAACTGGGTTTGGCAGGAATCGCGACTGCAGCTGCTTAGTGACCTCGGCAACAATATTATTGTGATCCAGGACTCGCCGTGCTTTCATGATCCTCACTATCGCTGCCTCAATTTGGGGCTTTCTGTCTTCCTCCACTCTTTGCCGCGTCTCCTGTTTCTCTGGTTCGGACTCCTTTTGTGCAACAACAGTACCTATCTTTACCTTGTAGAACTTGCTTGTGAATTTATCATTAAAGAAAAAGGCATCATCCTCGGCAATATCCTTGCTCATGGGCTCTTTGCGAAGGACATTCTTCCCTTTCACGCAGGCCAGTGACTGCAGGCACCTCTTCAAGTCTGGGGCAGGTATCTCTGTTGCCTGTTCGATTTCTTTATAACTCTGACGGTCAGCATTGTTGAAGAGCATTAGGATACACATCTGGTATGTGGACACATTTAACTCGTGCTTCTGGCTCTTTCCAAATATTACTTTCAAATCTGCAGTTCCCATATTTGTTTGCCAGGACAATCTCCGACCAGTGTGAGTCCCAAGATAATATGTCCGGAACTTATCACACACACCCGAAATTTCTGGTGGAAGGTTGCAAGTGTTACTCGATTGAGTTGGCCAAGATCCTGTAGTGAGGACCTGGACTGCAAGTGTAGGGCCATCTGCTATCTCAGCACCCATTGCTGAATAGAACCCCTGCATCGTGTCTTGGGAGGTCTTCATATCAGTGAACATGCCTTCCAACTTTGAAGTAAATTGATACCCACACTCGGTTTTGAGCTTGACTATCAAGCTTCTCTCTGCATCATCAGAGACAGTCTTGCCTGAAAGAAGCCTTTTTGCCAAATGTTGCTTGTAGTACTTCTCAAAAACATCTTTCTCTTGTAAGTAGCGGAAAAGCATCATCACCTTGTCCAGTACAATCTCTACATCCTCCTCACTAACCCCTTTCAGTCCTTTGCGGAGCTTATCATCAACAAACAAAGAAATGAATTCTGGTGAACGAGGATTCAAATTAATGAAATATTCAAAGGAAGAATTCAGAGCATTCTGGAATGTCTTATCATTGTTAAATGCCAGACTAATGATCTTATCATGCTTATCCTTTTCATCCAAAAGCCGCTGCACAAAGTCAACAGGGTCCTTCAACCTTTCTGGATCAGTTACTAGCTGCTTACCTGCCTCCCGAATATGGGAAGTCATTACATCTCTAACTAATGAGAGCCCATTTTGCACCCTGCGGAACAAGCTATACATCCTTCCCAGATCTTCAAATCTGTCATCCACTAGCATATTAACTAAACCTGAGTTCTCCATTTGGACTAATCTCTGCATATGACTTTCAATCATCTCCTTCTCCACCACGTTTGTTATCTTTGCTTCACTTTTTGCATCTAAGTAGTGGGACACTCTCTCAATCTCCTCATTTAGACGTTTCTCAGCTTTCTTAAGATAATCCCCACAATCACAGCAATCGATGAACTGCTGAGATTCACCACGGTAAAAATCAGCCGAAACTTCAATAAAAGGCTTCTCAAAGTCTTCTTGATAAACAAAGGAACCTAAATCCATTAGCATTTTTGTTATATTCCTCATCAAACCACGGTTTATTACTTCACCAGTCCTTTCTCTATGCACAAGTTCAAGGAGTGTAGACTGAAGCCTCATCTGGATTTTGCTAGAGTGGATAATGTTGTCCCTCCACAAATTCAACCCGAGCTCGTGAACTGGGGTCTTGTGTGTACTAGGGATAAAAGTTCTGTCCATGTACATTAATATGTCTCGGATCATTTGCAATGCCTTGTTGTGATCTGCCCATTTCCTATTGAGTTCTTCCAGAAACGAAGGTCCCTGAGCAGCGTCGATTAATTTTGCTATTTCTTTCAGATGTGATGTCATAGTTGATACAAGTCCAGAGTAAAGTTTCTCGCCAAATTTGTGCAAAACCATATTATAAGCATTCCTGAAATAACACTAGACACGTAAAGATCAAAACTATAGAGCAAATATATTGGCTAATGTACTCGCATATCTTTTCTAGAGTGAAGTCACTCGCATAAAAAATTTACTCTTACTATTCAAAATAAACTTTCAAGTAACATTCATTCCATCGTCTTCCACAGTTCCACTAGAAAAAATATAGAGCAGGTTGTCATTGAGTTAATTCACTTAGTGCATGGAAAATACATCAATATATTCAGAAATTGGCCAAAAATTCTCTGCGGGAAGAAATACAATATGGAAAATATAGAAAAATCCAGAACAATTTCTGAATAAAAAAGTCAACATTTAGAAATGCAATCCCTAACCAGTTTATGTTATTATTACATGTAAAGGAGGACAATGAAATATGCATGCTCTCAAGATAGGACAAAAAGTAATACCAAAATGTACTAACCCAACTTATTGGAGCTCAGTGAATTCTATAAAGTTAAACGCTCTCAGATATTTAGAAAACTTGAAGAGCAATACCAAGTCAGAACTAGAAACTCAAGTAGATCTTGATGTGATTTCTCTGTTGAGACATAGAGAGGAGTAATTGTTTAAGAAGCTACGTGTTGAGAGAGAAGAGGAACTGGGAGTTATATTGGGGGCACCTTTGTCACTTTGTTTACAAACTTCAAAACTATTTGGCTGAACATCTTCAATTTTAAGTTGTTTGTAATGAGCCTTCAACTTAAAATTTGGAGACATTTCACATGAGACTAAACAACTAAATAGTTTAAGTGACACAATTACATCATTGTTATTTTCTTACAAGTATATCATCACTAAGCAAACTTCTGAAAAAAGTTACAGAAATCTCCTATTCTAATTATTAAATTGGGTAAACAAACAAACTCCAAGTCACTAACCAAGTGATATCCATTGAAGACTAGCTCGTAGTCATTCTCAACTTTATAAAATTACCTAAGATAATAACTAATATGCCAGGAACATCATTGATTCTATAAATTAAACAATGGTCATACGATAAAAATACGTCACCTAAGTTGGAAGTCTTGCAATGTAAAAGATGAAAATTAATTATAAGAAATGTGGTAAAATCACCACCTGGTATTCCATTATCATGTTTGTAATAACTAGCATGTGGAAGGTAGATAATAGGCTTAATAGCAACTCACTTGGATTTGCCTTGAACCTTTGATAACCATGATGTTATCAATGGGTTCATGGTTCAAGATGAATAAACTACAAAATATAAATTAAGTCAAAATTTACCAACTAGATGATTTAGTCGTTTAGATGAGCAAAATTCATAACTTCTAATAGATTCAAAGCCTTTTGAGACTGTGATTGGTGAAGCTTTAAGTTTGGAAAAAAAAAATCTCCCACAGATGAAAGCTATAGGCCTTAACAATGAACAGACTACAGAGTCTACGTAACAGGCAAATGCATGAAATATGCATTTTGCAAGGCACCATTAATGCCAAAAATGGTTAAAACATTAAACGAAAACATCAGACAAGAATAGATTGGAAAAAATATTCAATCAAGCCCAAGAAAACAAATATGTATTTATTTCACACACACACATATATATACGCACACTATTATACCAAATAGCTAAGATATGCGACACATTCTTATTATATGAAGGAAATATATCTTATTCTATCAAATAGCTAAGCTATGCGGCACATTCTTCACCACTAAACTTGACACCATATCGAAATGTTCAATGCATCTTCCATTAATTTTCTTTTCTTTTCTTTTTTGGATAAGTTGCATCTTACATTATCGAATTGTCAAGGTCGTGATTACTTCTGTTTAAATAAAATACTTCTCCTCAAGAATAATACTTTCACTGAATCATAAAACTTAAGGAAAAGATAATCACCTAGCATGTTAAACACATGCCAAGTTGTGCCCCAACAAACTAGTGGCAATTCCTCAATCAAACCCAATTCAATAAGAGTGTAATTAACTTGCACTATATCCATTTGGTAACAAGACAAAAATCTTCTTAACCAAATTAGAACGAAAATCACATTGCTACTTCTACAAAATACTCAAAGCTACTTCTATAAAAGACCTTTGCAACAATTCACCACACACAAACTCAAAAGCTGCCTCAAACTTTCAATGACACATAAGCAGTAAACTGCCATTCCTGCACCTCAAAACTCAACCTATAGTGAAGGCACTTTTGAACCAAAAGTGTGCATTCCTCACACAGCTGAATGCTTGAAGCATTATGTTTCTCATGGTAATGGCCAAGTTCATTTCAACCCAAATAACAATATATTGACCTACTCACATCCCTCTTCTTTTTTCTTTTCATTTTTTTTAATAGTGATTCTATTTTGTACTTTACAAGTACTTACCAACAAATTCACCATTCCCAGAACCTTAACGCAGAAATTTTTTGATGTAATACAATCATAGTAACACACAAATAATTGATTAAAAAGCGTATATTAATTATTGGATTTGTAAATTGAGCTATCATAAAATTTCTAATTTTCTTAAAATTGTAAATAAAAAATAGAGAAGAAGTAAACCTGTATAGCTCCTCGAAACTAAGGCCACTGGCGTTATGATTATAAATCTCGTGAATCGCATGCTCCAAAATCTTCCAAGTCTTCTCTGCGTACTTCGGATCCACCACGACCCGATGCTTAAAAGCCTCAATCTGAAAATTCCTCTTCTTCTGAGCACTCATCCTCTTAAATCCCGATAATCCCCGAATCAAAACCCTTCCTTTTCCCTGGTTACAATTCAAGGTCCGACAGTCCAAATCTTGCACGGCCCTCTTTCAGATTAGGGTTTGAAATTTTACAATCGCAAATACCTCGTAAAATTTGACGTTACAGATGATTGATAAAATAGGGATTGAGATTAATGGAGGAAGATTTATGAACCATCAGAAATGTAAAAGCAACAAAAGAAATGAAGAGAAAGGCTTCGGGGTAATTGAAACTTGGAACTCTTTTTGTTGTTTTATTATTCTTTTTGGTTCAGTTTTTCGATCTTTTTAGAAAAGTGGGTGTAACAATATACGTTTACTTATGCTAGACCGCACATACATCATTCTCTATGTCCTCAAATGCGATGCGGTTGTTTGGAATTCGGAAGTAGGCTCCTTACCATAGATTGTGCTGAATAGGTGTGGGGCTGGGTGTTCGATTGGGTTAGTAGATTTTAAAGAGTCCTTCTAGGTTACCACTTCAGCCAATAATTCATTTGTTAGTTGTTTTGGTCCAATTATCCCATCCAATTTACCTATTAGAAAGAGTTATTGAATTTTAAATAGCCACACCATTGCCCCATACTTTGGCCATTTTTCAAATAAATGTAATTAAATTTACATATATATGAATAAATATGGATATACTCTATTTAATAATCACATAGCACAGCCTTGGACATTATTGATGATTTCGAGTGGGTATCTCCGGAGGATCTAAACTTCTAAAGACCTACCATCTTTGTCGTGGTTAACATGATGGTTGTGAGATGTTTTCGGTGAAAAATGTTACTAAATGAGAGAAAGAAAGTTGACAATTTTAAAATTTTTGATTAATAAAAATTATATAATCTTTTTTATAGACGTGTCATGTCCCTCACATGCCTATGTCTTCGCCACGATTGACGAGGGCGTATGTGAGAGTTCATTGAATCATGGGATAAGTGCATAGTCGTCCTTATTGCGGGTTAGTTGGGTGTCGTCTGTTAGAAATGAGATTTGAATGAGAAAATTGACTCGGGTCGGGTCGGGATCGTGACGGGCGGGTTCGTGATATATATTTTTTATTATCACAATATTATGTTGTTTTGACGACGGTTACACACGAATTTTTCTATAAATGAATGATGTGGGGCGTATTTCTGAAAAATATATTTTTCCCGTTCTCTCTGTTCCGTCCCGTCAAAAAAATTTCCCTCCCCTTTTTGCAGAAAATTTCCCGTTCCGTTTAGCCGTAACCTTTCCCGTTCTGTTTCTGCAGATTCCGTTCCTTCCCACCGTTCTGTAGTGTTTTTCCGTTCTGCAAATCTTTTCCCGTTTTCTGGGTAAGTGTATTCATGCACCACTTTCATGCATCATTATTATTAATAGTAAAGTTCGAGTACATAACATAGAATTTGCGTTCGATGAATTCTTAATTTTGTAATGCTACTAATTAAGAATTGAAATCCGTTTTATCGTGGGAAGCAATTATTCAATTAACCCTTAACATCTGTGGGGGAATAAATTTATTTTAAGGAGGCTTTGTGAATTCAAAGGACTCGAATTTATTGATTAATAATTTCTGTGTTATATATATATATATATATAAAATTATGTTTTATTTTATCATATTTATATATATATATATATATATTAAATAATACTATATATTACAGATATCATCGTCTACATCATCATTAGACTTTAAACATAAACTAAAATATAACCAAAAGGTAATTAATTTCTTCAATTTTCTTATGGGTATAAAATATAACTTAGTCATCAAACATATACAAGTGTGAGATGAGTTTAATTTGAATAATATTGGTAAAATTTCAAGGGATAAGGATCCTCCCCTAATTCCAATATGTTTTTAATTTTATATCCGATCTCATTACTCCTATTTACTACTACTACTACAATATTTGAATAGGATCCATTAATCCTGTTTTATTTTCTTTTTAATTTTAAACAGATCCAAGCCTATTCGATAGTATTAATGTTTTACATTGAATTATCCATACACGGGGCCAACACACGCCTGGACTGGGTTTGCTTCCTACAAGATTTTCTGCATTGACGAATATATCCTCTTCACGATTTCATGAAACAAACAGAGGGGGGTAATGTTGTCATTGACTGCCACTTCTCCCACGCGAAGTGCTAATGTGGTACGATTACCGGCTCCTAAAGAGCAGGTGTTCGCCACACGCTCTCGCGTGGAATTCAACCCAACTCGGTGACTCATACTTCAATAATACTCGCATCGAACAAATTCAATACTATATCATTTCGTTCCTCTTTCTCCCTCACGTCTGCTCCAATTCAAGGTATATCTTGTTATCTTTCAATATTTCGATTCGTAATGGAACTAGGGTTTGATATGTTTTACCACATTTGAATTTGCTTTATGTCTCTCATGTATCTTTTATATTATGTGTCTTAAGTCAATTTTACAGGATAATCGTTGTTTGTGCTATTAATAATGGACAAATCTCAGTTGAAATTTTATTTCTGTGTGTTATGTGGGTTAGGATCGTTTCAAAATTCTACTGTACTACGTAATGACAAGTTTTTCCGAATAACATATGAAACAACTCTAAAATCCCTTTGTTTTGGAATTTTAGAATCCCATTATATTGTGTTTTTGGAACTGCTAGTATTTTTCAGCTTCGATTAACTAAGCTGATATGTAAAAGATTTTATTACGTTATAAAACTAAAAGTTTTCCAGTTGACACTATCAACGATAGTTTATTTGCAACAACCTGCTTCAAAGCTTTTCGTTGACACCAATTGTGTTTGTTGTATATATAATTACTAGCTGGGTCCCGTGCCTCCGGCACTGTATGGACAATATGATTTATCTCAAACTTTGAACGACCAAAATAATTTATTGAGTGAGCGGGAAATTTAAAGTCATTTGTATTTTATTAAATTATTATTAGATTATTAGATAGATAGATGTATTTTATTAGATAGATGTATGAACGGTGGGATTTATCCCAAACTTTGGACGGCCCAGATGATTTATTGAGTGAGCGGGAAATTCAAAATCATTTGTATTTTATTAGATAGATTGTTTGCATCCATTCTTATGCTTTTTGGTACATGCCTTTGTGTTTGTTGGGTTACATCATTTCTTTTTCTTCAGGTTGATATCTTGCTGATACAACGGGCAAAAACTGGTGGATTGGTATAACTGAGGATGGTTTCAGAGGCTCCTATTTCTAAGGGCAACCACATTAATGCGGTTAAAAAGAAATCAAACAGCAGGTATGTATACTTTATAGTTAGTACGGTGAAGCATTATAATATTTTTGTCATTTAATAATAAATGAGAATCATGAAAGTGTCAATTCAATTTGATTATAAAGAAAACATTTATAAACATCGCTAACAAAAATTAATTGTTACACTCCAAGGAAAACACTGCCAGAAGGTTTCATCAAATTAATGCCACACTACTAGAGCAGTTGTACTCTGTAATTCTAAATTTTAATTGCTAGATTGAAAACTGGCATGTTTACTCTTTCTTAGAATCACAAACAAGTTGCTAATGCTAGTGTTGTGAAAGTCCAGCAATTTAACTCCAATGGCCTGGAATTAGTAGGCGCATATCTAGATGTTACCTACAAATTGTGGAGCCTTGTTGAGATTTACATGACACTCCCAACTGTTGAACAAGTCCTATGAGTAAATGGAAAGTTGGGGGCAGATTTTAATATCATACCATTATATTGAGCTAGGGCCTATTTTGAGGTTGTGTGGATTGCCTAGTAGAATTTTGTTCCACTCACTTCACCTAAAAGGGCTCGAACCTCAATGCAATTCTAGGAATGGGTTTGTAAACAATATATGTTAGCTAGTAATTTCATAGAGAACAAGACCACACAGGAGTCATGTTGTCGAGTGTAATCAAAGATAAGGCGTAATTTGAGTTGGCTAAAGATATTTTACGTGATGTTGACAGGCATCCGTGTTAATAAATTTTATTGCCAACTTAGACAAATTGCAGAATTGGGAATAACATGTACATTAGGGTTAAGGAGATTTGGGATCTATATATTTTCCTCCTTTTATATGTGTGGCTAATTGTTTGGAATTAAATAATACTCCTTCCGTCCTCAAAAGGATGAGCAAAGTACAATTTGTACACATATTAAGAAAACTAGAAAAGTAAAAATAGAGGAAAGAGAGTAAAAAAAGTTTCAAATATATCCCGTGTGGCCCCACATGATTATATAAAATAATGAGTACTTTTATTTTTTTTAATACTAATACTAATGGGCCCACTAAATGACTTAGTTACCCTTCGCTTTAAGTACTTTACCTCATCAAATTTTCTGTACCTTCAGTACATCATCCTTCTGGGGATGGAGGGAGGGCAGGGAGCAGTAAATTGGCAGAATTGCACATGCAAAATATCTACAAATTTTGTGTGTATGCAATGCTCTATCGTTCATCATATATACTATTACTCATTGATGGACAGAGCTTTTTACTCAGCTGAGGGTTATAAAATTGAATATTTTGGATGTAGAAGATAAGGATAATGCATTTTTTAGGGTCCCTACTGTTTCTGTTTATTAATCTTTGATATTCATATATATTGCAGGTCTTCCCCCAGTAAAAAGAGCACTCCAAAAGTTCCTAAGAGAGTTCATAAAGCTGAAAAGGAGAGGCTGAAACGTGACCATATGAACGTGCTCTTTTTAGAGCTGGGAAAAACTCTTGGTAATGCCTCTCCTGGCTTGTTGAAATTCAATCTTACATTGTGTTTAGTATTGTCATGTTTTTAGTTTATACTGGATTATCTTTTAACTTTAATACAATTATACAAACTTAATATGATTGGCTGATTACCCAGAAGCAACAGTTTATAACATAATATCTTTTATGCAGAACCAACTCGTCAGGACAAAGGAAAGAATTCCACGTTAAATGAGTGCATTCGGATACTTCATGACCTGCTTGCTCAGGTTGATTGCCTTAAAAAGGAGAATGCAGCTTTGTTATCTGAATCTCACTATGTAAGCTTTGATCTATCCTGCTTTGCGAGTTTGTGAATTATGTATTATATAGCACTCATAGTATGAGATCAGGTCGACCTTTTGTGTCCTTGCAGAAAACTTTAATGGTTGCTTATAATTATGAAACACCTACTTTTCTTGCTTTGAGGTTATCTTCAACATATGATCAAGTTGATCCAATTTATGAAAACACATCTTTTTATTTTTAAGTTATGACCCTCAAGATTATTAAATTATAGAGAAGGAGAATGGATTCCCGTAACTATGTATAAGTGCGCGAAACCTTTGATTTTGGTAGCGAGATCATTTGTGTTTGTTTGACATTTTAGGCATTTGCATGATTGATGGACAGGTTTCCATGGAAAGGGATGAGCTACAAGAAGAAAATTCTACCCTAGAGGCTCAGATTGGGAAGCTGCAAAGTGAGATGGAGGAGAAACTGCATGCCCAACCTTTGTGGGGATTAGATCCTTCCCAACCACAAGACAACGGTGACATACTGGAAGATCACATCATGGTCCCAACCATTGATCATACAACACAGGCAGCACCTATTGTGGGTCCTATCTTTGTCATGCCCTTACATGACAATCCTCTGGTGCACCCCAAGCCAAATACTGCAGAAACTGTTGTACCTAAGCTTCCTCCAAATGTGAGCAGACCACATGCTCGCTATCCATGTCCATCAGATTCCTGGCCATCTCATATTCTTTCCAAACAGCCAAAAGATGCAAATCATACTACCCTGCTAAGTAGTTGTTGCACTAGCTCGAGCACCAAGAGCAGGGAAGACTAAATTTCAGCAATGTGTAAGCTTATCATGGTGTATTAAAACCGAAATGTTCCATAAGGCGAATTTAGTCAAGTGGATATCAAGTTCTCTATTCAATGGAGTACCATTTTAGGTGAATATATAGGTTCCTGTTCGTGTTCATCATACTGTTAGAGCCGGAAATTTGGGAAAGAATAAGCAATTTCAAGTTCCAAAATGAGCTTTTTAGCTTGGGGCAAAAGTATTAAGAGTACGTTGTGTTTTTGGAAACATGCGCATAATTGTCACTTAATTACACACGATTTTCAGGTGAATATCTAGTCAAAAGTTAAACTATTGCAATTGCCATACCTTTTTTTTTTTGGGGGGGGGGGGGGTGGTGGTGTTCTTTTAAAATGTATTTTACTATTTCTTAAAATAAATAATCAATAAATTCCATTAATAATTATGTTATACGCAATTCTTTAATTTAATGAGTGGGGTATTATTTTGAGAATAAAAAATTTAAGAAATAAGTAGAATCACTTAACGTGTATTGAGAGGATTTTTGAAATAATTACACGTCTATAATCTAGCCCTAGATACATATAATTATGTATGCCTATGCACCAGTATATAAATATAAAAAGTTTAACAATGTCTAAAAATTAGTATCATTTTATACTTGATTATTAGTGCAGGTATATTAAAATAATCTAAGAAAAGGTTATATACGAAATTTTTAATTAAAAAATCATAGCAAAAAATAAAAATTTATGTATGTATAGTCTATAGATGTTATATACGATACGGAGCAAATATTATTATAGATAAAAGGCTAACAAATCAAGAGTAATGCTAGAGACAAAATTTATTTTATAACTATTTTATAATTTGTTGATGTGGTATATTTTACCTCAGTTTTTATGTGAGATCGAATACTACATTGAAACAATTTATTCATCAATATACTAAAATGGAATATGCCATATAAATAAATTATAAAATAATTATAAAATAAATTGTGTCTCTAATATTACTCAACAAATCAAAGGCCAATGCGCCAATTTACAACAGGAGGGAGTAAGGTGCGACAACTGACGACGCTAGAAGGATACCAAAGTATTCCCTAGAAATATTAGGAGGAGGAGGAGGAGGAGGAGGGGGAAAAAGGTTAGCATGTTCGGGAATGACTATTTTGAAATGATTTATAAATTTAAATATAAGTTGATTTATAAGTTGGTTTAAGTTTTTTTTGTAAGTAAAAAAAGCGCTCGATATCAATTTGACTTATAAGTAATAAATTAAGTTAAAAGAAGGTATTTGACTCATAATGACTTATAAGTTAAAATAAATCTAATCTAAATATTACTGAAAATGACATTAATAAAAAGGGGGTCAAAATAGACATTACATTTGGTCAAACTAACTTAAATGACTAATAAGTTATGTTTAAATAAGTTACAAATAGTTACTTATTTTTTTTGACTTATAACTCGACTTATAAATTAAAAAATAAGTGATTACTTGAACAACTTATAAGTTGTTTCCGAACAAGAAGCATATTCGTCAATAACTTATAAATTGGGCAAATTGATTTATAAATCATTTGCCGATATTCATTTGTTTGGCAATGACAATAAATAAAGAATTAAAAATAAATAGATGCTACGCATAGCTTGTAAATAAATAAAGTCTTAATTTTATGATCTAAATTTAAAATGTGTTGAAATGTGAAATCCTCAAATCCTCTCTAATTCCATCTCATGTACTCTAATATTTTACTAATTTTTTCAGAGTGTTGGGGGGAATTTCTTCCCTATACATTCTAACAGGTATTGTTTTGTATGTTCAGGAGTCCAGGTTGATAATAGTCCATAGTTTTAAGAGAAATATATAAGAGACTTAACGAAGTTGGAAAGTGGTCAGTATGAAGTTTATTTTGGGATAAGTTGGTTAATTGACCAATAGAATACTTACACGCATGCGAGATTTTATGTGTGTCAGTATTTTATTGACAAAAAAATAACTTCATGTTAACCGGATACACAAAATTGAATCCCTTTTATGTTTTTGGTAGCTAATAAATATCCTTTCTTAGGAATGCCGGTGGTTGCTGCTCTTGAAGAGATATACTCCTATGTACTATGTAGTATGTAGGTAGGTATACAGAGAGAGTGAGGTAGGTATATATGTGCAAGTGCTGGTGTATAAGGCTTGGTTGGAGGTATTGTAGTATAAATAAGTACCATCCACGAATGTTTCTCTTTCTTTTTTTCTTTCTAAATTTGGGTCACAAAACATAGAAATTGGTTTAAGAAAAGGAAGGAGCCGGAGCTTAAACCTCAAATTGACGATAAAATGCAAAATCCCCAAACATGGCCTGGCTACTCTCATCATTTGGGAAACTTTGTTTGTTGAAATGAAAACACAGCCCTACTTGAGGATAAAATTGAATCAATTAGGTGGAAAAAGGTAAGCAAGCAAGTGATTGGGTAACCAACTTCTGGGAGTTCTCAGGCTTGAATTTTAAAAATCTTGCACAAACAAAACTAGTTACTAACCAACCCCACAAGGTTGCAAAGAGCAGTAAATGTTAAAGATAAAACAGTTCGTTCTAACACATTGGATATAACAATAGACTTTTTAGTAGCGACAACATTCTAATATGAAATTCCCATTCCACAATAAAACAGATTTGATTAGAGGATAGAAACAGGTAACTGAATTCTAACTAGCATAACCATTTTTGACCATGCTTAAGAACGAACTACTTCAGTTCCCACCAATGAGTCCATTGGCTCAACAGAATTTATAAAAAGTAATAACAGAAACTGCAATCCTAAGACAAGCAACACTAGTATTCCTCACCATCATCTTCATCCCCTTCAGCAGTCTCTAGCCCCACTTCCTCATAGTCCTTTTCCAGTGCAGCCAAGTCCTCTCTTGCCTCCGAAAATTCTCCTTCTTCCATACCCTCACCAACATACCAGTGCACAAAAGCACGCTTGGAGTACATCAAGTCAAACTTAGTATCAATCCTGGAGAAAACCTCAGCCACACTAGTTGAATTCGAGATCATGCAAACTGCCCTCTGAACCTTGGCCAAGTCCCCACCAGGCACCACAGTGGGTGCCTGATAGTTGATTCCACACTTGAAACCAGTGGGGCACCAGTCTACAAACTGAATAGTTCTCTTGGTCTTGATTGTTGCCACTGCCGCATTCACATCCTTAGGCACAACATCTCCCCTGTACATCAAACAGCAGGCCATGTATTTCCCATGGCGCGGATCACATTTAGCCATCATAGATGCCGGCTCAAAAGCACTGTTGGTTATTTCAGCAACCGAGAGCTGCTCGTGATAGGCCTTTTCTGCAGATATGACTGGTGCATATGAAGAAAGCATGAAATGGATTCTTGGGTATGGGACTAAATTAGTCTGGAACTCAGTGACATCCACATTTAGTGCTCCATCAAAACGGAGAGAAGCTGTCAGTGAAGAAATAACCTGTATCCACCAACAACAAAAAAAAACTTATCAGCAGAAGCCCTTTTCCATTTTGAATTCATACAACAATAAATGTGATGTAATTACCTGAGAAACAAGCCTGTTGAGATTGGTGTAAGTGGGTCTTTCAATATCAAGTGATCTGCGGCAGATATCGTAGATTGCCTCATTGTCAAGGAGGACAGAAACATCAGTGTGTTCCAGAAGGGAGTGAGTTGAGAGAACAGAGTTGTAAGGTTCAACCACAGAGGTGGAGACCTGAGGGGAAGGGTAAACAGTGAAGCCAAGCTTTGATTTCTTGCCATAGTCCACAGAAAGCCTTTCCAGAAGCAGAGATCCAAGGCCTGAACCAGTCCCACCTCCAACAGCATGGAATACCAAAAACCCCTGAAGCCCAGTGCAATTGTCTGCTAGCTTCCTAATTCGGTCCAAACACAAATCCACAATCTCTTTCCCAACTGTTGCCAAAATAAAAATGATCAAAATTAGGTTATTTCTAGATCATAATAGGAAGTACGAATAGGGGATAGGGGAAGAAGAATTTACTTGTGTAATGGCCTCTGGCGAAGTTATTAGCGGCATCCTCTTTGCCGCTGATGAGTTGTTCAGGGTGGAATAGTTGGCGGTAAGATCCGGTTCTGACCTCATCGATGACGGTGGGTTCCAAGTCTACAAAGACAGCACGGGGAACGTGTTTTCCGGCTCCGGTTTCGCTGAAAAAGGTGTTGAATGCGTCGTCTCCGCCACCAACGGTTTTGTCACTGGGCATTTGTCCATCAGGCTGCACATCATTTAGGAAATATTCAGTATAACTAAAAAAAATCAAAATGAAAGTTGGGAGGTAAGATTTTAGATATATGTATAATTGAATACCTGAATGCCATGTTCAAGGCAGTAGAGCTCCCAACAAGCGTTTCCCACTTGGATACCAGCCTGACCAATGTGGATTGAAATGCACTCTCTCATTTTTCTTGATTCTGCTGCTACTGACAAGTCTCTTCTCTTCTCTTCTCTTGAGATCGAAAGAAACAGAGAGAAAAATACTCTACTTGAAAGAAAGAGTTTGTTTTTTGAGAGAGAAAGAGGATGAGTGAACTTATATATTGAAGCCCCACCACACGTTTCCATAACGGCTATGCGGGATATGGCCTTTTTCAAATTTTGAATGGGATACAGCTAATTTTCGACCGTTGATTGACTATCGATTGGTGGGAAATTGGAATTTCAAATTTCAAATTCTCTTTCCACTTTAAAACCCATTTTATTGTTTAAGCCCATTTTATTGTTCCATGAAGAAGAAGAAGAAGGGTTTGGGCTTAAACCACAAATCTTGGGTGGCCAATTTGGAACTCGGCTACTAAAATAGAAATTGGGACACTGTTTATTATCTATAAATTTCTTTGTTAAATTAATTTACTATATTCTATTAGTCAATATACATACTTAATTCAATAAACCATTATTTCAAAATATAAATACTTTACAAGACTTTGACATTGATAAAACCCTCGAACAACAATTTAGACTCTAATTTGATTATTTAAAAAAAAAATTAAATATAAACGTTTTTATCATACAACTTTTTTAATATCAAACTTTTATTTTTAAAAAAAAGGATATCTAGAAACTTCATCAACAACAGTTATATTTGGTCCATTAATATGTACGTATAAGAAAAAATCAAAACAAGGATGGATATATTTTCATTTGTAAAGGAGGGAGGGAGGGCCAATAGCCCAACACTGGTCATTTTTATACTTTCATACTATCTGGGCTTTTGCCATCAGTGACGAAAGTAAATGAACTACTTTCCAGCTTATTCTTTTGAAGCCCAGCCCATACCACTAGTGTCTACCAGACCCAAATTTGTAAATACAGTATACAATATTCTTTTTAGAACCATTATTTATTCACAAGAAATCAACATATAAATAGTGAATTGCATTTTATGAATCAAGTTATATATTAGTAGTAAGTATGATATTAGTCACTTGGGGCCACCTATCGTTTATAACTACATGCTTCTTTCGTTGCTCGTGCTGAAAAACAGTTTAAATTTGTATATTTTATTATTATTTTGGAGATATGATTGTATATTTAATGTTCACTAACATTATTGCTAAGATTGACATTATGTGTTACTACCTCCATCCCACAATAAGTGCTTTTTTAGGTTTAATATTTTTTTTCAAAATAAGTGATGTGTTATAACTCCAATACAATTTTTACAATATTTTCTCATATATGCCCTTATGCATTCAATTGTATTTATTGCATCTTTCAATCACTACAATTAAATGACACTCATTAACTCTTCAACTTCAAAGAAAATATATTAAGGGTATTTTTGCCATTTTAACTTGTGTATTGGTATGTGTGATTTAAGCTAAAAAAACACTTATTATGGGACGGATGTACTATTTTATTTGAAAGAATTACTATTTAATATTATTTTTTGTAATACTTTCATCTTTTATAACTACCGATTACAGTTTAAATATATTTCAGTGTTTTGGACTATTTTTGATTTATATTGCTCAAAAGAATACAAGAATGAATTTATAAGTGCACCTAAAAAAACTAGTGGAACTTTTTCATCGATCACAGCTCACAAGTCACAACTCACAAGCATAAATCTATCTAATCATAATTAAACACCTCGAGTTCATAATTAGAATTCCATGTGTTTGTGGTCCATCCAAATTAACGGGAGTAGTTAGCATGAAGTGTTCACTTCATGCCCAATGCAGTGCTGACACACAGGCGGGAGGGTGATCTCTCCGTCTGCGTGCCAGCACTGTATTGGTCATGAAGTGAACTTACCATGAAATTTACTTCATGCTAACCGGATCCCAAATTAACCATTATATGTACACATGCATTACGTTTATTTATTATTATCTGTTTCGAATAGATGAAATGAATCATTTTTATTTCTTATTTCTTGCTTTATTTGCAGTGACCTCTCAATTACGCCTTTAATTCTTGAATGTAATATTGTGAAGGTTCCTCAAGTCCTAGTTAAGCACTAATAGAAAATTGGACACTATTTCTTTCTAAAAATCTATTTATTTTTCTCATTTTGGTACTTTATTGGAGGAGAGAAGCATCAAATTAAGTCCACAATATTAATTATTTAAGTTTTTAATATCTTGAAATTTGACATCTATCATTATCAATAGACATTAATTCTGATATATAACTAAACGAGTAGGAGCATTGGCTTGAAGAATTTAAGACATTAATTTGTGTTGAAGGGTTTATTCCTTTATTTAGAAATTAGAAGTAAGATGTTAAGGCCAGTTTGTTTTGCTCTGAATCTGAGCGATTCAGCGATTCAGACTGTTTATTTATAAATTTTGAGATCTGAATTGGGCTGAATGTATCTGACGGATTCTTTTTAAAAAATTGGGCTGAGTCGGCTGAATGACGAGCCACGTGCTCTCCTTCCATCTCTAGTGCCGCGCTCTACATCACATCTTCGTCTCTTTGATCTTTGCATCTCCATTTCCCATCTCTTCTCTGCATCTCCATCTCTTCTCTGCATCGTTGGTTCCTCGCTTCTCTGACAAGTAACCCTCGTCTCTGCGTCGCTGCTCCATTGCCCTAATTTGATCTCTGTTTTTCATGTATATGGTGGGTATGTGATTCAGAGTTATGAAGATGCTATGAGTTAACGCCAAGATCTTTCTTCACGTCCCAATCACGAAAGACGTCCTGATCCTGCACAGTAAACACAACAACACCACAAGCTTGACGGCCGGACCGCCGGGGGATAGCTCGGGCGTGAGAGTAAGTATGTCTGTTTACAAGGTTAACTCAAGAGGAGAAAGTCTAGTGCAATGTGAGTATGAATTCTGTTAATCTATGGTCGTGTGTGTGTAATACATACCTTTACCATGAAGACTTACTCGGTGGGAAATAATATCTTTGCATGGAATATTGTGCCACCTACTACCATCTGACATATCCCCATGATCTGATGGGTTCTACCGGCTGCATGAAACCTGTACATTGCTTTTTGATGCTGTTCACCTCGCCGGCCGGCTATAATCCCATCCACATTAATGTATGGCAGGTATCTTGGTCAACTGTCATACTATATCATCATTACAACTCAAAGTAATAGATATTAAATGACCCAATGGGCTGACCCATTGACCCAGCCCGGTTTCTATAGGATTAAATGAAGTCAATATAATGATTGGGCCCAATGAGCCCAATATCTTAATTAATAAGTGAATCCAATGTACCCGGCCCAATATAGGAGAAATATCATGACCCAACATTACCCCCTAGTTTTTTAGTTAAACATGATGTTTAATAGAAAACTATAAATGGTCCATGATAACAGAATTTAATAAAGGCCCAAAAGTGAGAGATAGTTGAAGCATACCTACTTTGATGTGTAAAATAGACTAAGAGATGGCAGGATGCCCAGGATAATAGGCTCATTCTGATAAAGGATTTTAATTTGAACAAGATGGACCGATACAGGAAACTCAATGGTTAGGCCCAATCGGGTGAAATATCCAAAGGTCATCCAAACACGCCTCATTCGAATTCTCATCATTAGTGATAATTAATGCGCCGGCCTTGATTCCTGTGTAACCGTCAGTATAAAAAAGTAAACCTTACCAATTTGACGGTTTTACCTGCTAATTTGAAATTCGAACCTTTGAGCTTTCTCTTGCTTCTCAGAAAATTCTCTCTAGCTCTCCAGATCTCAACAATGGTGAACCCACACCAGAACCCTTCAAGCTCCTCACAATCAAAACCTAACCCAGAAAGTTCGAGTGCCAACCCCATCCATCCTGTTGACTTCTTCAAGGATGAGGAACAATTTCCTCATGCCAACACTAAATCCATCATCACTGAATCGGAGGTATGCTTCCTCCGAACTCACTATCGGATCCCAGAGACATACGATGTAAGGGCTCCCGCTTCTGAAGAGCGCATGTACCAGCGACCGGATGGTTGGGTCGCCATGCCTGCTACCCTTCTTGAAAAGGGGATTCGCTTACCCCTCCATGCCTTCATCGTTACCCTCCTAGGGTTCATAGGAGTGGGCTTCGCACAACTCGTGCCCAATTCCTACATCCACATTCTGGCATTTATTGCCTTCTGCCACGAGTTAGAGATTACTCCCTCCGTGGACATGTTTTTCACCCTCTTCTCCGCCGGCAAATCCCGAGAACCAGGGTTTAAAATGATAAGCAAACAGTCTCCACGTCCGAACTCCAAATTTGAGAGGAGGCCTCTGATGAGCACTCCCTCAAGCAACAAAGGATGGCACAAAGAGTGGTTCTTCATCAATGGACCAGAGATCTCTTCTCTTCCAGATTGGACTACTTCAGATCGAATTTCTGCCGACTTCGGAGATATTCCCGGAGCACGCATAAAGGAAATGGGAGATTTCTTGATGAAGATTCCTCCAAAATAGTGGAGCTTCACTCTTCTGACCAAACAAGCCTGGCTGTATGATCATAAATGTAAGTTCGACAGACTTTGTGGCATAATTTCTTGAGATATTTATGTGATGTGGACTTTAACACATAGTTTTTTGCAGTGTCTCTGATCAAGCCAACTTCTTCGGAAGTAAAAGGTTTAGAAGACTTTCTGGCGGGAAAGACTTCGGAGACCCATGAGGAGCTTCCTGTTGAAGGCCCTTCTCAAACAAATCCATCCGCCTCCGATCCACCAATCATCCTCCTTCAAAACGACGAGCCCGAAGCTGAGGAGCCTACCCATCCTGAAGAAGCTCTCAGACCTCGTCGAAAAAAAAAAGCTGTTAAAAAGGTCAGGACTACCCCGCGCGAGGTTGATCCTGAAAGTGACGAGGATATTCTTCCCGAAGCAAATCCACAAACGATCCTTCCTGAAGAAATCCCTCAACCAACTCCTTCAACCGGGCCCATTATTATTGCACCTTCCAACCCAAACCCGAAGAAGAGGAGCTTATTGGATATACCTCCCCAAGACAGGGCAAAGGTTCTTCGTGCAAAGAAGATAAGATCAAAAATAACTCCTCTTATGGCCGAAGAGCTTCGTGTCCCTCCTCCTTCAACATCAACTAACCCTTCATCTACAACACGAACAGCCGAGGCCCATCCTGTCCCCTCCTCGGCTACCGAGCCCCCAACTACAACAGAAACACTCCAGGCCCCTTCTTCTGCCCCTTCCTTGAATCCCGAGCCTCCAACTGCTCGATCTCCTCCTCCAGAGGCGATACCTGCGAACCCATCTCCGGTTCGCAGTCAGCCTGTGCCTTCCCCTTCAAGACGAACGACTACCGACTTTCAGAATGACGCCATGGGTTCGCCAACTATGTGGCCCCAATTTAATACCAACTTTCCCTTCCAACTGTTCGAGGCTTTCGTCCGCGAGACCGATGACCACCGATTCGGTAACAGTTCGAATGGGGACTTGCTCAAAGAAGGCATGAGCTATTTGGCGAAGGTAAATGACTCTTTCTTTTCTTTTCGTACTTACGCTTGTACTTGTGTATCTGGTACTGATTGAATAACACCGAACATGTGTAGGCAAATGCTGTGTTCGGGCGTCTGTATCCGCGATCTCTTGAAGCCGAATCCGAAGAGGAGAAGCTGAGGAAGGAGAATGCCATATTGAAATCAACTTTGGCTCGGGAAAGAACTCAACGCGAAGGTATCCTTCATACAAATGAAGGTCTCCATAAAGATCTGGCCCGAGCCAAGGAAGATTTGAAAATCTCCAATGAAGAATTGAAATCGACTAAAGTTCAACATGCCGAGATCACCAAGATGAATGTTGATTTGGTTCTGAGGAGTGAGATAAGGATGAACGAGATCAGCAATTTGAAATCTGACGCTAAGGTTTTGACTAAGACGATCCATGATCTGGAAACTGAATGGACCCGTCAGATGAACATTCGGCAGCAGCTCGAGCAAGAAAATCGAGAACTTAAAGCTCTCCGAGATTTAGGGCCTCCTTTGACTGATGCTCTTCGCAAAGAAATCTGTGAAGAGTATCGGAATTCGGACGAAATAAGCGGAGAGATAATGAGGATCTTTTCGGAAAGCTACGCACTCTGCCGAAGTCGTGGCAAGGATAAGTTGTTCAAAGCCAACTTAGATCCACACTTGCTCGACTCTTCAGATGATGACGGAGCTACCTGAAATGATATCTTTTGTAATTTCCTTATTTTTGTAAGTAAGTCGAATATTAATGAAAAATGATCTTCTTCCTTATGACTTCAGTGTACTTTTGTTCTGTCAATATTTCAATAAGGATTAATACGGACAAATGTATGTAAAAGAAACCCTTCCGAGGGTTGAAACCAAACTGTCAATTAACAATTGAGCAAGTCATATAACAGATAAAATGAGGTTATATATAACAATGCATTCTGAACTCAACACTTAGAGAAAATTTAGGTGATAAAGTAAAGGGATACTTATTCAGTTACCGAAGTGTGAGACGGGTTTGCTTTACTGAAGGTTTGTTTACCCCGAAAGGCCTAACAGAACCAAAAGATGACACTTGCCTACCACAAAGGGCCTGACAAGGTCTAAGTGGCGACAAATGCCTACCCCGAAGGGCCTGACACTGCTAAATAGTGGCGACAAATGCCTACCCCGAAGGGCCTGACACTGCCAAATAGTGGCGACAAATGCCTACCCCGAAAGGCCTGACACTGCCAAATAGTGGCGACAAATGCCTACCCCGAAGGGCCTGACACTGCCAAATAGTGGCCACCTGTCGAATAGGCTACCATCGAATGGTCAGCAAGTCCTCCCGAACCTCCTAACTCCCATGAACTACGCAACAACAAAGACAAAACTTTTTGAGGGAAAAGATGATCTTTTATTGATGATGATGTAGATATTTACAGACTTTTGATGTATTGACAATAAATCTACTGAAAATATTTTCTGAGCCTGCCAGCGTGCCAAGTGTTTTTGATTACTGAGCCATCTAACGCTTTCAAACGATAAGTCCCTGGCTTCGGAACCTCTGTGACTTCATAGGGTCCTTCCCAATTTGGCATTAGCTTTCCCAAATTCTGAGGTGTAGACGCTTCGACTTCTCTGAGAACAAAATCTCCTACTTCAAATCTGCGAAGTTTTACCCCCTTATTGTAATGCCTGGCCACTCTTCGCTGATATGCTGCCAATCTGATTAAGGCTATTTCCCTGACTTCTTCCAATAGATCAAGATTGGTCTTTAGTCCTTCCTCGTTGTAAATCTCGTTGAAATGACTGACTCGAAGACTGGGGGATCCGATTTCAATTGGGACTAAGGCATCAGTACCATAGGCCAATCTGAAAGGGGAATCTCCTGTTGTAGTCCTCGGAGTAGTTCGATATGCCCATAAAACACTTAATAGCTCTTCTGGCCATCTGCCTTTAGCTTCGTCCAGTCTGCGCTTGATCCCGTTCAATAACGTTCTGTTGGTCACTTCAACTTGTCCGTTTGATTGAGGATGAGCCACTGAAGTCTTCCTGTGTTGGATCCCCAACTCTGTTAAGAAAGCTTCAAATTTTGATCCAACAAATTGACGGCCATTATCTGATATTACCACCTTAGGAATTCCGAAACGGAATACAACTGACTCTTTCATGAATTTCAAACATTCCTGTTCCGTTATTGACCTAAGTGGCTTTGCTTCAACCCATTTGGTCATATAGTCTATGGCAACTATAACAAAACTGACCTGACCTTTTGCTTTCGGTAGCGGCCCCAATATATCAACCCCCCAGACAGCGAAGGGTATAGGAGATAGGATTGAGTATAGCTCTTCTGGTGGCTGATGCGGTATTGGACTGTTGAGCTGGCACTTCTCGCACTTCTTCACATATTCTGTTGCTTCCTTGAAGATTGTAGGCCAGTAGTATCCCTGACGAAGTACTTTATAGGCTAATGACTTAGCAGCCATATGGTCGCCACAAATGCCTTCATGCACTTCTCGGAGAGCGTATTCGGCTTCTGATGGAGTCAGACATTTCAATAACGGAGACGAGAAGGCCCTTCGGAAAAGATCCCCATCAATCAGAACAAAATTAGCACTTTTATATTTGACTTTCTTAGCGAGCATCCGATCCGAAGGTAAGACGCCATCTGCCAAATATTCTATGTAGGGAGTCAACCAACAGTTGGTTCGGTCAATGCACGTCACCATTTCGTGATGAACACTAGGATGTTGTAGAATTTCCAAGTATACTGATCCTTCAAAAACATTAACATCCGTAGTAGCCAGCTTGGCAAGTGCATCAGCAATGGAATTGTTGCTTCGTTCGACCCCCTGAAATTCATATGATGAGAAGTATTGAAGCCGATCCTTTAATTCTTTCAAATATTTGATCATCCGGGGACCTCGAGCTTCGTACTCCCCAGTAAATTGTTTCACGACTAACTGAGAATCACTGAAAATGATTATTCTCTGTACTTCTAGACTCTTCGCTAGTCGCAAACCGGCCAATACTGCCTCGTATTCAGCTTCATTATTCGTCGCTTTAAACTGAAAACGGATAGCCTGTTGCACTCTGAATCCCTCTGGACTTGTCAAAATAACCCCCGCTCCACTGACGTCCGAAGTTGAAGACCCATCCGCAAATAGCGTCCACGAACTCTCTTTCTGTTGAAGGACGACAACTGCCCTATCAGACCCTTCAGCTTCGGCCACAGATTCATCAGCTTCAGAAAACGAACATTCGATCATAAAATCAGCTAAAGCTTGCCCCTTGATGGCGGTTCGGGGATGATACTCAATGAAGAATTGAGATAATTCCATCGTCCATGCAGCCAATCTTCCCGATACCTCTGGTCGGCTCATAATCTTCTTTAAAGGTTGATCCGTGTATACTATTACCAGTCTACCCTGGAAGTATTGCCTAAGCTTTCGACTAGCCGTTATTAACGCGAAAGCAAACTTCTCAATGTTTGGGTATCTGGTTTTAGCATCTCGAAGAACATGACTCACATAATAAACAGGGTGTTGTTTGCCTCCAACCTCACGTACCAAAACAGCTCCTATTGCCATCGGACTAGCTGCGAGATACAAATATAGAGGCTCGGCAGGAACGGGCTTCACTAACAAAGGTGCCGAAGATAAATAGGATTTGATGCCTTGAAAGGCGTCTTCACATTCTGAAGTCCATTGGAACGTTTTTGAATTCTTCGGCCCCTTCAATGTGTTGAAGAACGGTAAACATCTTTCTGCTGACTTGGACATAAACCTCCGCAAAGCTGCAATCCTTCCAGTCAGACGTTGAACATCTTTAAACGACTGAGGAGTCTTCATGTCCAGGATCGCTTGAATCTTCTCCGGATTGGCTTCAATTCCTCTACGACTGACGAGATAACCCAGAAATTTGCCAGCACCCAGACCGAAAGTGCACTTAGTCGGATTCAGCCTTAAGTTGTGTTGACGAATGGTCTGGAAGCATTCTTCTAAATCGTCCAAATGCTTATGTACCAACATGCTCTTGACAATCATGTCATCTACATAAACCTCAATATTCCTACCCAACTGATTTCTGAAAATATGGTTCATCATTCTCTGGTATGTTGCTCCGGCATTAATGAGGCCGAAAGTCATTTTCTTATAGGCATATACCGAACGATGCGTAATGAACGCCGTCTTCGGTATATCCTCTTTGCACATGGAGATTTGATGATACCCAGAAAATGCGTCCATAAAACTTAATAGAGCATACCCCGAAGTGGCATCAATGAGCTGATCAATGTGGGGCAGCGGGTAGAAATCCTTCGGACAGGCCTTGTTCAGATCGCTATAATCAATGCAGACTCGCCATTTGCCATTATGCTTCTGGACTAGAACCACATTAGCCATCCATTGCGGGTAGTCAATTTCAAAGATGAAATCAGCTGCCAACAATTTTGCAATCTCCTCATCAATGATCCGTTGACGCTCCGGTGCAAAGATCCTCCTCTTCTGCCGTACTGGCTTCTTTGACGGGTCCACCTCCAATCGATGCTCCGCAATATTCCTGCTTACTCCCGGCATGTCCTGAGGTTCCCATGCAAAAATATCGACAAAACACCTCAGGAGCTCTATGAGGTTCGTCCGGAGAGGTTCCGGCAAGCCCGAACCTATTTTCACTGTTTTGTTCTCTTTGCCCGGAATGAGCTCTACTTCTTCTGTTTCTTCAGCTGGTGTGACCAACGGTTCTGAACTGCTTTCGGTGAAGGGTTCGACCTCAATCGCCATGGTCTGCTGCTGCTTTGATACCCCCACTCCCGAAGTAATAACGGCATTTCTATAACATCTTCTGGCCAGGTCTAGATCTCCTTTCACCTCACCGACCCCATGGGCAGTGGGAAATTTGATTTTGAAATGGGGTATTGATGTTATAGCTTGCAAAGCAATTAAGGTAGGCCTCCCCAAAATAGCATTATAAGCAGAATCAACATGCACAACATAAAATTTGCAGATAATTTTTACCTGTTGGGGGGCGGTTCCAAATATTACCGGTAACTCAATAGTTCCGGCCACCTTAACCGGATCATTGCTGAAACCATACAGAGGAGCCTCCTGGCCTATCTCCATCTTCTGTCCCTCCAGATTCATTCTTTGATAAGCATGAGCATATAGGATGTCCACAGAAGACCCGTTATCCACCATCATTCTTTTCATATCCACCGAACCCACCTGTGCAGTCAATACCAATGATCCTTCGTGTGGTTCGATGGCTTCCGAAGGGTAATCCTCATCAGTAAAAGAGATTACCGTGTTCGGATAAGGTCTATCGGTTTTCGGGAAGGTACCCGTCACCGACATGACCGAATCCAAATGGCTTCGGCGCTTCCTCCCAACTAGCTTTCCAGAAGTTCCCCCGGTGATGACATCGATCACATGCCTGGCTGGTTGTCCCGTAGCCGGTAACGTCAGCTGAACTGGTTGAGCTGCCTGGACGGGTGTCTGACCTTGCTGTTGATTATCTCTGGCAGCTATGTACTGAACTAAAGATCCCCCCTGTATCTTTCTTTCGATAAACTCTTTTAAACTGGCACAATCGTTCGTATCGTGACCTGAGGCTTGATGATAATCACAATACTTGCGAGGGTTACCTTTTCCGGGCTTGATGTTATCTCGGGGCGGTTCAAAGATAGGTTGGTTTTTGATTTGGTCCAAGATAACAGCCCTATCTGTATTAAGTGCTGTGTAAACTCTGTTTACCCTTTGAGGTGGAGCGGACGAACGTCCTCCACCCTGCCTCCAGTTGTTGTATCTCTTCGATCCGCCTTCGTGGCGGTCTTTATTCCCTTCATTTCTCTTCTGATCCGCATCGGCCTTATCCCCATCTGTCTCTTTGAACCAATCCGAAGGACGTTTGAGACTGTTCATGGCTTCTTCTACCACGATATAACCTTCGGCTTTGTCAAAGGCTTCGGCGAGACTCTTCGGATGGTTAAACATAAGTTTTTTCACCAACTTTTCCGACTTGACCAGATCTAAACCATTCTGAAACAGTCCTACAGCCTGTAGATCATTCAGATCTGCCACTTGGCCGACTGCTTCACGGAATCGTTTCACGTACTGGCCCAAAGACTCGCTAGAGGACTGTCGGACTTGAGCCAATGAACCAGTTGGCTTTCCTCTTCTTCTGTTGCTCCCAAAACGAGCATGAAATTTGCTGCACATATCTTCCCAAGACGAGATAGAATCCGAGGGTAGGGTCCCCATCCACTGTCGGGCATCTTTTCTGAGCGTTGTGACAAACGTATGACATTTAGCTGCATCGCTAAAGTCATAATAGTCCATAAGTCGGTCGAATGCCTGACTATGGTCGTAAGGGTCCCCCGATCCATCATAGCTTTCGATGTGGGGCAACTTCTTGGTGGGATCAGCCTTTTCACTAAGAATTTCCGCAGAAAAAGGGGATGCCTTCTTTCCCGGAGTGTCTTTGGTTTTCTGAACTTCGGCAAGCTGCTTCCGAAGCTCCTTCAATTCCTTAACCAGATATTCCACGCCTTCTGGTTGTGACGATGCCTCTTTCTCTGGCAATTCTTTCTTTCTGTGAGCAGATCGGATCTTCTCAACAGATCCTTCCATTCTAGAGGGACTTCTCCTATGACGAGTATCTACAGGGCGGGGTACCCTCAGTAGACTCTCGGGAGTATGTCCTCTGGATATACTTCGTCTTTGACTTCGGGCACTATGGCGAGAATGTGCGATGACAAGTGCTCTCTTTGCATGCTCCGGAGTGCGATCTCTGGATCGACCTCTTCGTTGACTTCGTCCCTGTTCTCTGGACTCGACAGGAAGATATACTCTCTTTGATCTCTGAGGAGTAGGGCTACGAGACCTTCTTCTTTCCCTAGTTCGACCTAGAGACTCTCGTACTGAGTGAGCATGTTCTTTTCCGCTTCGATGCCCTTGCTCTTCGGATTGGACATAACTGAGCTCCTCGTCTCTTAATTCTGCCACTCGAGCCATTTGCTCGGCTATGTCCTGACGTTGTTTCATAAGTGCTTCCATGGCTTTATCTGCTTCGTCTGCCATCTTTGCCAAACGGGAGGCTTTTGCGTTTTGGTCATCTCGGTTTCGAGTTCTAGGCGAGGTGCCTTCTACTCGTTTCCGACCATGACCAGGCTCTCTCTCTGTGGGGAATATAAGCTTACGCTTTGCTTTGCCTACCGCCCTTGGTCGAGAATCTTCGTGTGAACGTTTGGATGCTGTGCTAGCATGGACACTTATAGTTGGTCCCAAACGATCTTTGGCAGATATTCGCGGTGCTGAATCACTGACAGCCATCGGCTGTCCTTCGGGTGTAGGTGTTCTACTCTTCCCCATGAAAACCGGATAGAATAAAACAAGATGAGTGATTGAAAAATACTCAGGACACTAGAACTCAACCCTCATTCTAGCGCCAATGTTAACGCCAAGATCTTTCTTCACGTCCCAATCACGAAAGACGTCCTGATCCTGCACAGTAAACACAACAACACCACAAGCTTGACGGCCGGACCGCCGGGGGATAGCTCGGGCGTGAGAGTAAGTATGTCTGTTTACAAGGTTAACTCAAGAGGAGAAAGTCTAGTGCAATGTGAGTATGAATTCTGTTAATCTATGGTCGTGTGTGTGTAATACATACCTTTACCATGAAGACTTACTCGGTGGGAAATAATATCTTTGCATGGAATATTGTGCCACCTACTACCATCTGACATATCCCCATGATCTGATGGGTTCTACCGGCTGCATGAAACCTGTACATTGCTTTTTGATGCTGTTCACCTCGCCGGCCGGCTATAATCCCATCCACATTAATGTATGGCAGGTATCTTGGTCAACTGTCATACTATATCATCATTACAAGTCAAAGTAATAGATATTAAATGACCCAATGGGCTGACCCATTGACCCAGCCCGGTTTCTATAGGATTAAATGAAGTCAATATAATGATTGGGCCCAATGAGCCCAATATCTTAATTAATAAGTGAATCCAATGTACCCGACCCAATATAGGAGAAATATCATGACCCAACAAGGTCTAATTAGTTTTGCCTTAGGTCAGGTTTGCATAAGTAAAACAATCTCATTTTGATGCAAAGCTATATATTGCACTGATTGGCTGGGATATAAAGAGTAGGATGAGTTTGTTTAATTTTACTCATTAAAAGCGTAGCTTGCTCATTTTGTAACTTTTTTTGTTTGCAATGTGGGTTATATAATTTGCATATTGAGGAGGTTGGCAATCTGTTACATTCCTATTATCTCAAATTCCTTTAAAGTGTAGCAAAAAGGTGGGAAAATATGAATTTATATATTACCATATAGAACACTTACACTTGTTTGGCATTAACGGCATGGAATGTGTGCTGTGAAACTTGAACGGGATGGAAACTAGTTCAAAGTCTGAATAATTTTTTTGCAATATCAATTCCAGAGTCTCGACCCTTTTCTTTCAAGTGATGCTTCACATCCCCTCTTTTGAATTAGCATTTACATAATGGCATGCTATTATTGAACTGTTAGCATAAATTTTGTATATTTGGGGCATAATAAGTAGGAAGACCATTACTAAATATATTTTGTATATTCACGTATAGCCCCCTTGATTGTGTACGGTGCTCAAAAAGTATGATCAAGCTACCACAATTGATGGAGATGATGAACAATATGAAGAAAATCATGAAGGAGAGCAAGATGCAGTGCAATGGGGCCCTCAAGACGTACAATATATTACGTGACCAAATTGCTCGTGAACTATAAAGTGACTCGCTAAAATTAATGTAAATTTATTATTACGGTGACATGTTTGATTAACTCGTTACATTTCTTATTTTCTATGAAACTTGGGTTAAAATTGTTTGAATTATTCAATACTTTGTTTGATAATTTATTTGAATTATTTATTTTTATTTGTTGTACAATGAATATTATATTTAATTTTTTTAAATACATTCAGACAAAATTATATACTTATTCAGCATAGTTTAGAGGGGTAAAATAATAAAATACTGTTATTCAAATATTTCAAACATATCAATTATCAAACAACTTTTTTCATTCAGATTTCATTCAGTTTTTATCAAACAGCGCCTAACCTTTGATTTAGAGTACATATTTATGTGTCTAAAACCAAATTTTGGAGGCAAAGCGGGCCAGGCCAGGAACAAACAAGTACGGTTTCGGTTCGACCATTTGGATACCTGGTTTAACCTTTCATTAACACCAAGAATGGTAGTATTCAATACTAATTTCTTAATTGCTTTTTGTTTGATTAACAATATTTCTTTAGTTGAATAGACAGGATTTGTCACATTTCTCCCACCTTGAGGACTAGACACTTGAGGATGGTGTACTTCGGTTTCCAAAATATATATAGAGAGTTGATTCATAACAAATGGTGACTATACATCAGTTTTTCGCAACTTCATTCATACTCTCTATTTTAAGATGAACATCCGTGATTTAAATTTGTTTTTTTACTCTCACCACAACACTATGGTGCAGTAGGGAGTTTGAAATTTTAAATTGCGATCGTCAAATCTTATAAAAACAAAATTAGATAAAGGGGATATGTAATGTATGTTAGATAAATGGTAAGTTTAAGATTCGGACTATATATATATATATATATATATATATATATATATTAAGCATATATTTTTAGAAATGAACAAGATTCGCAGGTGTGAGTTATGACAAAGGGTTGAAGACCAAAACCTTACAAATATTGATAATCCATTTAACAATGTGATGAATTAGTAGGAGCCGGAAACAGTAGTACTTGTGATGCTTTAATGCAACATTGTTTATTTGTAGAATAGACTATTCCTGTAAAGATGTGGTCTTAAATCTATTATATATGCATAGTTTATTAGCAGTAACAAACTCCTGCTCATGAGTCATGACACTTCAATTTTGTATTAATTGATCCAGTTAGTCTGTGTCGATCTGTCAGTTGCTGTAAATTTTGTAACCCATGAAAATATATATTGCACAAGCCTAAAAGGATTATCCATATATATCAAACAAAGAGCATCAGTTGTATTTTTATTTGCTTAATTAAAAGTTAAACCAGCAGCAGCAGCATTTCATGTGACCAATATTGTCTCTCGAAATTTAGGCATATATATCAATCAGAGTATATATACTGTATTAATTATTAGAATTCAGTTAGTTATATTAAGAAATTAATATTTCCACACCCACTTCTATTTATGTTTTTACAAGCTCCTTTTCTTTTCGACAAAAATTATTGTGAAAATATCACATGAATTTGCAAGCATTAATGATAGAGAGTTAATTAAGTGTCTAATGTGCCTTTCTTTAACATGAAAAATGATATGGTCTCTAATTATAGCTAGAGAGTCTAATTAAATTGATATTTTAAACGCTAAAAGTGATTAATAATTAATTATACGTGTATAATACAAAATAAAAGTCATATACTTACTGTATACAATTACGTACACATGCATAATATATACAAATTAATTAACAAGAATGAATGAATGCATATATATATATAACATTCTCCTAATTGGTTCCTAGCTAGCTAGCTATTTATAAAGAAGATTTGTGATGGTGACCAAGGAAATACATGGAAGTGACGGGAGAGAAATGTTGGAGCTGATTTTGCCATCTCACCTACTCCTAACATGGCAAGTTTTGCATATCATGAGAAGCAATGCATGCGTCCATTTTTCTGTATTAGCTAGCTGGGGAAAACAGACAGACTAAATTGAACTTCAGTTTTTATATCTTATTCAGCATCCAACATTTCGGATGTTCCTTTAGTACGTATGCTGCCCTACCAGTGGCTGAGCAAGAGGATTTCAATAGGGGGTCTGGATTATGCATATAATTTTTTTTTCGACGGCCTCTTAGTTCGTTGATTTTTTTTCCATATTCCTAAATCACAAATAATTCAACATTCAACAAAATCATAATCCTAAATCACAAGTAATTCAACATTTCAATTAGTAATTATTCAAATTCAATTGAAACAAAAAAAATCAATTACAAATTGAAACACATTGTTGATTGTTGAACCGGTAACGGTACTAGAACGACGGAGTCTCTCTTCGGAGTTCGGACCGTAAAGACGGTAAATCCAACCTGCAAGTTCTCATATTCTGAAAATGTTGGATAATCACTTCATTATCAATGCGCCTAAAAATATCTCTCTCAACATAGCACACCAAACAGTCGGTGAGAAAGTCATCTCCCATCTTGTTGCGCAAATTTGTCTTAACAATATTCATCGCAGAAAATACTCGTTCCACACTAGCAGTCGCAACAGGCAAAACTAAAGCCAACTTGATAAGAAGATATACTAAATGAAAAGTAATGTGATATCCCACCTCAACCATATTAGTTGCAAGTTCTCCGATATTTTCTAGTTTAGAAAATCTTGCATTTCCTCTCATTTCAGAAATCCACATCTTTAGTTGTTCTTTAAGCTTCATTCGATCATCCATTGAAAAGTCTTGTGGATATAGTTCTGCAAGTTGAACTAACTTTGAAAAACTAAAATTGGAGAACGAATTCTTAGGATCAAGACATGTTATGCACAAGAGCAATTCCGTGTTCGTCTCAGTGAAACGATTATCAATCTCTTGACTAATACGATCAACAACCTAAAAAATATAAAATAAAATTACTTCTATATTCAAAAACATAATTAGAAGTATATATAGAGAAAAACAATTGAATACCTGACAAAATATCTCAACTCGAAAGTGGTGAAAGTATGTGTGTTTGCAACGAAGGCGACCTGGAACATTATCTTCCATATTAGGGATGCTAATATTATGTTCAGAACAAAAACTGTTCACATCTCCTAATAGATCATCCCATCCATTCTCCCTGAGATGTTGCAATTGTCTCTTGGTAGTAACAACCAAATTCATGGCCTCTACAATATTCTGATCTTTTTGTTGCAAAAACTGTGACAAAGTATTTGTCAACCCCAACACTACCTTCATCAAGTGAGCAATGAATACAAACTCATATGTTTCCATCTTATCGATCAAGCCCACAACAATGCCTTTACTTTTGGATTCCTGTCCATCTTCATATATATTCTGAAGAACTTCAACCACTGATGACCACATAGATAAAAGACGAACAATTGTTTTGTAGTGTGAACCCCAACGTGTAGCACCCGGCCGAGCTAAACTAGTTTCTTGATTCAAACATCTTCCTGTAGAAATATCACCCTTTTCTAAACGCTCCACCATTTTTTCATATTGTCTTTGTCTTAGTTCATCCATTCTTTTGCAAGAAGCCCCAATCGTATTCGTTATCAAAGCCACATATTCAAAAAAGTTGCACACGAATTGGTTTACTTGAGCATTTGCCACAACAACTAACTGAATTTGGTGAGCAAAACAATGAACATATCTTGCACATGGATTTTCATTCAAAATTAGAGTTTTCAAACCATTTAGCTCACCCCGCATGTTAGAAGCCCCGTCATATCCTTGACCTCTAATTTGTGAGATTGATAATCCATATTTAGCAAAAAAATTATGAATGGCATTTTTCAAAGAAAGTGTGGTGGTGTCTTTAACATGAACAACTCCAACAAACCGTTCTAAAATTTCTCTCTTATTGTTTACATATCTTAAAACAACGGCCATTTGCTCTTTTACTGAACTATCTCGAGCCTCATCAATCAATAAAGTAAAACATTTATCACCAATATCATCAATAATAGCTTTCGTTGTTTCTGATGCACAAGCACTAACAATTTATTTTTGAATATCAGGAGAAGTAAGTTGATGGTTTGCAGGTGCATTCTCTTTAACTACTTTGCCAACTTCATCACAACGCAAGCTATGCCAAGTAAGTATTTCAAGAAAATTACCTCTATTTAGCGAGTGTGTCGACTCATCATGCCCACGAAAAGCCAACCCGCATGTTAGAAGCAATCGAACAACATCCACACTTACTGTCAACCGAGTGCAATAGGCAGCATTTAATACTTGTGTTCCAGAAGATATCTTCCATGTCACACTTTGCCTTTGATCTTTGAAAACAAAATATGAAATTCGGGCATTGTTGTGTGCACTTCCTTCACTTTCGATATGGTCCCCAAATTTCTCGGAAGCTTTCTTCCAATTTGGAAATCCTTTTTTTTGTAAATACCTCATCTCCAACTTTTTTATCCCCAAAAAGATAACACCAAAAACAAAATGCGGCATCTTTAGAAATGCTATATTCCAACCATTCCCATTTCTTGAACCAATCAAATTGGAAAGCCCTCATTCTATCCCCTATTTTTATTTTCGGATAAACATTAGAAATTGGTTGACAAGGGCCCATTTGCACATATTTTCTTCTAACTTCATCTCTAATCCGAGGCTCGTACTCGTTGATGCATTTGCGCAATCCCGAATCACCAATAATATCATTAACATCCTCACATAACGGCTCAATCGGTTGTGGTTGTGATTGTGATTGTGATTGTGATTGTGGTTGTGGTTGTGAGTCTTGTGACGTAGTTGTTGTGAACGGCCTCTTAGTTCGTTGAAAATATTTTTTCATATTCCTAAATCACAAGTAATTCAACATTCAACAAAATCATAATTATAAATCATCAGCAATTCAACATTTCAATTAGTTCCTCAAATTCAATTGAAACAAAAAAAATCAATTACAAATTGAAATACAAAATTAGCAATTGAAACCCTAAATTCAAATAAGTGAAATCCACTTAGAAGTTAGAATAAATGCAACCAAATTTGGTAACAAAACAAACTTAGAATTAACGAAAATATATCAATTTTGGTTTATAAATCAAAGAAAAACCCTATTTTTTAGTCAAAAATTAAGGAACAAAAATCAAACAAAAAATGTTGGAACCTAACCTTAGGAGTTGGAGTGATGGAGTCGATTGGCGTCTGGCGGCACCGCGGCAGGACAGCAGCAGGCGCCAGGCAGCAGCGGCGCTTCAGTCTCCACTCTCCAGCAGGCAGCACCGCAGCAGCGAACAATTCCTCCGTGCTCCGTGGCTCTGTTTCTGTTTCAGTGTGGACTTGTGGTGGCAGTTTTGTTATTTAGTAATATCACATATATAATATGTTGACTTTAGTGGCTTAATGGGCCATCATGACTTTTAGAAAAAAAATACATACGAACATGACTACATGAGAAATATTTTTTTTTGTGTGGGCTAGTTCTGAAACAAGTCAAACAACCCAATCCTAAGTTATGAAAAAAATTACTTTTTTTTCTTCCCCTTCCTTCTTCTTCTCAGGGCACCTCGGACCCCCCGGACTTCCCGAATTAAAAGCTGGACCCTCCCTAGTACATAAAAAAATTTCTCGCAACAGGGGGGACCGTGAACCCCCCGGGACCCTCCCCCCTCCGGCCCTGTGTCCTACCAAAACCTTCCACAAAAAGAATATATTTATAAATTACTAAAATTTACTTTATATCGACCTTAACAAAATGATCGGTTACTCTTATTCAAATATATATATATATATATATATATATATATATATATATATATATATATATATATATATATATATAGAGGGGATCAGGTGAAGGCTCCCTTACTTTCTTAAAATGCGGGATTTTTTTTTGTTGCTTTTTAAAAAAAATAACTAAAAAGAATTTAATATTTTATGAACTGGAATTTTTTTATAATACAATATTTTGGGCATGATTTGGATACCTATACCAAAAATATATGTACAGACTGTACAGATCTGTTTTGTTATACGTATCCAAATCACATCCAAAACATTGTATTATGAAAAGATTTCAGTTCCATAAAATATTAAACTTTTTTAGTTATTTAAAAAAAAGCAAAAAAAAAACCACAAAAAAAGTGCGCATTTTAAGAAAGTAAGGGCTCCCTTACAGGAACCGGACCATATATATATATATATATATATATATATATATATATATATATATATATATATATATATTAAATAAGTCTACTATCATATAAAATCACTCATATGCATATATATGAGTGATATGTGAACGGTTTTATGTATTAGTAGACTTACTGTTGGGACTTGTGACTCATAATTTAGAAATTAACTACTGAAAAAGGTTAGTTTATCCGTATACATACTTATTTTATTAATTACTGATAATCAGTAATTATTCTTATACATACTTATTTTATTAATTAGTATTATTGATTATGGTCTTATAATTTTTAATTATAAATAGAAAATATTGATTGAGTTTATATTATATTATTTCTACGCTCAAATAAATTACGTATTCAACTACTACTCCCAAATTACCTAACCAATTCTTATATTAGTCTACTATTATAATTATTTATATTTGTGAACCAATTAGGGAGCGAAGTATTAATTAACTTTATTTTTTAAATTTAAATTACAACTATTTTAAGTCTGTGATTAAGCCAAATTCTTTTATGTTTGCCTCTACTCCTTCTAGCGGCCAGTCAAAACACGATCGTTTTGGCTGGCCGCTAGAGGGAGTAGCGATTGTCCTGAACCCAACCCCTTAGATCTTCCATTGGACGACTGGATAACAGTTAGTTGAAACAGTGCCCAAAACTAATGTTTTGCATAGATTATTTTTCTATATATATATATATATGAGGTTTCATCCACAGTAACCAGTTATTGTGGAACAACCCTTTTTTGGAGCAAAAAAAAATTATAACAAGCTGTTATAACATGTATCGGCCGGGCCAAAAAAAAGATAATCGATTGCTGTAGATGGAACCTCTATATATATATTTGACTACCAAACGTCACCCGCATTAGATTATATATTGAAGATAGATTAAGTGAGGATGCTGCTATGATGTAGGATATATTGTAGTAAAAGTTTGGACGGTAATTATTTGTTTACATTTTTTAGTTTCTATCTTATTTAATATTTTACCCTCGAAAGATAGCAGCCATATCACACACGAGATTTCGACGAGCTCGAGCATGGTCAAGACTATCCTACTCCTTACCCATAACCCATTGCTATTTGAGAAGACCACCAAAAAACGTAAATAAAGTTGCAAGATTAATTCAAAAACCAAGAGGCATAGTACCGGTCCCCTGTTTAAATACAACAATTTTGTCGTTGAAATCCCAAAAGTTTCATATTATAATTAAAACTAAAAGATAATTTGAATCCCAAACTTTATATTCTTGTCGACTTTTGCACCCCAAACTAAAAAAAGTGTCTAAGTACACCCCAAACTTCATTATACGTAACAAAATACACACTTTCTTCACTTAACCGGTCAAAAGTGACCGGCTAAGGCTGTAACACAAGTTTGGGTGCAAATTATCTTCTAGTCTTAAAATTTGCCAAAAATAATTAATTTTAAATAAAATAAAATAATTTTAAAATAAAATAATAAAATTAAAATAAATATTTGGAATTAATAATTAATTTTTTTAAAAAACAGAATTTTTTTTGTAAAAAATTATGTTTTTACAAATTTTTTTTTAAAAACAATTCTGTTTTTACAAAAATTGTCTTTCTTAACTGTAAAATAAAAATTCTGTAAAACACAATTTTATTTTATAATTTTTGTAAAAACAGAATTGTTTTTATATTTTTATTTTACAATTTTAAAAACAATTCTGTTTTTACAAAAATTATAAAATAAAATTGTGTTTTACAAAATTGTAAAATACAAAAAGAATAATTTTACAATTTTGTAAAACACAATTTTATTTTATAATTTTTGTAAAAACAGAATTTTTTTTAAAAAAAATTGTATTTTACAATTTTGTATTTTAAAATTGTATTTTTTTAAAACAAATTTTATTTTAAAATTGTAAAATACTATTTTTTTTTACAAAATGTGTTTAAAAACAGAATTTTTAAAAACTTGTAAAAAAATTCTGTTTAAAAAAACAAAAACAGAATTTAAATTTTGTTTTTACAATTTTTTTGTAAAAACAGAAATTTTTTTACATTTTTTTTTGTAAAAACAGATTTTTTTTAAAAAAATGTCTAAAAAAAAAATTAAATTCTTTTTTTGTTTTTAAAAACAGAATTTTATTTTACAAGTTTTTAAAAACTTCTGTTTTTAAACACAATTTTGAAAAAAAAATGGTATTTTACAATTTTGTAAAACACAGTTTTTATTTTACAATTTTTGTAAAAACAGAATTTTTTTTAAAAAAAATTGTGTTTTACAATTTTGTAAAACACAATTTTATTTTACAATTTTTGTAAAAATAGTATTGTTTTTAAATTTTTTTTTGTAAAAGCATAATTTTTTTTAAAAAAATTTATGTTTTACAATTCTGTTTCTTTAAAAAATTTAATCATTAATTCTAAATATTTATTTTAATTTTACTATTTTAATTATTTTATTTTAAAAGTAATTATTTTATTTAAAAATTAATTATTTTAAAATTATTTTATTTTATTTAAAATTAATTATTTTTGCCAATTTTTAAAACTAAAGGCAATTTGCACCCCAAATTTGTGTTAGCCGGTCACTTTTGACCGGTTAAGTAAAGAAAGTGTGCGTTTTGTTACGTATAATGAAGTTTGGGATGTACTTGGACACCTTTTTAAGTTTGGAGTGCAAAAGTCAACAGGAGTGTAAAGTTTGGGGTGCAAATTGTCTTTTAGTCTATAATTAATTAAGAGAAACTGATAAATTCACAAAAAATGATATTTTTATATAAAAAGCGTCGTTATAGATTTTATAACGACGATTTTCACGATCACTATACATATATAACGACATTTTTTATATGAAAAATATTATAAAAATATCGATTTTCTAAATTAATTAAGAGTTGTTTGAAATTTGTAGATACTAGCTTCCAAGCTCCAAAGCTAGAGCTAATATTAGTTAGAGCCTTTAGTTTGTAAAAAAATCTCATCATTTTTAAGGACTATATATATAAAATCCCCGTCTATACTAGTACTCCATATTGCCAAAGGCGTGCTGAATTTATTTGTAGCAAGTATTGGTATAAGCAAACAAGGTTAAGATCAGAATGCAGACTATCTAGCTAGCTACAATCTAGCTAAAAGGTAACCAATATTGACAGACCCGTGTCAAAAAAAGCTGAGACTTGGTCTATATAGCCATTCATTGTGGTTCCTACTCTTATTATTATTATTGACTTTTTAAAAAGTAAATATGGGATATTTTTATATTAAAAATTAATATGATTCATTTAAATTTTATAGTTAGTAGTAGTACATTGTACGCCGTTATGATATTTATAATTGTATTAACTTAAATTAAATAGATTCATATCAATTTTAAATTTAAAAATATTTGTGTTGATTTTCCAAAGTACCCAAGTTTCATTACTTGATAAACTCTTATTAACCAAATCAAGCTTGATTTATAATCTTTTCAATTCAAAAAGGAGTTTCATTTATTATGTTTATGCATGTTAATATTTGCTTAGGATAATACACATTTTAAACTATTTTCAGATTTAGAAAATATACATTTACTATTGAATAAAATTATCTTTAGACCATCATGCATGTAACTAGATAAAATTTAGTACTCATACAATTTTTTTAAAAGAAAAATAAAATTTGGGCTTTTGGACTTAGGTTGTGTTTGATAAATTTGGAAATTAAGATCTGAATGATTATGATGTCTTAATAAATTAGATCATCTGAATGGTTATGAGGTCTGAATCTAAAAAAATGCTTGATAACTAAAAAATAAATTGCCTCTTAATGACACTATTTTACCATTTTAAAGGATAAAATTTTATTTAATAATTTTAAATATTCAATTTAATAAAAATGAGTGCATAATATTGTTTAATATATTTATATAAAAAAAAATTAGCAAAAAAAATTTCATTAAGAGGTATCTCTTAATTATTAAGATTTCATTTTCTGTCTTACTGATTAAGAGGCATTCAGAGGTAACAAAAAACAAAACAAACAGCATCATGCCTCTTAGCGAATAAGAGGCAGTCCATTAAGAGGCAATCAGATGTAAACAAACAACACCTTAGAAAGCATAATCAATACTTAGGGGGTGTTTGAAAAAAACTGAATAAATCTAAATTTGAATCTGAATCTGAATGAAAAAAATTATTTGATAATTGACATGTTTAGAACACCAGAATGACAAAACTTTATTATTTTATCCCCTCTAAAAAAATTTAAAATTGTTGTAAATTTATTTAATATTATTTAATATAATAGATAATATTTTTTTTAATTTTAAAATTTTTTTAAATTTTTTTTTACTTCATTCAGCTGGTCATTCAGCTCAAAAAATCTAACTTAGTCATTCAACTCCTCTATGTTACCGATTCAACCATTCAGATCAAAACAAACGCACTGACCGATTCAGCCATTCAGATTCAACTATATTCAACTCTAAACAAACACCCCCTCACTCATGATTAAGGGAGCCTAAGGTTCTGATTGATTGTCTCTGAATAATTTTTAATGGATTTGTCTTTGATTCGGTCAAGTAAAATCTTGTTTGACAAAAAAAATTTCTCTTAATCGGAATAGACATAAATATATTTCTATACCATCCGGAGACATGTCTGAGCGAAAAAAATATTTTTTTGAGACAAAAATAACATCTTCAATGTTACATTTCGTCTTTTATCCCCAATACAAATCTAATCTACAATCTCTTGTGTTGGTGCTGTTCTTCTTTCGCTGATGCTCTTCTTCTTTCGTTGCTCTTCTTCTTTCACGGGTAAATCTTCTCTCCCTTCTTTATCTATTGTTCGTTATTATCAATTGCTACACGATAAAATCATTCTTATAGCGTCTTTGCGTAACTGTAGGGAGATTTCTTTTTTCGATTTGCATAGGAATTGAAATGTTAGTATCAGATCACTCTTTTTTCTACGTGATTGAATCAGATCTTGTTCTTGATTAATTCAACCTCAATCGAAATGGTAACAACTTTTTACTTAATTCACTTCAGTTCTGTCACACACACACACACACACATATATATATATACTCCCTCCGTCCCAAATTAACTGCTCAGTTTTGATTTTTTTAAGTCAAATTGACTATTTTTAGAATTAATAATTAAGCATATATAAATATATTTCTAAAATTATAAAAATTAGAATTAGTAATAAATTGTATATACTTTCTTTTGGTTATAATCTCTTCACCTATATTTTAGCAAAAATAGTAAAAAGATTAAATTTAAAAATGATCAATTTGACTTTAAAAAGTCAAAACTGAGCAATTAATTTGAGACGGAGGGAGTATATAATATGTATGTGTGTTTCTGTGTTTCCCCCCACTTTAATTATGCTTATTCCTTTCTTTTTTTCCTCTTATTAGAGAAATTATAATACAACCACCCATTTGGAAAAAGTTTTTGAACAGTGAATTTGGATTTTAGATAGGCCCTTTCAGTACTGATAAAAGATGGGAGTTTTATTTTTGAGCCTTCTGTTTATCTCCCGCTCTTGCAAGGCTGCATAGACAGTAATTCTGTTTCCAAAACTAAAATGATTCATGCCCACATCATTAAAACTGGAGCTTATGAAGACTTGTTTCTCATGACATTTGTTGTTAATGTTTATGGAAAATGTGGGGCAATGAAAATTGCTCGCAAGGTGTTTGATGGATTGCCCAACAGAAATGTTGTTACTTGGACTTCTCTGATGTCGGGTTATGTGCAGAATTCAGAACTAGAGATTAGCATTGGGGTTTTTAATGAAATGTTGGAGGATGGAAATTTTTGACAAATTACACTAGGAATTATTCTATATTCCATGATGTTAAACTAGGAAAGCAAATTCATGGATATATTGTGAAATACCAAATTGAGAATGATGTGAGTATTCAGAATGCCCTTTGTAACTTATACTCTAAATGTGGCAACTTGGAATTCGCGGTCAAAACATTTTTAAGGACAGGTGACAAGAATGTGATTTCCTGGATTACGGCCATATATGATTGTGGTGATAATGGAGATTCTGCAATGGGTTTAAGTCGTTCACCGATATGCTCTATGAGGGTGTTGAGCTAAATGAAGTTTCATTTATCAGTGTCTTGAGTTTGTGTTGTATAATGCAAGCTCTCTGTAAGACCCCAAATTTTGTGAAATAAAATTATTCAAATTTTCTTATAATTACAATTCAGTAAATGATTAAATTGATAAAAGTTTAAAGTTAAGGGTGAGATATAAATTTTTTTCAAAATACGCAAGTGGTTATAAAATATTCAATTGTCAGGGAATATTCGTTTGGTCGTAAAATATTTTTTCTGTCAGAAAATATTCGTACGACGGCGCAGCCATTTGTGAGGCCCATAACGAATAACTGTAGGATGAAGAAAAAGACAAAAATTGAGTTTTTACAAATAACGACGTAGTTGTTACCGTTAACACTGGTGGAATACCCGGTGGTTAAAACACAGTAATACGCGTTATTACACAGTAGCACACGGTATTGCACAGTATTTTTGAATTATTGATTCTTACGTAAGAAGGCACTACTCAATAATTGTTACAGTAATTACTGTTCAATATTTTATTTTATTGATTCAATAATTGCTGCGTTGATATTTTATATTACTATTGTTTCAATAATTATCACTGCACAGTATTTTCTATTATCAGATTAATAATTCATATTATTTGAATAATATTATTTGATAGCATTATTGGCAATGTCTAGAAAGTTCTGTTAAAGAGAGGTTTGGTCACCTAATTGCGCGCCAGTAAGAAAAAATTCTTATTGGAAAACCAACTCTTTTCTGGGAACGGTCTGGTTGTCATAATTGTGACTCTGTAATATTATTTGTGAATAATTAATTATTGATTTATATGATAAGAAAATATTTATTTTATGTGAATATAAATGATGGATATATTTATTTTTATGTGGATAAAAATGAAGGAATTAATGGTGAGGTATTTTATCAGTATTTTGTCGGTGTGGAGGTATTAAAAATCATCCGTTTGTGGATTTCAGATATTTTTGGTTTGAAATTTGGAAAAATTCAAAGCTACAAAGTTGTAGAGAATTCGATTTCAGGCAAAACGGATATAAAATTCATAATTTTTTGATAACCGAACTATTTTCTATGAATTGTTAAAGTTTCAGAAAATAAAATAATTTTTATTAATTTATGGGTGGGACCCACTTGGTTATCAACATGTGGGCTGCTGAAAATTGGTTCAAAGTTGGCTGGTGGGTGAGAATTTTCAAGAGGCATGCGTAGAAATGTTAAATAATAATAAATATATTTTATTATTTTAGTTTCCTTTGGCGTTCTAGCATTTTTCTATAAATAGTTGTTTATGTTAGAATTGAAAATACACCAGAAACAAATTTTCTTTCTCTCAATACTATCAAGCATATTTTTGTGAGTATTTAGATATCTTGAGTGTTGCTCAGCGTTATATCCGATATTCAAGTCAGAAGTACCGCTCTTTTGAGGTAAGAGATTTTAAGGGTTATTATGTTTTTCAGTTCGTACTTCTTTCGACCTTCAGAAAATTCTGAAAAAATTTGAAATGATAGTTTAATAAGTTTTATTGATTGTGTTCAAAAATGATAATTTTTGAATGTATAGATTACGAGTTATGAATTTTACGGAAAACGACTATTTTAAAAGTAAACGTTTATAACTCCTTGTGGTTAACTCTAAAATTGATAAAATTTTTATTGCGAGTACATCTATATAATATCAGTGTACTCTGTGAATTTCAAAATTTTTAGAGAAAAGTACAATTTATGATAAATGTCTAAATATTCGGCAGTTTTGGCCATGTGAAAAATAGTAAATGAATTTTAAAAATTCTGAGAAAAATATATGTTCAATATGGGACTATATTCTACTAAATTTCAGAAAAGAAAATTTGTTTGTACTGATTTGGTATTTTTTCATGAAAATGGACTAGTTATGAGTAAATGAATTAAATATGTTATGTGAATTAAGAAAATTGGAAAATAAGATTTTATGGCTTCAGAATCCTATATGAGGTATATGCAGATTTTTGATGAGGATTTTGGTTATTGGTGATGAAATCTTATAAGTTTGGCATTTTAGGATAATTAAATGCATTATTTAGTAAAGTGTAAACAATTAAAATAAATTATTTATAAGTTCAAGAAATGTTATTTCAATATCATTATATCGAAATATTGGTATGAATTTTATTGTGGAATTTCTACCTTTTTGAGTCGAGTTTACTATTAATGAGTTACTATTTATGAGTTACTATTAATGAGTTACTATTCACGAGTACTATTCACGATAAAATTGGTTTCTTTTTTCTGACCAAATTATAGTTGAGTTATGAATATTACTCTTGAAATTAAATCTATATGTTGATTATATTATTTTTATTATCATATATAACATTTTTATAATCATAATGATGATATTAATTTCTCTTTAACTTGAGTGTAAAGATGGAAAGATTATTGGTATGATAATGATTATGTGTTCTTTTTGGCCAGTAGTGCAAAGTTGAATTGTTGACTGATATGATCATGACCATTGAATTTATAATTGAATAACTTTAGCTTAGGTGCAGAGGTGAAATGATCAACATGGTTATAATTATTGTTTATATAAATTTTGAAATGATTATATATTTTTTTGAGATAATAATATATTTGGCCTGTAGTGCAAATATGAACTGTTGATGAATATATTTGGCCTGTAGTGCAAATATGAATTGTTGATGAATATATTTGGCCTATAGTGCAAATATGAACTGTTGAGGAATATTTTTGGCCTGTAGTGCAAAGATGAAATATTGATGAATATCTTTGGCCCGTAGTGCAAAGATAACATGTTGAATATCTTTGGCCAGTAGTGCAAAGATGAACATGTGTTGAGATAAACATGACCAATTGGTGATACAAATGAATATCTTTGGCCGTAGTGCAAAGATGAAGTTATTAGTATGATTATGAACAGGAAATGTGATTTGGTGTAACCATGATCTTTGATGTTTCAGGTAAAGATAGGTGGTGAAAATTATCTTCGTCCTGGATGAGAAGAGGAATTTAGAACTACAATTATGATTATAAGTTATTCATATGATTGTGGACCAGAATTGTTAATTGATGTTACAGGGATAAAATATTGTTGGTGAATTTTTAACATGGAGAAGATAATAAACTTTATAGCCTATTTTATTCTTCTAATGGATTGCTCGTTCTGCTGCAACTATGGTTAAATTTTTTATCATCTACCATTTGTTCTAAATCTCTGATTTATTATTGATAAAGGCTATTGATAATTTAATTATTTTTAATCATAATATTCTTTACTGAACTAGTTGTGCTCACCCTTTTACTTTACAATTCCTTTCAGGTAATAAAAGTGTAGCTGGGTCGAGCGGGGGTAACAAAGGAATAGAACGGTGGTCTCTAGTTGTGGAGTTCTCCCTAAACAGTATAGACAAGTGTGTTGTATACATCTTTTAGTAGTTATATTTGGTGAATCATATAGGGTGAGACGAACCCAACGTTGGAAGGGTGTTTTGCCATTATCATACAAGATGTCTAATGACATACAACATCGTGTCATCATAAGACAGGGTTGTGCTAATCCACTTGCTGAGTATATTTACGAGCACTGCCTATATAATCTTGGTGTTTGTTTGAAGTATAATTCTCAATTAGAGACAGTGAAGATAATTATAAGTTAAGAGAAGACTCACCATTGGGAAGAATATGATAGTAATCTTCTCATTTTTTTGGGTCTATTGGGTCAACTAAGGATAATTCTGTGGCCATATGATATCTATCATAACCTAGAAGTATGGCCTCCCATGTACGAAGGTTTTCTTGAGCACTTCCCAAAGATTCTAATTTCTAAAACAGTTTTTGACTATACCTTTATATAATGTGTCATTGTGACGTGTTATTCATGGTTGGGATGAGAGTCACAGCTGGTATATATTTGTATCCAAACTCACAGTATATGTGTTGTTGTATTTTGCACGACAATTGTTGTAATAAAGTTGTAGTTATTTTCTGTATCATGTATTTGGCGACTCAGAATGGGTTGGATGGAATAGACCTATTTTGGGGTTGTCACACTATGGCGTAGGGTCACAAGTTCACTCATTGAGCATCAAACTTGGGCATGAAACTAATTTACGTGTAATAAATTCTATTATGTATCTGTACCTGAAATGTGGATGGAATTAATGATGTAATGAATGGAATGAAAACAATCAATTTAGTTACATGGAATGCTATGATTTCCCAGATGATGGAACTCGCAGGGATAGGCTTTCAACACATCACAGTGAAATTGAGACACTTAACATATTTTTGAGATTGAATCAATCAAGCACAATACCTGATCTAATCTACGTGAACAAATTTTACTTTAACTCTTAACAATGGTTTAAAAATAATTTAATTTGTATGATTGAATTATTATGCTATGTTGATGTTTTCATTGGACATGATGCATTTTATTTTATCATATTGTGGTCAAAATATTATAAATATGTTTTTAAAATACTATTCAGACATTTCTGATTATCAAATAGGTTTTGCTTAGAGGGTTAAAATGATAAAATACTTATTCTGACATATTAAAAATAATAATTGTCAAATAATATTTTTTTATTTTGACACAATTCTGAACAAATACTCTAAATTATTTAAATTATTCAAATCTTAATACTCAATTTTATCGAACACGATCGAACTCGGAATAAGAGCCAAGCTGGATTGATCAAACCACTTGGCCATATTTACCTAGACATCTAAATATTGATACACCACATGTAAATTTGCTGAAAAAAATGAAGAGAGTAGACAGATGAGGTATATGTGCAATTAATTACTGATTAAATGTCTTTAAAAAGATTACGTAAAGAAGAATCAAGTGAAGTTATGCTAAAGTTAACATTAATTTCACCTTAATAAGTTATATAATTTATTATTGTAAAAATTACACTTAAGTTTTATAACTTTTTATATATTATAATTGTTAATGTAATATCCAATGAAAAAGTATACGAACATAAAAATTAATATGAATTTCAGCCTATCCGATCTAACCAAATTATATTTAATTGACTTTTTCATTAGGAGCACTTAGCTTGGTGAAATTTTATCAGAAATTTACAAGCTTTTAAAAAAATTAAAGAAAATTGTTATCTTTTAAAATTAAATATCGGTATAGATTTCTTTCTTTCTAAACAAGTCATAATAATAATGTTATACAAACTAAAAATAAATGTGAATTTTTTTGGAACATTTGAAAAGGAAAAAAAATCAAGTACTAATTCCAAAATTTATTTAATAGTATTAAACTATTAAAAAATAGACAAAAATATATGCATACTTACGATTGTTCTTCAAAAAAGTTATTATTTAAATTATTACTCTTAAAAAGTATACAGACTTATAAAAAATATATTATTTAAATGATTACTTTTAATATTTTTTTGAAAACATAATTACAATAATAATAAAATATATAATAATTATCTCACGATTATATTAAATTAAAATATAATAATCATGTTATCTCACAATATTAATCATGTTATTATTTTATTTTATTTTAATCGTGAGATGATTATTATATTTTTAATTAATATTGTAATTATGTTTTCAGAAAAATATTATTTAAATGATTACTTTTAATATTATTTTGAAAACATAATTACAATATTAATCAAAAATATGATAATTATCTCACGATTATATTAAATTAAAATGCTAACATATTAAAAATTAAATCTTTGAGAGATCTATAATTTTAAAACCACGAAGAGAAGTACTATTTTTGACGTTAATAAAATTATGAAATTTGACATTTTTACGTGATTTTATTATATTTATACATGAAAAATATCGTTATATAACTTATAACGATAATTTTTATTTAAAAATATTTTAAAAATTATGTGCAAATATAAATTTTATAACATAAAAAATCTACCACCAAAAAAGGATTATGAATAGGGAATCCATAATTTGATAAGAAAATTTGATGATATATGTGAAAATATAAAAAAAATTAGTTGGAGGAAATATTTGGCGGCACATATATCAACGCTGCCAAGTGCGAGCGCACAGAACTCGGTTAAAAAAACAAAAATCAGAGATTCTATAACTTCAATTTAACCTGGACATGACATTTTTTACAGACCAACCTCCGCACCCCAACCCATCCCACGCCCTCCCCTCCCCTCGCCACCCCATATCCCCATTCCCCATTCCCCATTCCCTATAAAGTATGCTTACACACCTCTCTCTCTCTCTCCTCCACCTCGTTTGACCACCTACTAGTCATTTCCATTTTATCTCTCCTCTTTCCGCCAAACCAAGCGCTCTCTTTCTCTTTACTCTGTTTTGCTCTGCAAATAGACTCACTCGCTCACTCTTCTTGGACTCATAAATTCCACTCAATATAGCAAACACCCACAAATTAAATACTCAGATCTCATCATTTCTTCTTCTTCAATGAGTATGTCTTCAAGAACATCATAATTTCTTTTTCTTCAATGGTGCAAACACTTATAAGAGCTATACCCGCTTGCGTATAAATACTTTATATCAAGGTATAAGCTTTTTTTTTGCTGTTAAAAATGGCAGAAACCGCGACGGAGCAAAAAGCAATGCCAGAGGCAGACAAGAAGAAAGAGCAAAGTTTACCCTTTTATCAGCTCTTCTCCTTCGCCGATAAATACGACTGGCTTCTCATGATCTCCGGCAGTCTTGGAGCCGTCGTTCATGGCTCCTCCATGCCCGTTTTCTTCCTTCTTTTCGGACAAATGGTTAATGGGTTCGGCAAGAACCAATTTGATTTGCACAAAATGACTGACGAAGTCTCAAAGGTTTCACAATTAATTAATATCCAAATATATCTTTAAAATTCCCCATATCTCTCCTAATTTGATCTTTTATACAGATCTGATTTTCTTTTTTTTTGTTTATATTGAATGCAGTATGCTCTGTATTTCGTCTATCTTGGATTGGTTGTCTGTTTTTCCTCTTACGCAGGTGAGCTCGATCTATCTCATTATTTAAATATTTTGTTGTTGTTGTTGTTTTATTATAAAAATAGAAAGCAACTTACTTTTTTATGTTTCAATTATGTTATATTATTTATTTATGCTTCTTCTTAGCCAGTTCACTGCAGATCGGTTGGACTTGTGGTTGCACGTGGTCCTTGGACCGACTCTCTGTCTTTTTCCTCTTCAATTGTCACTTTTCATTATCTTAATTTGTAGTATAGCATTTATTACATTATCTAAATATTCTCAATATAATACTCCTTTATCACTGTTAGAACTAATTTAATTATTGTCCACCATTTTTATTTTATTTAAAAAATACTGGACAATTTTGTAACTTGGTTAATTTTGTGGAATGAACCAGAAATTGGGTGTTGGATGTATAGTGGGGAGAGGCAAGTGAGTGCATTGAGGAAGAAATATTTGGAGGCAGTTTTGAAACAGGACGTCGGGTTCTTTGACACAGATGCAAGAACTGGTGATATTGTTTTTAGTGTTTCTACAGACACTCTTCTTGTTCAAGATGCCATTAGTGAGAAGGTATGATAATGATTTAGTGTCGTCTTCTTCACTTTTCTCTCTCTTCCCATTTTGCAATTTCCCCCTACTTTCTGGACTTGAACTGTTAAATTAGTGTTGTTGATAAACTTTGTTGCACTAAGAGGGAAAAGAATGATCATATGGAGTGATAGGTTTTCATTATTGCGGGCCCCTCTGTCTATATTGTGCGCATTAGCAAATCTTGACTAACTTGCGCCATTATCTTTTTTGGAGTTTCTGATTTGGGTTTCATAATTTTGTTCCACATTCACCGATTAAACTGTTTTTTGATTTGGTATTGGTTTATGTAAACGTGATTAATTTTGTGTTTTTGTTATGTGGTGTCAAATTAAGGTGGGGAACTTCATCCATTATCTTTCCACATTTCTGGCGGGATTGGTGGTTGGTTTTGTGTCAGCATGGAAGCTAGCTCTGCTTAGTATTGCAGTCATTCCAGGAATTGCTTTTGCCGGGGGTTTGTATGCTTATACTCTCACTGGTCTCACGTCCAAGAGTCGCGAATCTTATGCTAATGCGGGCATTATTGCCGAGCAGGTTAGCCCTGTTTCCTAATTCTAGTCTGCCATTAGATAAAATTTCATGAATGGCATTTGATTTAATACTACACATTGATGCTAAATTGCAATTTAAGACCTAGGTGTTAGACTAATTGGCAACCAAATTTAGCATGACCTGGAGAATTTTAAAATTTTCATGTCTTTGGTAAGAAATGATTATCTTAAAGGCGTATAAAATTTACTGTATCAGCTTCTAATATCTCATAATTTCTGAATAGGCCATTGCACAAGTTAGGACGGTATACTCGTATGTTGGTGAGTGCAAGGCCCTGAATTCATATTCAGATGCCATACAAAATACATTGAAGCTCGGATACAAGGCTGGGATGGCCAAAGGCCTGGGGCTAGGATGTACTTATGGAATTGCATGCATGTCATGGGCCCTTGTTTTCTGGTATGCCGGTGTATTTATCAGGAATGGACAGACAGACGGAGGAAAAGCTTTCACTGCTATCTTCTCTGCAATCGTTGGTGGCATGTAAGATTTTAAACTGCAACTATTTCCTTGTGTTATACAGATGATCAAGTGGAAAAATTTGTTCATAATTTCCGATAATTGATGGTAACAGGAGTTTGGGTCAGTCGTTTTCAAATCTTGGAGCATTCAGCAAGGGTAAAGCAGCTGGATACAAGTTAATGGAGATTATCAAGCAAAAACCGTCAATAATTCAGGATCCATCTGATGGAAAATGTTTGGCTGAGGTTAATGGTGACATTGAATTCAAAGACGTGACCTTCAGCTACCCATCACGCCCTGATGTTATCATCTTTAGAGGTTTCTCCATATTCTTCCCAGCAGGAAAGACGGTAGCAGTTGTTGGTGGTAGTGGGTCAGGGAAAAGCACTGTTGTTTCACTGATAGAGAGGTTCTATGATCCTAATGAGGGTAACTAACTTAGTTTTCTCATATTCAGAGATCAAAAGTTTTTAAAGGTTGTTGAGTGTTGGTGAATACTTGGCTAATGTGTCTTATTTGCTGGGCAGGTCAAATTTTGCTTGACAACGCGGATATAAGGACACTGCAACTGCGATGGTTGCGGGATCAGGTTGGTCTTGTGAACCAAGAACCTGCACTCTTTGCCACCACCATACTTGAGAACATACTTTATGGAAAGCCTGATTCAACTATGGCCGATGTGGAAGCTGCTACCACTGCCGCTAATGCTCATAGCTTCATTGCCTTGCTTCCTAATGGGTATAACACTCAGGTTTGTATATACTTATTCATCTCTGTTGAATTTAGCTACTGTTAATGTTGTTTCGGACTTGTTATTTGTATTAATCTCTATCAATTGAAGTTAAAAGGCACCTTAAATAGATATAATACAGTTTGGCCAATCATTGTACGTAGTTGACTGACCTCCATTTTCTTCCTTAAATTAGTTGTTGCCATGAATGCTAATGATGAAATGTCTGCTTGAATAAATGTTCAAGGTGGGAGAGCGAGGAGTCCAACTCTCAGGTGGGCAGAAGCAGAGAATTGCAATTGCAAGAGCTATGTTAAAGAACCCCAAGATCCTCCTCCTTGACGAAGCAACTAGTGCCCTTGATGCAGGTTCTGAAAGCATTGTTCAAGAAGCTCTAGACCGCCTGATGGTTGGAAGGACGACTGTGGTGGTTGCTCATCGCCTCTCCACCATAAGGAATGTTGATTCGATTGCAGTTTTACAACAAGGACAAGTTGTTGAGACGGGGACTCATGAAGAATTAATTGCCAAAGCTGGCGCCTATGCATCCTTAATCAAATTCCAGGAAATGGTGGGAAATAGAGACTTCTCAAATCCCTCAACCCGTCGTTCACGTTCATCACGGCTAAGCTATTCCTTGTCAACAAAGTCTCTTAGCCTTCGATCTGGCAGCTTAAGAAATCTAAGCTATCAATACAGCACTGGTGCTGATGGTCGTATTGAGATGGTCTCAAATGCTGAAACAGATAAAAAGAATCCAGCACCACGGAATTATTTCTTCCGTCTTCTAAAGTTAAATGCTCCTGAATGGCCTTATTCTATCATGGGTGCTGTAGGATCCATTCTTTCCGGTTTTATTGGTCCAACTTTTGCCATAGTGATGAGCAATATGATCGAGGTGTTCTACTACCGCAATCCTGCAAGCATGGAAAGGAAGACAAAGGAGTTCGTTTTCATATACATTGGAGCAGGTCTATATGCTGTTGTTGCATATTTGATACAACATTACTTCTTTAGTATCATGGGAGAGAATCTTACTACAAGAGTGAGGAGGATGATGCTTGCAGGTAAAAGTCATGTTGAGTTCATGTTTCTTGTATTTCTCGTTTAAATGTTATCAATTAGGTTAATAATAGCTTGGTAATACAGAGTACTCTGTTTCTTTGTTATTGGACAAGCAATTGCTAAGTGAAATATGCAATTACTAATTAGTATCTTATTCATTTTTCAGCAATCCTAAGGAATGAAGTCGGATGGTTCGATGAGGACGAGCATAACTCGAGCCTCGTTGCAGCTCGCTTAGCTACTGATGCTGCCGATGTGAAATCTGCCATTGCGGAGAGGATCTCGGTTATATTGCAGAACATGACTTCTCTCCTCACTTCATTCATAGTTGCATTCATAGTAGAATGGAGGGTCTCACTTCTCATCCTGGCCACCTTCCCTCTTCTTGTTTTAGCCAACTTTGCCCAGGTATGCATACACAATGCACTTCTTTAATTACTGAATGTTGACTACACAACCGTATGAAAAAAATGAAGCAGACCAAGGGCATTTTGGGTATCTTAAAAATACTGTATGAAACCGGTAGTTATTTTAATTGAAGTGTGTCAGATTTCCTAGAAAAATGAAATTTCAAACTAACATTAATTACTTAACATTAGAATTAATAAGATTATTTAATGTGTGATTATGCAATAATAGTAGCTCTAGTATGGACTATGGAGTAATAGAAAGGAGGAGTAATTTATTTCATGGGAATCTATTTTCAGTACTTTCTCAGTATTAAAAGACAAGAGGGTATAATTAAATACCCATTCTGGAGCACTGCACGTGGCTCCTCCGATTCTTGTGCATAACTCTTTGAAAATCACACCTGGGTCTTGCTATGAAGAATACTTGCAGTAAACTATGAAGAATAGAATAGCAAAGATTCTATTATCAACCATCAACTTCAATGCCACTGAAGTGTTCTTAGTATTTTCTTATGCTGATATATATGAGTGTTTCTCAAGGTTATGTGACTTTCTTGAATTAATTTTCATCCCAGTCAAATAGTAGGTTGTCTAGTGCCATTTTCTTCTTTCCCTTTGTCCATTACTTTTGTTTTACTTTTTACCTTGCACCACCACTGCAAACAATACAGATGTCCCAGTATCCTGTCTCATTTTACCATATCTCCACTAGATGTTTATGCCAGAAGTTGCAGAGATTCTTGGCCCGTGACCAATTTATACATAATAATAATAATATAGTAGAATATGTTTGGTATTGGCAAATTTTCTTTCTGTAACTTCTTTTTTACTGCTCAATTTTTCATGGAGGGGTGTCAGGTTGTGGTGGTCATGGTGGTATGGCAGTGTCAGAGGGGTCTGTTCCTGAAGTTGTCTAACCTACATAGGGGGGGGGTAAATACGCACCCCTTTCACACCTGTCATTTTAGGTTGAATTTTTAGGGTTTGCAAACTTTTGGCCTCTATTGGGGTACAGTAGACTGTACTAGAAAATTAGCAAAATTGCACTCGTCTTTCTGTGTGCAACAGTGTTTTCTATTCTGAGCATGCACAGTTAAGGTGATGGATTGCTTTAAGGACGTGCATGCACTACTGGATTCTATCATTTTCATCTACCTTTACTTACTTCAGGGTCCCGCAACCATGGGCTTCAGTTCTTCCACATACCTTTGCAAGTGGGGTTAATGATTTATACGGTCAACAACTTGAATATATTCAATTAGACTGGAAAAATAATTCTATTTTCTTCCTATTTTTCAATAGCATTTGTTTTTTAGACACAGCATAAACAAAAAGTAACTTAGGTTCACTAATATCAGTAAACAAACATGCTATTTACAATGTTGTTGCGATTCTCTCTCTCTTTTTGTTTTTTTTAAGTATTGCCATTTTCAAATTTGAACGCAATGAACTGTTATGGAAAATGAATTTAGAAAATTAAGGTTTCAAGAATGGGAGAAGGTTTTTAATCACAATTTGTAGGTTATTATTACGAGAACACTGAATAAAGCACAAGGTCTTCCCTACTCTTTAGGTTGAATGTAGGAACGCTTTACTGCACTAACCTGAATGATTCAAAATATAGGCAAATAGGTAGTGTAATGGCTCATCATGTGATCCGAATAGTATTGTATCTTCTTTCGCTGATGGTTAAATGTTTTTTTTGTTTCTTTTTACTAGTTAGTTTAAACAGTGTTCTGACAGTTAATCCTGTTATTTTGAATGTAACAGCAACTTTCTCTAAAAGGATTTGCTGGAGACACAGCCAAGGCACATGCAAAAACTAGCATGATTGCAGGGGAGGGAGTGAGTAACATTCGCACAGTTGCAGCCTTTAATGCCCAAGAAAAGATCCTCTCCCTGTTTTGCCATGAACTCCGCCTACCACAGCTCCAAAGCCTTCGTCGCAGCCAATCTGCTGGCATTCTCTTTGGGCTCTCTCAGCTTGCTCTTTATGCTTCTGAAGCTCTAATCCTTTGGTATGGTGCCCACCTCGTTAGCAAAGGTGTGTCCACGTTCTCAAAGGTTATTAAGGTGTTTGTGGTTTTAGTTATAACGGCCAATTCAGTTGCTGAAACTGTTAGCCTTGCACCCGAGATTATCAGGGGCGGTGAAGCCGTTGGTTCTGTATTTTCTATTCTTGATAGATCAACAAGAATCGACCCTGATGATCCTGATGCTGAGCCAATTGAAACAATTCGTGGTGAAATTGAACTACGTCACGTCGACTTTGCATACCCTTCACGTCCTGATGTAGTTGTGTTCAAGGACTTTAGCCTTAGAATCCGAGCTGGCCAGAGCCAAGCTCTTGTTGGGGCTAGTGGGTCAGGAAAGAGTTCTGTAATAGCACTAATTGAACGGTTCTACGATCCAACTGCCGGGAAAGTTATGATTGATGGAAAAGACATCCGACGCTTGAACTTGAAGACCCTCAGGCTAAAAATTGGCTTGGTACAACAAGAGCCAGCCCTCTTTGCCTCGAGCATTCTCGATAACATTGCCTATGGGAAAGATGGGGCAACGGAAGCAGAAGTAATCGAAGCAGCTCGTGCAGCAAATGTGCACACATTTGTTAGTGGTTTGCCTCAAGGCTACAATACCCCAGTAGGCGAAAGAGGGGTACAACTCTCTGGGGGACAAAAGCAAAGAATCGCAATAGCTCGGGCAGTTCTTAAGGATCCGACTATACTTTTACTAGACGAGGCAACAAGCGCACTGGATGCTGAATCAGAGTGTGTCCTGCAAGAAGCACTGGAAAGGCTAATGAGGGGTCGCACCACGGTGCTTGTGGCTCATCGTTTATCGACAATCCGAGGGGTTGACAGTATTGGAGTTGTTCAAGATGGGCGGATTGTAGAGCAAGGCAGCCACACCGATTTAATCAGCCGACCGGAAGGAGCTTATTCTAGGCTGTTGCAGCTTCAAAACCATCACATATGAAAAAGTGGCCTATAGAATATCAAGGCATCATGATCGACATGGCCAGTGTGCTTGGGGATTATTATGTTTGGGGTCCCATTAACCATTGCTTTCACTTTATTTTTTTGAATGATAATAGCCGTAGATATGGAAGACTCTGTATCATTACTCCATTCCCAATGGAGAAGCATATGTAATATTTTTCAATCAATATATAATGATGCATAAGCCTGTCTCTCTGTTTTATGGTTGTTTGATTGATTAGTTTTTTACCCTTCAGCTTTATAACACACTTGACAACGTGTAAACCGTAAACCCCATAGCCAACTTTCCAGCTCTTTAAAAACTTGGTTCTTTCTCTAAACTCTTTTATTCCTGCATGTGCTGCTGGCTAAAGTGCTTTTACTCAAGGGCCAACTTTTGGGCTTAAAGGCCGACATGAACAATGAACCAATTTAAACAAAAAACAAAGGCTTTAAAAAACTGGATAAGCCTTTATTTGGTCCACATGGCTTGAATTATTATGGTAATAAAGCAAATAATAGAAAAGCATTATTATATGTAAAGCTAGGTAGCTTAAGGAAGTAGTAATGTGATCATTGTATGGTATCTGGCCCACCCTTTCCATATCAGTTAGTGGGTTTTGGAAAAGTCCGCCCCATTTAGTGAGTAGTGAGGATAGGTTCAGCTTTGACTAAAGATTTGTACTTTTGGTCTGTCGTAAAGACTAAAGAAAGAGAGTGATCATTTAGAAGGCTCCAAGGGAAAGGAATGGTTGGATGCATCATCATTAATGTTTTGGTTTAAAAAAGTGGGAGCAAAGGATAAGAAGAGCGGAATGGGCGATCAAGTGCATGGTATCAAATCTCTTTATCATTTGCAGTTCAATTATATATGTTCTTGCAGTGGGGGTGAGTACTACTAGCTAGCTACATGCTACATGCTACATGTCGCAGCCCGGCCCGGCCGAATAAAAATGTCTGACTGCAAATGATGGATTTTTAATTCCACGTTTATTTTATGTTTACTCAGTAAGACTCTCTTAAATAATACTCCAGTAAGTTAGATTCTTATCTCTCTCTATATATATGAAGCCTGAAGGAAGAGAGATCAAATATATATCGACTGTTGGTCAATCAGAAATTAGTTTGAATGTGAAAACTCTACTTTGTTTTTTAGTCAAGTGCTCTTTTCTTTGGCTCCTCAAATTGATGCTAATAAAAAAAAGTTGTACATTTGATTGATCAAATTACTTCGTTATCCTAGTTGTAGTGACAAGTGTTAGTTATTTAAATCACCTTAACAGGTGCTATTTTTAACTTAAATTTCGTTTTTGCCCAGTTCTATCATTTTATTTTATTTTAGGAGCAGCCCAACTCAATATTAATTGGGCTTTTTAGGCTAAGCAGTTGGCCAGTTCCTTATTTGATCGGTTGGTTCAGGAGTATAAACATAGAAAACTGAACCCACCCAACATGCATTTCGATTCTTCACAATTTTGGGCCCTTACCCGGGATCTAATGTAATCAGTAGAATATTTTTTGACATAAATAAAATAAATTAATGTTACAAGCTTTAATTTATCTGCTCAACATATTATTCTTCTAGTCTAATTATCTTAATTACACAATATCACTCCAGTATATCCTATCAACTCCGATTCACAACTCAATTCTCTACTCCAACTAAAACAAAATGCCCTTTTTCTAATCAATAGGATTCGAGAATCCAATTTTCCAGGCAGAAGCCTGGAGGGCACTCTTATAGTTAAATAAAAATAAAAAATAAAATTATATTATTCCTTACATAAAAAGATAATATATTCAAATATTAATGATGTATAATTTAATTTTTATTTTTATTTATCATTAAATATAATGAGTTGTTTATTTAATCATAAACCTAGCTATCTCATTGTTTGGCCAAGGACATCTGCTTGTACTTGTAAAATAATTAATTATGAAAAGAAAGCTCAAATGATAATTAATCATGATATATCAATCTTGTTATCGGTTAGCATAATTAAGATTAACAACAGGGATATACTGCATGCAGCATGTCTGGTTTTTATGGTTTCTATTTAATTTAATTTAATTTAATTAAAGCGTTTCAAACCTAAACATGTACACTTGAAAGATATTTATTTATTTTGAAACGCAGCGCAGTTTCCAATGCAACCTGTTTAATTTATAAACAGATCAACTCGTCTTCTTAAAAGTATTAATTAGTGTGTTTAAAAGTTCTAATATATTTTAATCGAGTAAAATGTAAAAATGATTATTGTACTCTTAGTATATTTGAATATTGTATCCTTTTTTGTTGGTCAATGCAAAACAAATCTTCTACACTACTATATAAAAATTTGGATAACAAACATTTATGTGACAATTGTGCATTGACTATCAATGATGACATGTAAATAAGCCAAACTGAGACTAAAAAATTTGTTTCCGTCAAAATTAATTTGAACATAAAATATCAACCATGTAACTTTAAGTGTCCAACTGATTAGATAAATGCTATAATTGCTATTAAAACAACATAAATTTAAATTAATTATTGTGCCTATTTCACGTTTTATCTTCAATTTCTCTAACTTTTCTTTACAAAAACCAATCGACCACCCAAAAAATAATATTTTTAATATAACAATTTTAATTTTGGGGCGTAACAGAATGCACACCACTTGAAAATTTAGCAAATGAGGGACCACCCCTTTAAAAAAATTGGTAAATGAGGGACATTCTCTTGATCAATAATAAATTTTCTGATTTAAAAGAAAATGTTGACGGATGAACCACTAATACATTATTAACATATTTTACATAATAACTCCAACGTAAAAAAATGAATATTTTAATATATTAGTAGAGTGTCATATTTTAAGTGGAAATAATTAAGACAATGGTCATTATATTAGATATTCTAATGCATCAAAGGTTCAATTTTTAAGGATACTTAAATAATTCAATATTATAGTCTCACAATACTGATAACCAATCGTTCTCAGGAAAGAGGCTTCCCGTATAAACGACGCATAATTAACTAACTCATTTTCTCGACAGAACTTCTAGACATTGTCAATAATGCTAACTGGTTTAATAATATCATATCAAATTAGGGGCGGATGAATAGCAAGGGCAACATAGACAAATGCTGCCCTTTTATAGGTAAACTTACTTAAGGGGCATGTTTTATAAGTTAGTAAACTCAAGGGGACAGATTTATAAGAAAGTTAAACTTGATGGTAAAAAAGAAAAATTCATTATTAGAGTCTTATGCTACGTTTGGATCGATGGAATAGGAGGAAGAATGGAATGAATCATTCCATTGGAATGATAAAAATGTTGTTTGGTTTGTTTATTCCAACGGAATAATGCATTCCTCCTGGAATGATAATTAACTTAAAATTTTAATTTTCATTCCTTGAGGGGTGGCCAGGAATAAATCATTCCATCCATTATTTTTAAGTAATTGACAAATATACCCCTAAAGATATAATAGGGCTTTTTACATATTCATTCAATTCGATCGATCTGGGAACGATGAGAGAGAAGGGGCCGATATTTGATAATTTCTTCGAAATTTTCATATTTCTATTTCTTCGTAATTTACCCCACTTACCACCACGCAGCCAACCCACCCCACCATACCCCACCCCACCCCACTCTAACCCACCTACCCCACGCCTACCCACCCCACATACTCCCACTCACCTCTACCAACCTACCCCCACCTACCCCATTCCACCCCACCCCATCTACCCATCCACCCACATACTCTACCTACCACCCCACCCCACCCCACCCTACCCCTACCAACCTACCCCCACCCAGCCACCCCAACCCACTTACCCTACCTACCAACTCACCCCACCCCACCTACCCCCACCCCTACCAACCCACCCCTACCCAGCCACCCCAACCCACGTACCCTACTTACTCACCCCACCCCACCCACTCTAACCCCACCCACCCCACCCTACCCTACCCCACCCAACCCACCCCACCCCACCCCTCCCCTTCCCTTTCTTTTTTTTCTTCTAAGAATGAAATATGTGTTAAATTTTTAATATAAATTGAATTTAAGTTAAATTTAAACATTTGAGGATATTTAGGTCACTTTCTAATTATTTATTTTATTCTTAGATGTATTCCTAACATCAACCAAACATGTACATGGAATATTAAAAAATCATTCCATTCCCTTCCTTATTCCATTCCCTCATCTATTCCATTCCCTACTCTATTCCATTCCTTCAATCCAAACGTAGCATTAGAGTTAGATAAGAGAGGCGAGAGCTCAATTAGGCACTTCCTTTACAGTTTTTGCACTTCTGCACTTCTGTTTCACTAATCACTATTTAGCCAAGACTGTTAAGCAAAACACTGGTCCGCGAGTCAAGCTCTTCTCAGCCGAGACCTCGGCTCCTCTTCTCGGCCCTTGCCCTTTGCGTATATGAAATTTTGAAGGTAACAAATTTAGGGCTTTTTAATTTGATAATTTAAAATTTATAATTTGTTTACATTTGTTGTTGGTTGTGGACTTGAGGAGTTGAGGTTAAATCCAATTCAATTTATTTTATGTATTTGTTGTATTGGACTTAAGAGGTAACTAATTAAAGTTTTTTTGTTTGATAATTTTTTAATTTTTAGGTTTTTTTTCTATAAAGAGTTGGAGTTAAATCTGTTGTGGACTCTGTTGGGATGTATTTAACTTTTAGAACTTAAGAGTTGGGGTTAAATCTGTTGGTGGTTGTATTTTTTTTGTGGACTCGACCCTCTATGTTCCTTGAAAAGTTCAACCTTTGTTTGGACAAACAGGTTATGAAATTGACAACATAACAGAACAAACTTGGCAAATTGTCAAAATTATAACTCAGGAAAAAAATGTTGAAAATGATGTATTTGAAATTATTGATAATGAATATATATATTTTAGAACATTTTCAAGCTATGAGGTATAGGAGGATAGTATTGTAATTTGTAAACATTATTATGATTAGTTCAATTTTTCTTTATTTAAGTTAAAAAAATAAATTAAAATCCGCCCTTGCTGAGATTTATTCATGGATCCACCCCTATATCAAATAATATAAGTTACTGTGTCGTAATTAGGGGTGGTCAAAAAATTCGATATATTCAATTTTTAGGGAAACTGAATTGGTTTGAACCAGTTGCTTTTGGGACAGAGAGTAACTGGTTCAGAACCAGTTTATACCAGATTTTCGGGATAGGTTACGGTAGGGGGTTTAACACAGTTGATATATATATATTGAACCGAGTCGATTGTACTGATTTATTTAATAATATTCCCAAATAGATCTTAGAGATCTCAGATTCCCAAATGAATCAATAAGTAGGTTTGGCAGATATTGAAACGTCGCTAGAAAAAATTGTAAATTCAAACCATGGAGATAAGAAAGATTTAAACAACATATATTGAAGAATCAAAAAATGATTCACTTTCCTGTGAGAAAGTTGTAAACAACAAAGCCGAACTAAACATTCAAAAAAGTTATCATTTTCAGTAAGAATAAAATTGGACTTGTAGTAAGAAACAAGGAACAAGAAGAAGCAATTCTAACCTTCAACAGTCAACACGCATCACATCTTCTTCTTTTTTTTCCTTGATTCGATTTCCCTTTTTCCTAGTTTGCTAAAATAGAAGTGATTTGTATAATATGAGGAATTTCCTTTTTCTTGATTCGATTTCCTGTATCCTTGTTTATAATATGAGGAAGGTTGGGCCTTATAATATGCAAAAGGCTGTGTATAGAAATAAAAAGCATGGCCTTAACATGACTTCTCATTTGAAAAAACAACCGGTACAAAAGTGAAAAAACCCGGTACCGGACCGGCTAATTGGTTCAGTATACCGGTCTAATCGATACCGGTATTAGTACCCATCTTTGGGTGTATTCGTTAATCGGTCCGTTTCGGTTCAGTCCGGTTCTTTTTGGTAATTAATTACCGATGATGATCACCCCTAGTCGTGATATTTATTTAATAATAGAAATAATGTGCAAATATAACTGTAACAATTATTGAATTAATAATATCAGATACTATGCAATAAATACTGTGACAATTCTTGAATGAAATACTAAGTGGCTTCTACTGTAGCAATTATTAATTATCAGAAATACTGTTCAATATTGATTACTAATGCGGAGTACTGCTTACTACTGGGGAATAACTCGTATTACTTGCAAAAGTTCTATCGCCAATTTAAAAAGGTTATTTTTGTCGCTTCCTATAGCTTGCAATTATTAAGTTGTGGAGCCCACCAATGATTATTTATTTCGGCATTGTCGTACGAATATTCTCTGACAAAAAAAATATTACTTGACAAAATGAATATTTTTCGACAACTGTTTATTTCTTATAATTTACACATATCACGCATAACTATAACATTTATTAAATCAACATCTTATTATTTAGAATAATATTTAAAAAAAATTAATCTTATTCATAAAAAGTTGGGGTCTTACAACTGCCACCAAAATTTAAGGATAATTTTCAGATACGAAAAATACCAAGGCTGATTAAGATGTCTGAGTGGTCATACAAGAAAAACCGAAGGGGGGGGAGTATAGGAGGAAGAGAGATTCCTAGAAGAGGGAGGCGAAGGTTGATGCGGCGGCGATAGTGGTAACGGAGTTGGAGCAGATGTCCCATAAAATGCAAGATCCGGACTATTTTAAATTATAACTTGTAAGACCCCGAAAATTTTTAAATAAAAAGGAATTTCCTTTATTTATTATTTTCAAATAGTAAGGGTTGATTTGATTAATGTGGTTAGTTATGGGTAAACTGCGCAAATATTTTAAATAAGCAGGTGGTTATAAAATATTCATTGTTGTCGGGGAATATTCGTTTGGTCGTGGAATATTCTTGCTGTCGGGGAATATTCGTACGACGGCGCAGTCTTTTGTGGGCCCCATAACGGAAAGCGATTGGATGAAGAAAACGACAAGTATAGTTGTTTATAAATAACGGCGTAGTTGTTACCGTTAACACTGTTGGAATACCCGGTGGGTAAAGTAAAGTAATACGCATTGTTGAACAGTAGCACACGATATTGCACCAATTATTGATTCTTACGTAAGAAGGCACTACTCAATAATTGTTACAGTAATTACTGTTCAGTATTTTAAGTTATTGATTCAATAATTGCTGCATTGGTATTTTATATTACTGTTGTTTTAATAATTGTCATTACATAGTATTTTTCATTATCGAAGCAATAATTCATATTATCTGAATAATATTATTTGATAACATTATTGGCAATGTCTAGAAAGTTCTGTCTAAGGAGAGGTTTGGTCACCTAATTGTGCGCCAGTAAGGAGAAATTCTTATTGGAAAGCCCCCTCTTTCCTGGGAACGGCCTGGTTGCCAATATTGTGATTCTGTAATATTATTTGTGAATAATTAATTATTAATTCATATGATGAGGAAAATATTGATTTTATGTCGATATAGATGGAGAAAATTTTTAATGTGACAATTGTTGAAAATTAATATTTTATCTTTTTCTGATAAAATAATTCATTTAAATATATTATTATAATTTAATAATATAATAATGATGATATTTTTACGATGAATGTGGGGTATATGAGTATATGTGGAGGAAGAGTATTTTTGTTGCAATAAATATTAAAAACAGATTTTGTGTGTTGGTGGACACAATTATTGACTGAAATTTGATTATAGCCTGTAAAATCGCTCGTTTGTGGAGTTCGGTCAATTTCTGTTTGGAATTTGAAAAAACTTTCTTCTGCAAAGTTGTAGAGAATTGAATTTCCTATAAAAACTCGCGAGATTCGAATTTTCTGGCAAAATGGCTATTTATTATGAATTATTGAAGTTCTGAAGCTCCGAAATAATTAATTTTTGGAAGTTTAAAATATTTTAAATATAAAAAACATTTTTTGTGGGTCTAGCATGTGATTTGAATGTGTTGAATGCAGATTTTCAGATTCTAGGTTGGCGTAGGAAGTTGTAGAAATAATAATAATAATATAATAGATTTTCTGCTTTGGTGTTCTAAGCAATTTCCTATAAATAGGTGCTTAGGTTAGAATTGAAAATCACACCAGAAACTGAAGTTTTCTCTCTCTATATTATCGAGCGTATTCTTGTGAGTATTTTGAGTATACTTTGAGTATTGCTATACGGTGCAAGTTCAAGTCATAGCCTATATCCGGTGTTTTAACTAGAAGTGCTGTCTTTCGAGGTAAGGGATGTTATTTTCTTCTCAAATGATATTATTTCTTCAATATCATGATGCTGAAATATTGGTTGGAAATTTTTATCAAATTTGGAACTTTTTCATGTCGGGGTTACTATTCACGAGTTACTATTCCTGAGTTACTATTCATGAGTTACTATTCACGAGTACTATTCACGAAGCGTGAAGATGTTTTTTGTGAAATTTCTATCTTTTGGTGTCGGAGTTACTATTCACGTATACGGCACTATTCACGTATACGACACTATTCACGAATACGACATTATTCACCGAAAAATGAAATTTCTCCTTTTTGTCCAAAATATCTATTCTGGATACTAGCTTTGATTGTATCCATGTTTTGATCATTCTTGAATTTTACTTCAGTATGATTATTTATGAAGTATTTTGAACTCGGATTGTTTAAAGTACGAATCCTTTATACTTGTTATTTTGTTTCACTGGATTCCTTTCCTTTAAAATATTTTTCATCATCCTCAGTCCTAAATGATGGTGTTACTGAATATCTTTGGCCTGTAGTGCAAAGATGGTTGATTTTATTATGAATATCTTTGGGCCGTAGTGCAAAGATGTACAAGTGTTGAGATGAACATGAACAATTGATGAATATCTTTGGCCCGTAGTGCAAAGATGAACAGGTGTTGAGATGAACATGACCGACTGATGAATATCTTTGGCCTGTAGTGCAAAGATGAATATTTGATTTGATTTGAGATATATATTGATTGATGTTACAGGGATAAAATATTGATGATGGACTTTTAAATTCATAGATGTTAGTAGATTTTATTCTCTACTTAACTCTTCTAATGAATTGTTGTTTCCGCTGCAGTTGTTGATCTAAAACTTGTTGTCTATTGTATCCTATCAGATTTTTCCCTGTTGAAGACTAAGGATAATTTGTTATACATTATCTTAGTCATAATATTCTTTACTGGGCTAGTTGAGCTCACCCTTTTTCTTGTTGTTCTATTTTTTCTTCTCAGGAGACGAGAATGTAGCGAGTACGAGTCGAGGGATGTAATGATGGTTCTAGAGAGAGTTGTTTAGTAGTCCTCACCATTTTTTGTAACATTATGTATCAATAATTATGATGGGGATTTATTTGCATGTGGATATTGTCTAGATGATAATGTTTGTATTCAAACTCACAGCTTATGGGTTGTAAAAGTTGTAGTTGTTTTTGTACCATGTATTTGACAACTCAGAATGGGTTGGGTGGAATGGACCTATTTTGGGGGCGTCACATAACTTTTCAGTTTTTTTCAAATTTAACCGAGTTAGATGCGGGATTGCAAATGATTAGGGATTCCCAAAATTAAAACACTTATAAATCTCATTTACTACATTTTCAACTTCTTCCTCCATTCTTTTTATTTTCTTTACTTCTTCAGATTGGGGAATGAGAGTTTTGTGGGTATTTGTCGTAGTTATTTTAGATGGGAGATGGTGGGATTTTAATGATGATTAATACAAGAAAAATTTTGTAGCTGTAGACCGGGGGTTCCTGTGACGCCCCCAAAATAGGTATACATCACCCATTTTGAGTCGTCAAATACATGGTATAGAAATAAATACAACTTCAGTAATACAATTATTGTGCAAAATACGACAATACATATACTGTGAGCTGGAATACTAATATTGTCTAATATACAGTATAAAAACTCAAAAGGAGTCCTCATTACAATTATTGATACACTATTTTATAAAATAGTGAGGACTACTAAAACAACTATCTTGAATCATCACACCATATCCCGGCTAGTTCCTGCTAAATTCTCCCCTCTTGAGAAGAACAATGGAACAAAAGGAAAATGGTGAGCTCAACTAGCCCAGTAAAAAATATTATGACTAAGATAATATACAACAAATTATCATTAGTCTTCAACAGATACAAATCTGATAGAATATAATAGACAACAAGTTTTAGATCAACAACTGCAGCGGAACATCAATCCATTAAAAGAGTCAAGTAGAGAAAGAATTCTACTATCTTTTAAGATTTAAAAGTCCATCATTAATTGTGACACCCCCAAAATCGGTATACATTACTTATTCTGAGTCGCCAAATACATGGTACAAAATTCAAATACAACTTAATTATACAAATGTCGTGTAAAATACGACTAAACATATGCTGTGAGTTTTAATATAAATATTGTCATTTAGACAATATACAAACTCAATGGGGTTCTCATTATATTTATTATCACACTATTTTATAGAATAGTGAGGACTACTAATGCTGTTATCTGGACAATCACTCTGTTCCCTGACTAGTCCCTGTTACGTTCTCATTTCCTGAAGAGAACAATGAAAGCAAAAGGGTGAGCTCAACTAGTCCAGTAAGAAATATTGTGACTAAGATAATGCAGAATAAATTATCATTAGCCTTCAACAGTGTTAAACTGATAAAATATAATAAACATCAAGTTTAACTGCAGCGGAACAAGTAATCCATTAGAAGAGTCAAGTAGAGAATAAAATCTACTATCTTCTATGATTTAAAAGGTTTTTCATGACTTTTATCACTGAGACTCAGCTTGATAAATAATTCACATCATCCCTGCACTACGGCCAAGGATATTCATTAGTATCACAACCACAAATTATTCATGCACCACAGCCAAGGATATTCGTGTATTCATCAATGGTCATGATCATGCCAACAACTGTCCATCAATACACTACGGGTCAATGAGAACTTTTTTCACATCATTTGTAAGACCCCAAATTATTAATAAATGAAATTTAATTTCCTCTATTTATTATTTTGAAATAGTAAGGGTTGATTTGATTAATGTGATTAGTTGTGGGTAAAATGCGTAAATATTTTTAATAAGCAGGTGGTTATAAAATATTCATTGTTGTCAGGAAATATTCGTTTGGTCGTGAAATATTCTTGCTGTCGGGGAATATTCGTACGACGGCGCAGACTTTTGTGGGTCTCATAACAGAAAACGATTGGATGAAGAAAACGACAAGTATACGTTGTTTATAAATAACAATGCAGTTGTTATCGTTAATACTGTTAGAATACCCGGTGGTTAAAACACAGTAATACGTGTTGTTGAACAGTAGCACACGATATTGTACCAATTATTGATTCTTACGTAGGAAGGCACTACTCAATAATTGTTACAGTAATTACTGTTCAGTATTTTATTTTATTGATTCAATAATTACTGCGTTGATTTTTTATATTACTGTTATTTCAATAATTCACTACACAGTATTTTTCATTATCGGAGCAATAATTCATATTATCTGAATAATATTAGTAGATAACATTATTGGCAATGTCTAGAAAGTTCTATCTAAGGAAAGATTTGGTTACCTAATTGCGCGCCAATAAGGAGAAATCTTTATTGGAAAGCCCCCTCTTTCCTGGGAACGGCCTGATTGCCAATACTCTGATTCTGTAATATTATTTGTGAATAATTAATTATTAATTTATATGATGAGGAAAATATTGATTTTATGTGGATATAGATGGAGAAAATTTTTAAAGTGACAATTGTTAAAAATTGATATTTTATCTTTTCTGATAAAATAATATTTTATTATATTATTATAATATAATAATGGTGATATTTTTACAATGAATGTAGGATATATGAGTATATGAGGAGGAAGAGTATTTTTGTTGTAAAAGTTATTTAACACATATTTTGTGTGTCGGTGGACTCCATTTATTGATTGAAATTTGATTATAGCCTGTAAAATCGTTGGTTTATAGATTTCGGTCAATTTCTATTTGGAATTTTAAAAAACTTTCTTATGCAAAGTTGTAGAGAATTGAATCTTCTATAAAAAGTCGCGGGATTTGAATTTTCTGATAAAAGGGTTATTTATTATGAATTATTGAAGTTCCGAAATTATGAAATAATTGATTTTTGGAAGTTTTAATTATTTCAATTAAGAAAAACATTTTTTTGATTTAGTTGACTATTGGTGGCTGATATTTGGATCTGATTTAGTGTGCGTAGGATTTTAATATATATATATATATATATATAATAATAATAATAATATTATATTAAATTTTCTGCTTTGGTGTTCTAAGCATTTTCCTATAAATAGGGTGTTTAGGTTAGAATTGAAAATCACACCAGAAACTAAAGATTTCTCTCTCTATAATATCGAGCGTATTCTTGTGAGTATTTTAGTACTTTGAGTATTGCTATACGGTGCAAGTTCTTTCAGCACTATATCCAGTATTCCAGTCAGAAGTACTATTCTTTCTGAGGTAAGGGATGTTATTTTATTCAAAAATAATAGTATTTCTTCAGTATCATTATGTTGAAATATTGGTTAGAAATTTTTATCAAATTTGAAACTTTTTCATGTCGGGATTACTATTCATGAGTTCTATTCACGAGTTACTATTCATGAGTTACTATTCATGAGTACTATTCACGAAGCGTGATGATATTTTTTTTGTGAAATTTCTATCTTTTGAGGTCGGAGTTACTATTCATGTATACAACACTATTCACGAATACGACATTATTCACGAAAAAAAATTAAATTTTCTTTTTTGTGTCCAAAATTGTCTGTTATGATTCCTATCTTTGATTGGATCTATGTTTTTATCTTCATTCTTGAATCTTACTCCAATCTGATTATTTATGAAGTATTTTTGAACTTGGATTATTTAAAGTACGAATCCTTAATACTTGTTCTTTTGTTTCACTGGATTCGTTTCCTTTAAAATATTTTTCATCATCCTCAGTCCTAAGTGATGATATTACTGAATATCTTTGGCTTGTAATGCAAAGATGAATGATTTCTTGATAAATGATTGATTTAAAACTGGTTGTCTATTGTATCCTATTAGAATTTTCTCTGTTGAGGACTAACGATAATTTGTTCTATATTATCTTAGTCATAATGTTCTTTACTGGGCTAGTTGAGCTCACCCTTTTCCTTGTTGTTTCATTTTTCTTCTCAGGAGGCGAGGATGTAACGAGTACTAGTCGGGGTGTGGAATGATGGTTCTAGAAGTTGTTCTAGTAATCCTCACTATTCTGTAAAATAGTGTATTAATAATTATAATGAGGACTTATTTGAGTGTGAATATTGTCTAGATGATAATATTTTATTTAAACTCACAGTTTTTATGTTGTGTTAATAAAGTTGTAGTTGTTTCTGTACCATTTATTTGGCGATTCAGAATGGGTGTTGTATACCTATTTTGGGGGCGTCACATCATTTGTAATATTACGGTCATGATTACACCGAATAATCCCTGGTCATAATCATACCAAGTCCATCTATGCACTAAATGCCACAAATGACTTTCAACATAATATAAACACAAGATGATGATAATGATATAAGAATTCAATAAAACAAGTTCAAGAATTAATTTATCCAGGAACTAATAATGTTCAAATTGTCAACATGATATTTCTTTGTAGAGTAACACTCAAGAATGCTCAGAAAAATATTTCCATGAAAAAATACTAGATGAAACGCAAATATCAAAGATATTTCACTAATTTCATGGAGTATAGAAGTCAAAATTTTAACCAACTGAGTATAATAAAGAATGGAATAACAAAAGAAATCACCAGGCATGCGATAGACTGCACAGACAGATTATTCCAACAGAATAATAAATAATAAAACCAGGTCATGCGTAAACGCACCGACAGGATATTCCAACATAATAATAAATAATGGAACCAGGTCATGCGTAAACGCACGGACATGATGTTCCAACAGAATAATAAACAACGGAACCAGGTCATGCGTAAACGCACAAACAGGATGTTCCAACAGAATAATAAATAATGGAATAACAGAAGAATTTCACCAAGTATAGGGTATCCTGCGTATACAGGTTATTCCAACAGAATAATAAAGAAGGGAATAACAAAAGAATTTCATAAATAAAAAAGAAGGAATACCCCTAACGAGTACAATAAATAATATCCCTTACGGTAAAAGAAGAGTATTTTGACTGGTAGGGCGAGGATATACTCAAAGAAAACTTGCACTACGCTCAAAGCTTTCTTAAACTCTAAAAAAAATACGCTCAAGATTATAGAAGAAAAACTCTCTCTATAATTTCTCTCTCTAGAGTTTCAGTGAATTCGTAAGAAATAATGAAAGAATGAGCTTCTATTTATAGAAGAATGGACTGCATAGTAAGTAATTCATGAACGGTCCATATTGGTTTACAATAAAATATAATGTATTCTATTTATAATCTAATAAAACGAATAACTTTATAAAAGTATTTTATTTTATATATAAAAAAATTACTATGCAAATACTATGCAGACACTATGCAAATACTATACATAATAAAATATAATATATTCTAATTATTGTCTAATAAAATAGATAATTTTATAAAAGTATTCTGTTTTATATAAAAAGATTTTACTATTAGTCTAATAAAACGAATAACTTTATAAAAGTATTATGTTTTATATAAAAAACTTTTCTGTTTTATTACATTAATAATACTAATAAAATAAAACTCATCATCATTATTATAATTCACAATATTAATCGACCAGGTCGTTCTCAGGAAAGAGGGGGCTTTTCAATAAGAATTTCTCCCTATTGGCGCGCAATTAGGTGACCAAATCTCTCCTTGACAGAACTTCTAGACATCGTTAATATTACAAATAATAATATTAATAACTTTGTCATCTCAATTATTGATTATAAAATATTGACAATAATTGAATCAAATAACGTGAGATACTATGCAGCAATTACTGTAATAATAATTGAACAAAACTGAGTGACTTCTTACGTAAGCATCAATAATCAATACCGTGTGCTACTTTGCAACTACGCGTATTACTGTACTTTTAACACCGGGTGTTTCAACAGTTAACGGTAAAACTTCCGCCGTTATTTTCATAAAGTATTTTTATCGTTTTCTCAATCCGACAATAATTCCGTTGTGGGGTTCACCAATGATTGTGCCATTGTACGAATATTCCCTGTTAAAATGAATATTCCCCGACCAATCGAATATTATATAACAACTTGTGTACTTTGCAAAATTTATAAATATTACCCACAACTATAACATTATATCAAATTCATTCCATAATATTCAAAAACGATATTTATAGAAAATTCATCTTTATTCATAAAAGTTGGGGTACATCAATATTTTATCCCTGTAACATCAATCAATATACATCTTGAATCAAATATTCATTTTTGCACTACAGGCTAAAGATATTCATTTGTATCACCAGTTGGTCATGTTCATCTCAACACCTGTTTATCTTTGCACTAATGGCCAAAGATATTCATTAGGTAATAATTCATCTTTGCACTACAGACCAAAGATATTTATTAGGTAATCATTCATCATTTATGACTAAGGATGATGAAAAATATCCTAAAGAAAACGAATCCAGTTAGATAAAAGATCAAAGATTAGGAATTCGTAATTTAGTTTATCCAAGTTCAAAAATACCTTATAATAATCAATTGTGGAGCAAAATTCAGGAATAAAGATCAAAACAAGGATACAATCAAAGATAGTAACCATAAAAGACAACTTGGATAAAGAAAAGATTTTTTTCCTGTGAATAGTGCTGTATACGTGAATAGTAACCCCAACACAAAAGGTAAAAATTCCATAATTAAATCTATACCAATATTTCGGTATAATGATATTGAAAGAATAACATCATTATGAAGAAAATAGCATCCCTTACCTCAAAATATCAGTACTTCTGATCGAAATATTGGTATAAGGCTGAAGAAAACTTGCACTCATGAATAGCAACTCACAAAGTATCTAAATACTAACAAAATATATTCGATAATATAGAGAGAGAAAGAGAGAAAACTTGTTTCTGGTGTGATTTTCAATTCTAACTAAGCACCATATTTATAGAAAAATGCTTAGAACGCCATAACAGACTAACCTGCTACCCGATGGCTTTACCTGCTACTATTCAAACCCACCCCACTTTTGAAAATAAATTCTAGCATATTTTATTTCTCACCAACCAAAAGTGGGGCCAACCATATTTTTAATAAAAACATTAATTTTCAAAACTTTAATAATTCATAATAAATATCCCTTTTATCAGAAAAATTCAAATCTCATGTCTATTCCATAGGAAATTAAATTCTCTACAACTTTGTAAGTTTAAGTTTTTTCAAATTCCAAATAGAAAACGTCTGAAATCCACATACAGACGATTTTTAATATCTTCATTCCGATAAAATACTGATAAAACACCTCAAAATTTATTCCTTCATTTATAACCACAATAAATATATTCATCATTTATAACCGTATAAAATAAATATTTTTTTATCATATAAATCAATAATTAATTATTCTCAAATAATATTACAGAATCACAATTATGACAACCAGGTCGTTCCCAAGAAAGAGGGGGCTTTTCGATAAGGATTTCTCCTTACTGGCGCGATATTAGGTGACCAAACCCTTTTCTTAGACAGAACTTTCTTAGACATTGCCGATAATGTTATCTAACAATATTATTCAAATAATATGAATTATTGATCTGATAATGGAGATACTGTGAAATAACAATTATTAAAACAACAATAATATAAAATATCAACGCAACAATTATTGAATCAATAAAATAAATATTGAACAGTAATTACTGTAACAATTATTGAGTAGTGTCTTCTTACGTAAGAATCAATAATTTAAAATACTGTGCAAAATCGTGTGCTATTGTGCAACCACGCGTATTACTGTATTTTAACCACCGGGTATTCCAACAGTGTTAACGATAACCATTACGCCGTTATTTATAAAAACTCAAACTTGTCGTTTTCTTCACCCGACCGTTATCCGTTATGAAGCCCATAAATGGTTGCATCGTCGTACGAATATTCCCCGACAGAAAGAATATTCCACGACCAAACGAATATTTTCCGACAACAATGAATATTTTATAACTACTTGTTTATTTTACAAAATTTGCACATTTCACCCATAATCAAAGCATTATATCAAATTAACACCTTATTATTCACAATAATAATTAGAGAAGATTTAATTTTATTTACAATAAATTGAGATCTTACAGTTCACTGGGAGGAGCCGCCACCGGAAATGGGTAAATGAAAGGGGAAGAGAATAAGTAAAGGATCTTACCTTTCAAAACTAATTTTTCTTATTGGTTTTCAATATTATTTAGCTTAATAATTGTTATTTTAGCTATTAAATGTTTTTGATTTTGTTATTATAGTTTGACAAATTTACCCTTGACTAATTAATGAGTGTTAATAATATATATATTAAATAACATTTTTTTAATTACACATCAGTTGAACAAAATCTTACTAGAGGGTCACGTCAGTAATTTTTGACGTGACATTCTATTTGATAAAATTTAAAAAATAATAATTCAATTATTTAATTGATAAAATTAAAATGTGGATCCCCGAAATAGAATATGTATACTCCCTCCATTCCTAAATAAGTGACGTTTTGAAGATTTTTACACTTATTAAGGAAATCATTTATTACTCCAATTTTGTCATTAAGATTGATATGTATTACCACAATTACCCTTGCATTAATTAAGAAAAAAATGTACTCCATATAGTTGTCTAGATAAATGAGATTGAAAAATACTTAAAGACAATAGAGGAAAAATTATAATTAATACTTCCTAAAAACTTTATAACGTCAAATATATCAAAAAATTTTAAACTCCCTGCAACATCATTTATTTTAAAATAGAAGGAGTATAATTTAAGATAATAAATCATATTTAAACTTAATTATAAAGATATACGTTACGGGCGGGTCATGATGGAATGGAAGTTTCTTGTGTAATCACGTGACAATGCTTGGTTCGACAAAAGGCATGGGTTAATTAATTCCTCTGCCTGCATGCATGTTATGGAAATCTCTTTTCCAAAATAATATATGTACTACGCCACGTGTCATGTGGTGCATGGAGGGGAAAGGCATGTGACATTTAAGTTTGACAATCAAGGTTTAGACACTCTCATGTTTATGTCCCTGACAAGGAGGAAAAACTGAAACCACTATAACCTATATATCTTTTTTCAAACCCCTAACTAATACTAGTGTTGTGTTTATAAATTTCTTTTTTTTAGAGAAAGGGAAACAAATATAATTTAAAAGAATTCAAATATTATGTTTGTGAGTTTTTTAAGGGAGGAAGTTGTGAAGAGATTTGTAGATAAAATTAATTTTATTTTTGGCTCAAAACTTCTTTCAAAATTGGGAGAATTTGAAGGGATATATTTTATATTATTACTTAAAAGTAACATTTCAAAATAAATCATGTCATTTATTACATTAATATATAAATGTAATATAGTATTTAAAAATAAAAATATTTTCCCTTCCCTTCTTATAAACTCACAAACAAATAAAAATATAATTAAAATCTCATCATTTCCCATCTTTTCTAAAACTCACAAACATTACAAAAAATAATAATTATACTCTCGGTTTCATAATAACTGTCTTTTTAACTTCATTCACATGAATTAAGAAATTAATTTAATACTATCATTTAAGAATCAAAATTTATATGAAATTTCATCACTACCATTTATGAAAAGTTAAAAACTATTAATGTAAATGAGAAAATTTATTAAGAGAATGAGAACGCATGTTTAATATATTTAATGATTATAGTTAATAATTTGATATACTGAATTTGGACTTATTTTATAATTTACGGCGAGTGTTTAATTAATCATATCACAATAATAAAAATTGAAGTAGTCATGTTGCGAGTGTTTTATCATATCATACTTAGAAAGATTGTAGTCATGTGATGATCATGTGAGTTATCTTATGGCAATTGCAAAATTGATTATTGATGTGATATTTGCTACTTGGGTCTTGTTGCTTTCACATAATTAAAGGCCTACTCCCTCGCTATATATATATATATATATATATATATATATATATATATATATATATATATATAGACAGGATCATGAGTAGACCTCTTAAATAGTAGAACTCTCTTAAATAATAGAACTTTATCAAAACGACGTAGTTTTGATAAGACGCGGTGACATTTTTGTAAATACCATGACACCGCGTATTTACAAAAATGCCACCGCGTCTTATCAAAATTACGTCGTTTTGATAAAATTCTATTATTTAAGGCATTCTACTACTTAAGAATTCTACTCTTGATCCTTTCTATATATATATATATATATACATATATATATATAATTTGTTTTATATATATTTTTCGCATGAAAAAATATATATGTACAGCTGTGTATTATACAGTCGACTATGTCAACGAGTTTTTGAGATATAGCGACAGTTTCACCTGTTGCCATAGTTATTCTGGGCTACGACGACTGGTAAACCGTCTCCATAGCCCAAAAAACATGTCGCGATAGTCCGAGTGTGTAATACACAACTGTGTATATACATATAGTCCTTCTCGAATAGTAAATTAGTAATATTATTGACCTCTTATGATAATTTGTTATGGATGTGTTAGTTTGTAGTTGAAGAGTATTTTATTTTGTTTTTCAATTGGTAATTGTTGAGATATTTCACATGAATCACACATCGGATAAATTCAATAGTGTAGCTGAGTTAATAAATATGATGTAGTCTTAACCTAATATGTTAATCTTTTAGGTAAAAAAATGGTCTAAACATGTTTATTAGGTCATTCTACAGAAGTGTGCACTGTATTGTATTATATTGTATTGATTATTAATTGATGTGAGGTGAGAAGATTACCTTACGATTTGTACAACTAACAAAAAAGCTTGTAGTGACAAAATATAAACAAATGTACGAATACATTGAAGAGAGAATCTTTAAAGTTTAATTTAATAGATATAATAATGTCCTAGTGTCAGTAACATAAAATTAAAATTAGGCTTATGTATTCTAGTAGGAATTAAGTTTGTGGTAAAAATGTGAATTTTGATAGCTAATTGACATGCTGTCATTGGTAACTGCAAATTTTAAAATCATAACAGTCCAATGATCACATGGCCATGTTTATTGGAACAAACACACCAAGGCCCACCTTGTTAGTACAAAAACAAACACACTTCTTTAAGCCCACTTGATATCAAACCCCAACTTAATTGGGAGCATATAAATTAAATAAAAAATAATGTTTAATAATTTCACAAGACTCTATTTTATAATTAATTAAAAAACTCATATTCACGGAAATAAAATATTAAAAAAAATATTTTTTTTAAAAATAAAATACAAATTTTAAATAACAATTCTCATAAAATAAACTAAAGCTGGCTATAGTCTTATGTTCTCTATCTCGTGCTTTGTTGAATGCAACTGTCTTCTTCACATCCAACATCACTGTCTATGTTATTGTACTCTCTTTCTCTACTAACTCGTGGTCCGTCCTTTTTGATTGATTAATTATGACTATATCATCACCAGCTAGTACCTACTATATATATATATATATATATATATAAGTTGCTAGTCGATCTATATATATAAGTAACAAACTACACTTGCTCTTCTACATCTACTACAACTTTTCTCCCAATTAATTAGTTCTTTCTTTCTAGCTAATTCCTTTAAACATTAGACCTTTAGGTAGCCTGAATCGATCAATATATATTTAACAGAGAAACCATAAAGCCATATAAATATAAATACAGTACGTAAAAGTATATTAATTCTAAAGGATGTCTGGCAGAAGATCAAGGCAAGCTGCGGGATATTCGAGGATCACGGATGATCAAATCATTGAACTTGTCACCAAGTTACAACAACTTCTTCCTGAGATTCGGAATAGCCGCTCAAACAAGGTTGCTACTTTAATTGTTTATACACTGTTTTCCCCGTTCCATATTATATATGCAGGTTGTATGTTCACATACCGCATACTATATTATTTTACAAAGATCGACGAGTGATTTGAAACAGTGAGAGAGTGAGAGAGAGAGAGAGAGGGAATAGCAGCATTACATATACATTTTTGTCGTAGCATTTTGTACGTTTGTATGCGTGGATTTCAAATGCTAAATATCATATCACCATAATGCATGCAACGTTTATACTGTTAAGAGTGTGACATTAATCTAGCTAATTAAACAACTTGTATTACGTGTATTCTCGCTGTGCATGGGTATTTTGTAGCTGCTTAACCGAAACCTCTCACTACTAGTGAATAAAAATATTTTCTTCAAATTTCTGGTCGAGTGATCCAGATAAAGAAACAGTCGAAAATCCAAACTTAAATATGTATGTTGCTAACTGAAATTGTTACACATTTATATATGGCCTGGTGTAGGTATCAGCTCCAAAGGTTCTACAAGAGACGTGCAACTACATAAGGAACTTGCACAAAGAGGTGGATGACCTAAGTGAGCGACTTTCCCAACTATTGGCTACAATTGACACCGACAGCCCAGAGGCTTCCATTATCAGAAGCTTACTTATGTGAATGATCATGGATCCAGCCAGCCGACCAACCATCTAGCTAGGTTTTATGAAGAGTTATATTAATAGTACTACGTACTCTCTCTCTCTCTCTCTCTCTCTCTCTCTCTCTCTCTCTCCTAGCTAGTTATTCTATAAATTAATCTGTAGTGTTTGTTTGGTAACTCTATTCTCTATATATAGTTAATTAATTAGGCTATTACTCAAGTAATTAAGAGTTAGAGTTGGATCGAATTAATGCGTCCACTGATATAATAAGGACATGCATGTGCTGTAATCAATCAAGTTGTATAATAAGAGGCTCCTAGCCTCCTAATCCAATATATTTACGTAGTTAAGTATCCAACTTGCTCAATCAATGGTTTTAGTTTAATTTCATTTTGTTCAGATGCATATCCCAAATTCCAAGAAGTCTGCACATGAGTTTTAATTTTTTTTACCTTATGATCATATACTATAAGATTAATTAACTTATAACTGAAAATGCTATTAATCTTATAAATATATTCATTGGGTTTTAGAAATATAGAGATCGAGATAATATTTGAAATATATATGAATTTACAGGCAGCCCCTAACAAGAAAGAATTAAAGGGAGTAGGTTTTTCTAACACAATCTTGTGTCATAATCAATTAATTAAAAATATCTAGGAAGTATTAAATGGTGGTCATCACGAGCTAGGTAGGTCACTGTCCCTCTGGGACTGGGACTCACCACAGACACAGAGAGAGAGAGAGAGAGAGAGAGGTGAGTGATCCATCGATGGATGCTGCTGTTAGCAAACTTTGTGGTTACCTAACCACTAGACACACAGCGGCCACCAAAAAGTATATGAATAATGCATGTTCTAGGATTTTCAAATTTAGAGATATAAATTTGGTCTCATGTTGTGATTTTTTCAATACTAGATAGACTACCTATTATGTATCCACAAAAATATTTGTGTCCGTAAAATTTGCAAATGTTAAATAGCATACTTTTATGTATGATATTTGGTTGAGGGACAACTCTTTTTATGTTTTTTTATTAGGTTGAGGGTTTTTTCATGAGTTTGAGGGCATTGATGACAACAAGAATAGTGTGTTAGTGTAGAAAAAAAAATAGCTTATTCTTGTTCTATTATATTTTTCACTAAAAATAATATGTTAATTTAACAAGAAGAAGTCGGTTACATGTTGAGAGTAATGTCTTTTTGTCAATTAATTTGAAATAGAGGAAATATTATAATAACACAACAATGACACATCATAGACCAAACAAGTTTGATAGCCGGAGGCACGTGCTAGTTTATATAATTTTTTTAACAAAATTTTGATAATTTTTTATTGTCATATTTTATATATATCTATCTAATAAAATACAAATAATTTTGAATTTTTCGCTCACTCAATAAATCATCTGGACCATCCAAAGTTTGAGATAAATCCCACCGTTCATACATCTATCTAATAAAATAAATCTATCTATCTAATAATCTAATAATAATTTAATAAAATACAAACGACTTTAAATTTTCCGCTCACTCAATAAATTATTTTGGTCGTTCAAAGTTTGAGATAAATCATATTGTCCACACAGTGCCGGAGGCACGGGACCCAGCTAGTATATATATATAGGGAGATCATCCGTGGCAACCGATTACCACGAGTACTGTTCAGCAACTGAGCTCATCACCGTTGATCTTTGCGATGAAAGGCTGAGATTAATTGTAAAATTCCCCCTACCGCTACGTACAGGCTAATGCGGCAGGCAATCTGTCCAAATTTTAAATTAAATACGTGGCAAGTTACAGACATAATTGAGAAAAAAAGTTTTAGATAATTAAATAAATAGTTGATTCTTGACCTGGACTATATACAGTAAAACATCTATAAATTAATACTTGATAAATTAATAATCTCTCTAAAATAATATTTTTTTCAATCCCGACTTTGGCTAATGAGATAAATTAATAATTTTGATAAAATAATAAAATAATAATTTTTAAAAAGACCCTTATATAAATATATGGTTCCATCAAAATCATAAATTAATAATTCTTTTAAATTACAAATATATCTAGGGTAATTTTGTAAAATATGATTCTATTCTCGTTTGTTTTGTCTTATCCTTAATTTTTCTCATTGCGTCTAAAAGTTCGCGTGTTGCATTCTCGAATTGTAATAAAAAGTTGTGAAGAGTTGTTGACGCTATGAGTGTTTCCTTTTGCGTTATTGGCTCTGAAGGTATTGTATCATCCTCACAAGTATGATACATTGATTTAATAAGTATGATACATTGCATCAAAAAAAGTACGATAGAAACATCAATAAAATGCAATAATTTTAATGTAATTAAATTTATTTACACCGAATTGGAAAACACTCTTTAAATTAATAAATTATTAATTTATCGATTAAATAATACTCCCTCCGTCCCAAATTAACTGCTCAGTTTTGACTTTTTTTAGTCAAATTGACTATTTTTAGAATTAATAATTAAGCATATATAAACATATTTCTAAAATTATAAAATTTAGGATTAGTAATAAATTGTATATACTTTCTTTTGGTTATAATCTCTTCACCTATATTTTAGTAAAAATAGTAAAAAGATTAGTTTTAAAAATGGTCAATTTGACTTTATAAAGTCAAAACTGAGCAATTAATTTGGGACGGAGGGAGTAACTCTCTAAATTAATAAAAAAAATTTAATATCAATAATATTAATTTATAAAGATTCTACTATATTGTAAAAAAAAACTAACAAAAAATGCCCCTCCCACATTCGAAATAGGATTCTTTTTCTGTTGTCAAAGTGCGCACCATATATATATATATATATATATATATATATATATATATATATATATATGGGAAGGATCAAGAGCATAATTCTTAAATAGCATAATGCCTTAAGTAGCATAATTTCATCAAAACGACGTCGTTTTAATGGGACGCGGTGACATTTTTGTAAATACGCGGTGGCATGGTATTTAAGAATTATGCTCTTGATCCTTTCTGTATATATATATATATATATCTGCCTTTTATTTTAGATTAAAGTCATGTTACCATTTTTTAACACACTTTGATTCGTTGAAGAACTTATATAGTATGTATATCCTCCGTAATAATTATATTCCGTTAGATTTTTTCCCTACTTAATATCAATATTGTTTTGGACAAAACTAAACATGACTAGTAATTCAATATGTTTTTTTTATAACAAATATAACATGATTAAAAATATCATTGAATTATGTGTTTGAGAGTCCAAGGCAAATCATAGTCACATTATGTTATCTAACTATTTTAATAATGAATTAATACTCCTTTCATTCTATAATATAAGACAATTCTTAACTTTTTAAAGTGAATTTAATACACTTTTAAACTCAAAAATATTGACACGAACTCTTTTTATTTTATTAATACATTGGATATTATAAAAAATGTCGCTTATTGTATAATTTATTATCTCATGATTTTTAATGAATCATCTTAAATTTGAATTTAAATTTTTTTTTCAGATTGATTTCCAAAGGTCAATAATAATTTTATAATTTAAAACCAATATAATATTATGTAAAATAATTTTATGATTAATTCTTACTCTTTTATTAACTCGACTTAATCCAACAAACGAAAGTATATATTATGTCCGTCTCAATATTTTTTGTCTCAAATTATGTGTTATCATTAGATTAGTTGAGTAAATGTATTATCTTATTATGACTGATTATATATGTCATAAAATATAATTTATCTTATTTAATGCCACCTTAATATTATCATGTCATTATATTAATTAAGTATAAATAGAAAGATAGATTGATATTGATAAATATAAAAATAGATAGATAAAAGTGTTTCTTTTATTTTATGTCAGGAGAATAAATAAAGAAAAGATAACTCTGTTAAGTAAAAGGTACTTTACAATACTTTCACACTGGCCCATTTAACCGACACTTTGGATGGAGTTAACCGACCGGGAAGTGGTCGCATACAAATAACGGAGATATTTAACCGACCGGGGGTGGGGTTCGTTGGGAGTGGGGAGGCGCTGATAGTCTCTTTCCATGTTTCATTCAATTCAACTGATTATCCCATCAGAATAAGGTATGTATTGGTATCAGTCAGTTCATAAGTTCTTGATTAATTTATTGAATGTTTTGTCTTTTCTTTTTCTGTAAAATTATTTTAGGTGTATATTGTTTGGCAGTTGGCACTAATTGTTAGAACCCAGAATTCTGAACTGTGTTTCTTCCACTGGAAAATTGTTCACTGGGAACTGTTTGAGTTGTATTTATAGTCTGTCTACTCGTTTACAGAACGAATTTCATAATTTAAACATGAAAGGGAAAAAAAAAGAAGAAAGGAATTTTTGGATAATTGTGCCTATCAGGTTCTTGGTCTCCGTTTATACCGGTATTGAATAATCAAATAGCACATTGTTAATCCGTTACACATTTTATTTGGGAAAGATTATGTTCTTTGGTGGAAACCCTGATATATGTGATTATTCCCTAACAATTGGCATTGTTTTCCTCTCTTTGACAACTTCATTATTCCACCATCCCAAAAAAATTCATTCCTTTTCAACAATGATGGCCTTACTGAGACAATAAATTGAAGTTGATAGAATTTACGTGTTGGTATGGTGATATATTTTTCTGACTAATCACAATGCTGAATTATTTGTTCGAATAAGTTTTAGCTTCACCACTTTCACCAGGTTCACTCACTAAGGAATCAAACCTTTGTTTAGGTTTCAGAACCATGTTTCAAGGTGGTTATACTGCAGAGGTCACAACTCTATCTCCAAAGGCTACAGAAAAGGATGTTTATGACTTTTTCAAAAAATGTGAGACATTCAACATGTAGGTATTATAAGGTAATTTCTTGAATTTTTTGTTTTGAAGGGATATGGATTGCTAGTTAAACACTCGCACTGCTCTAGAAAGGTCGAAAAGAGGATACGGTGTTTTGTATCTTTTATGAGTTTGTCTAGTTTGATCCATCCTGTAACTTCTTAGTGCATATGAATGAGGATCAATAAGGTATTAATTAGTAATCAAGGCAATGTAAGCCATTGCACGAATTCTGGTGTAATATTTTCCTTTTGGTTTTGCAAATGTACCAAACATATTATGCTGTTACTATTTGTTTAGTGGCTGAAATTTTGTATTATTTTAAGATGTTGAACGCCAATAAATGATCTTTTGAAAGGTAGAGAAATTCAATTCCTTTGTGAAACATTAATGTAGGACTAAGGAGGAAGGATATGGGTGCAGGGATACAGATTCAGTGCATATGCATAGCTCCCTGTGGAACATATGTAGACGAATCCGATATTTGCTACAGGCATGTGTTGAATGTGGACAATGAAAGTAGCTCAACGGTATGGTTCTTTTTTGACTAGTTAAGATAATTATCCCCATCTCAACTCCCTTCTAAAAATAATGAGAGGATATGTTAGAGGGACCTCTCTGAAGTGTTTGCAACATCTCAATGCACTACAACTAGTTTAAAACATAGCCAGTCATCTCCTATGCTGTTTAGCCTCAACTATTGAAGTGTTTAAACATTATCCTTTTCTTTTTAATTGGGGTCAGGCCAACTATAATTGCTATGCTAAGCAGACACTTACTATAGCAGGGCAATCAATGAGCCAATTTATTTCTACGCCCGGGGAAGCTGTAATTGTTGCACGGGAAGTTGTTAAAACCATGATCACAAAGGGATTTGTATAGGGAAAAGACACATTAACAAAAGCCAAAGCTTTTGATGAGTCTCATCACGAGCAGTGACCAAAGTGGCGGAGCTGAGCAACAAATTTGACTCACAGATAAGGTTCATGCAGGCATGGGAGCTGTTAAAGCTGTGGATGAGATGTACCACATTATCAGAGGTCACCATATCAGTTGCACCATATACAGTGAGAACTGCCGTTGCAGCTGCTAATGCTGTTGTCAACAGCAGACAGCAGTTACTTTGCCAAGGGAACTCTTTTGGTTTCAGATGCTCTCACTCGTGCAGCCAACGCTGCCAGGTAATTTGGGTAGCCATGGTGTTGAAAAGTGAACAATTAGTAGAATTAGGTTTTAGGCGGTAGTAATATAATATACATCTTCTAAGTTGTTTATATGAATGATCATTGTTCTATGAATAGCAATATTTTTGTTGTATAGCCACCTGGATTTTGTCCTTGAGACAACCGAGGATTATTAGTTAAAAAATTATTAGTATACTTTTTTGAATGATTTAAAGCTAGAATTGCTGTTTATCTGCTTCTGCATTTGTACCAACCTGTTTATAGTGTTGTTTGATTACAGTTGAGATTTTTGTGGGGATTCATGGACCATATCAATATGAATGAGCAGCAAGTAATATCTGGGTATATATCACGGACCGTAGCGATATGATTTTTCCTGGGAATTCATGGACCATATCCACATTTTTGCTTTTTGCATACATTGTTTGTATTATCTGGGTGTTTTACTAACTCAACCTGTTGTTTAATGATAATCTCTGATTGAAACATAAAACTATACTAGTGTGACTAATCTATCTCGCATACTTGAGAATCAGTCAATTCTGCTGACTGCATCCCTCTATCTTGAACTGACAATAGCTGCACTAGGTTCTTCTTCTCAAGTCTTCATACCATAGCTTAGCTTGGCTTAATCAGCTCTTATATAATAGGCTTTTTACCGTGTAAACAAGGCGTTTAAATATTTAATGGATTTCTGAACTGCCCTGCATTTTGAAATGGAATTGAATCTTGAAACCACACAAGATTGACCATTCTACCATGTCTCATTCATTTTCCTGGTCAGAGAACCTGTGGCTGACCTAATTCGCTTAAGAATATTTATTAGTATTTAAATTAGATTATTTATTGATATTTTAGCTCTTGGTTGGCTGCTTATATAGAGTAGTATACATATAAGTGGTTAGGAATTGTAGAGGAAATATAATAAATTCCAACCTCCCTCCCTCCCTCCCTTCCCCCCTCCAATAAAAAACTCTCAGCGCCACCCTAATTGAAGCCGACCTACACGTCTATAACTTAGGTTCGTATTTAACAACAAAATAGAATTTTCATACTCAGAAATTGTTTTTTATTTCTCTATTAGTTGTGTAATAATCCAGGGCTAGCTCTATAATTTTTTTTCCCGTCTTTTTTTCTTGACACATTCTACCAAGTTTGAGCCTACTGGAGCAGTAGAGCTAGCGGTGAATGTGGACACACGTTCAGCTGTACAATCTTTACTTATAAGCTCCTCATGGGTCATGATACTGCTACTTCAACTATACAATCGTATACGAGTCTTGGACAAAATAGACTCACATTAATTAATTCTATTTTATCGCTTAAATTCAACTTTATTTCCCATCTTATATAATCAGCTCAAAATTTCATACACTATATACAATCATATACTTATGTTGTACAATTTTAATGTACGGTGTCCTATGTTATGTGAATTTTAATTGGAAATGACACTTTTCTTATTCCTGAACAGAGTAAATTAACTTCCTCCATCAATGGCTTGAGCCCCATAGAGCTCTGAACAATATCATCAAGAAATGCTGCTGCACCTAACTCATGAATATGGTACCCACCCTAGTAGTAAATAGTAATTCTGCTGATCATTACATGACTTTAAAAACCCTTGTTCATCTGGACCAACATGGCATACTTGAAAAAGCCTTCATGAAACAATCTGTTCAACCCTAGTGTGTGACATGATACCATGGAATTGATGACATCCACCGGTTAGATTTTTAGGAGAAACTAAAACAACCATTTAATAGTTTCAAGAATTCAGAAATATTTGAGCTCTGCTGTTGACACCCAAGCATGAAGAAAACGTAGAAATTGAAGTAATAGAGAACACTCAATTCTTATTGCACACCTCAAGTATGTTAATATTGCTAAAAAGAACAAGTAATACAAGCCACACCTACTTTTCATTCCTTTTTCTTTTATTAAAAACATGAAAGGATCAAGTATTGCAGTAATCATCTCTTGCAATTACCTGACAAATTCCTCTCAAAAGTATCAAAATTCTGTACAACACAAAAACTCTCAAAACAAGAGAAAGAAGAAAATGCCTTAATCACAACAAAACGGACAGCGTATAAGCCCATTCTCATTGCAATCAGGACATCTTTGAAAGCCACATTCACCTTCTTCACATTCTTCTTCATCATCATAATCAGCTTCATAGTAAATCTTACAACTCCCTGAACATGTCTCACAAGGCACAAACCTTACATCCCCACATCCCTCACACACTTCGCCTCCACCACCACCGCAGTTGCCATTATCCACCATTTCACAACCTTCAATCATCTTCTCAAGCTGCTCTTCTTCGTTCATTCCCCGTATTTCCTCAGCTCCACCAATGTATTTCTTCCCCACAAACACCCTTGGCAAACAACCACCACTAAAGCCATCTCCCATTAGCTCTTTCAACTCCTCCTTAAACCCCGAATGCATGGATACATCCCTCTCATCAACCTTAATATTTAATCCCTTTAAAATAACTCTAACATGGCAACAATCCTCATAAGTCTTCCTCACCCCTCTGAGGCTTGTAAAGTATAAAACCACCTTCTCCTTAGCAAACACCTCATGTTTATAACCATTTAAACTCTTGGAATCCGTTAAATCCGATGCCTCATTGTTGCCGGCCAAGGCCTGCTCTTTCTCACTCACAAATGGCTTGAGGTGAAATGGATTAGCCAGCGGTAGCTCTTCCAATGATTTCTTCAATTGGGTAATGATATCTGGATCAAACTCGGATACTATTGAAGCCCCATCAGAATTGGAATTTGATTCAGATTCATTTTCCGCAATCTCCATCCACAATGGCCTAGGAGAAGCTTTACCATTTTCCTGCACCTTTGGAGTGGGATAATCCAACAATGATGGAACTGAATTGGGGCCAACACCGAAAGAAAAGCTACGAAAATGGCGATGATGAAGAGGGCTAGTGTCTTCGAGTCCTTCCATTAACTCCCACGTATTGATCGTCTCTGGTTCCCCTGGTGGGGTTTGAATTGGGGTTCTTGGAGCAACTTTTGGTATCTTTTCGTCGATCATTTTCGACCATGATTTCGCCTCGATCATTCCCATTGAAAAGTCCTTGTTTATCTTTTCCTCATCAGTTTCATCACATGTATTCATGTAATCAACTGGAGCATTATTATCGATATGGTCATTTTGATGGAAGGAATCGAGCTCGAGAGAATTCAATGTGGTGGAGGTGAGAGCTACGATGTGGTATGTATCACCTTGGCGCTGCGGCGGGTGGTGTACGTGCATCGAGTAGCTTCGGGGAATGGGTGCCAAAGCCTCCTTACAGTTCCGGCATACCGGTTTTTGCTTTGAAGTAGCGCAACCCATTGAGAAAAACCTACCAAAAATATTGAAATTGCTATGCAGTAATAACAGTTGAAAATTTAAACAAAAGGGTTGGTCAATCAATGTAAAGATACTTTATGATTGCGTGTATGAGAGAGAGAGAGAGAGGGGATATTGAAAATTGGGAAACAGATTTAAGAACATTCCCAATTGGATGAGCATGATAGGCGAGGGACTGTATAGAGATTCCAAGATTTAAAATGGAAATCAAGGAATTTATAAATGGTGAAATTGAGTGAATTAGATTAATTGTACCTGCTATGCAGAGATAAACAAAAATATACTACTATATTAAAAGAAGATTTGATTGGATGAATGAGAGTAACAGGATTGGGAGTAACGAAATATACAGAAAAAAAAGGACACAGAATGGTCCATTAATGGAAATCTCTTACATGAAGCTCTCATCTTTCTTTACGCGAGAGAGAACCTAAATGCTTAGAACAAAGGTACCCTTTTGGAATGAGATGATAAATTTATGAAAAGATTGAAACTTTTCCCAATTTCAGATAGGATTAGTGAAGTTGAAGAAGCAAGTCTTTTCAGAGAAACACGAGAGAGATCATAATTAGAAGAAGAAAACAGAGTGAGGAAGTGGAAAATTACAAAAAGGAAAAGGAAAAAGATGATGAATCGAGGGGGAGCATCAAAAGATGACCTTTTCACAAGAAGTGCAGCTACCTCGCCCTTTCCCCCTCCAACCACCCCTCTCTCAGTCTCTCTCTAGAAAGAAAGAAAAAGAATACAAAAAAAGGTCGTCGCCATAAATCAAACGACCCCGCAGAAGGTCTGAAAGAAGGGCTGCATATCAATCAAAAAGCCATTCTTTGGGGATGAAATGATTATATACAATGAATATAAATACACTCTCATTCATGTCGTCCGCCGGAGAACCGAAATGAACGAACCGACTATAGCGACGAAAAATTGTTATATCGACAGTTTTTTTCGTCGTTATAATATAGACTGATTTTTTATATTATATCAACGAAAAAATCGTCGTTATAGCCGGTTCGCTCTCTCCGATTCGCTATAGAGAGCCAAACCTCATTCCTAAAACATGACTAAAGACATAAATTTTTTTATACTTAAAAATATGAGTAACCAACCGTTCATAATATAAAAGATAAGTATGTTATATAATTTTGTGGGGATATATTTAAATTTTTTTACTCTTTATTCTATTTTTATTTTTTTTAATTTGTGTAAAAATTATTCTATGCACATTTTTTTGAGGATAGAGAGAGTATATAAGGAGAAAGCTGCTAATATAAGGCATGCAATTTTATATAAAAACTATAATTAAAGAATTTTTTTATATATAAAACTTAGTCCTAGAGAGAAACTATATCGTTTTACTTTGGTTTACTAAATAGTCTTAGTCAAATTTGATTTACGTTTTTACCGTATATAACTATATAAGTATATGATCTTTCTCTTGTATGATAATATAATGGAGTTCACTTACTATTTATATAAGAAGGATCTTGTATAACAAATATCAAATTTCAATTAAACAAAAACACATCTATGTATGACCCTATGTAAGAGCTAGCAATAAGCTGGATCTAAAAAAAATATCAACAAATCAATTTCCTGCCAAAATATATATATTCACCCGAATAATTTCATAAAATACATTTATTATTGATTATATATATATATATATATATATATATATAATCAATAAAAAACTAATTTTTGTTTCTTTTTTTTTTAAAAAAATATTTATTGTGTAAGGCTAAGTTTGTTTGCAATAAGTATACTTGGGATAGAATTATTAATCTCAAATATCTTATTTATTTTTCATAAAATAATTTAAGATGTAAAATTATTTAATATCATATTCTACCTGTATTATAACGCGTCAAATGGAACATGAAGGAAGAGAGAAGAGAATTGATATGGAGGAGAAACGCGGAAATTATTGGTTGAATGACTCGTTTCAAGTTCCACCACCTCAAGGCTCAAACACGTATGGCCAAGGGACAAATACAATTCGCGTTGTTTTGTCATCTGCGATTTACGTTTTCACCGCTGAAGACGACAACGTACGTGTAAATGGCTTAACACACAAACCATAAACTAAGTAACATATCTCTGTCTCTGTCTATGTACTACTCTATTAAGCAACTGTTCCAGTATTAGTTCAGACAGGCTTTAATTATCACCGCTGACTTGTATTCTCATCAATTCTCAAAACTAATTTTTGTTTCTTTTTTTTAAAAAATAATATTTATTCTCCAAAGTTATATTTGTTTGTAATGAGTATAACACTATTAATTTCAAGTGTCTTATTTATTTTTTATAAAATAATTTAAGTTGTGGGATTATTTAATATCATGTTCTACCTGGTATTATAATCTATACTATTTAAAATGAACCTCAACCTTTTTCATAATATCATGTAATTTTTGTTTTCATAATATATTATTGAAAGAAAGTGTACTAAATGCAATTAAGTTGTCATGTACCCAAATTTAACACCCATTAGTAGTGCAGGGGTGCATGTTAATTAAAGGGTATCGAGCTAAGAGATACTTCACGCACGCTTTTGTACATAAAATGTGAGAAAATATTGTATTCAATTATACAACACGCTTACACATTTATATGGTGTGTTCCTCACAAGTGTCGATGGTCGTACAAGGTGAACGAGTCTCATTGCGTATAGATCATAAATAATCATGCATCACATAATGTAACCACTAGTGTTAATTAGTGTAGCACCACGGTAAATTAAAGTTTGTTAAATTTATGAATTTAAAACGGTTGAAGCAATAGTTGGTGGGACTGGGACTGGGACTGGGAATTGGGATGGAGTGTCGGTAGCTTCAGCGTTTATGGCCTCCCCCACTTCCAACAATTAACTAACTAGCCTCTTATACTAACATGTCTGTTTCGGCAAATTTAATATTGGATTAATTAATCATGTAAATATATACTAATATATTTAGTTTAATTTTAGCACCTTGTACGTACTCATTCTAAAATTAGAAATATATTTTGATTTTTTAGAATCAATTCGTAAAATTAATTATATTTATCAAACTATCATGACTTTTTAGAAATTTTATTTATTCAAAGTTATTTCTAATATTAGCTAAAAATGTAGTAATTGGTGGCATGATAGTACTCCATTAACTAAGCATTAAAGCTAAAATTATTATTACTTCCTCCGTTGAATCTTTCTTATCCAGTTATATGTTTCAAACTTAGATTATATATTTATTTTTATACCGTAAAATGACATGAAATGGAAAAGAGCTCAACTTTAAACTCCTCACGGACGAGTAAGCCGACATTTGGACAGCCTGTTTCGGAAGCTTTAATAATTTCGGACTGAGAAGATTAGTTCGACGCTATAACGACATAAATGAAGAGATTTCTTTTTCGGCCTAAATCTTAAATTTATTTCAAAAGGATATTACTGTCTCACAAATTTTGTGGGAGCCAAAATAAATACATTTCAACAATTCCTACCTATTAAAATGATTAAAATTATAAAGTAAATACAATAATAAATAACAAAATAGAAAAAGTGCATAGGTTTAATCTTGGGGGTAAGCTTGTCATATTATTTTCAGTAGTCACATGGCTAGGCCCACCTAATACATATTGTACTAAGCCCAAAGCCCAAAAGTCAGATGGACCCAATCCAAATACAGTCCTTACAAAATCCTTCGGCTCATTGTCATTGGCTTAGTTAAATAATCAGAATTCAAGTTTACAAAATACTCTCTGTATTCCAAAGAGAAAGATGAGAATTTATATTCATGTTGATCTCTAAAATAATTCTTACATTTATAGTGATGAATTGATAACCAAACTTTCATATCAAGGTAACCAAACTGTCATATCAAAGTAACCAATCATCCTACCCACTTTCAAATTTTTCTTAGTGCAGTTGGTAATCAAACCTTCAAATCAAGGTAAGCAAACCTTTATACCAAGGTAACCAACTGCACCAAGACACCTGCAATTTTTTCATAGTGTAGTTGGTAGCCAAATCTTCAGACCAAGGTAACTAATTCAATTTTATTAAGTTACCAATTTCGTTGAATGTGATGCAGTTGGTAGCCAACCATTCATACAAAGGTAACCATTTTATTATTTATGAGTTACAAAATAGTTATAAAAAAAATTTCAGAACATTAATAGTTACATCTATTTATTTTTAAACTTTTTGTTGGGCGAATCTTTTTCTTATTCTCATTGGCAACGGAGATTCACGGCGGTGTAGCGGCGGACTATTATTTCAAAGTGTATGTGAGGGAGATGAAGATTTGAATTTGAATTATTATTTTGAATTTGAATTTGTTTTTGTTGTTAAATCCAAATATTTGAATTTAAATTATTAATTATGGCAGTTATTTGTCCTTGATTTTAGGTTTCCTTATTAATGTGAATTGTACTATTTTTGTAATAATTATATTGTTTTTGTAATTATTTGTTTGATATATTTTTTTTGTAATTATTTTTTATTTATTGTATATTTATGTAAAAGACCTTACAAAATTATAGTCCTATCGGCATATCACATTTATTGCCACTAGTCAGAAGTCCCCGAGGAACACACTGCTTGTATAATTTCTATTAAATTACTAATTTTACAGGTATATATAATTTGAACTTGCACAGAATAAGATAGGAATATCTTTAAAATCAAATGATAAATTGGAAATTCTTAAAACTTCGGAAGATAAATAAGGAGAGTAAATGAGGGCGGGTTCCAAAATTAGAATTTGTATTGATAAATGACAACACACACACACACTCATTTCAAAATTAAAGATGTATTTTTACGATATGTTTCAAAATTAGAAATATATTTTTATTTTAATATTATAAAGTAATATAATATTTTTAATTTGTCATTATTTATTTACTATCATTCTCAATATTACACCACTACTATCAAATTCTTAACTAATGCTAAAATTATATTTGAGAACATAAAATTATTCTTATTCTTGATTTTACAATAAACAAGTTATCCTGATACTTTACACACAATAAGCAAGACCTAACCAAGTATTTGCAATTAGATCCCACTAGTAACTTTGGTCTATGAAAATATAAATATACTTTGGCAATATTCATGTAAATGGAATCATCCCCTTGAAATTAATGCCACCCCGATTATACTCCCATGCAAGAGGTCAACAAACATACCAATGATTATAAATTCATGAATTAAGTCAATATGTATGCAGCAGTTTTTAGACTAATTAAACATGCATATAATATAGCCTAATTGGGTACCCGTCATTAACCGGTACTGTGTTAATTTATTTTTTAATTATTTTTTTAACTACAATTATCAGAAAAAAATATAAATTATAGAGTAAGTTTGAACAAAAAACTGTAAAAAAAATATATTTTTTATTGAAAAAACACTGTAAACTGTTTACTGTATTTTTTCAATAAAAAATATACTTATTTTTACAATTTTTTATTCAAACTTGCTCTATTATTTTTTATCATTTTTTTCTTATAATTATGGTTAAAAAAAAAATAAAAAAATAACACATGTACTGGTCGTTAGTCCGGTACAATGTGTACCAGACGCACCCCAACCCTGCATAGCCAAGTACCACCAACTAGCTAGCACCATATATACAAATAATTTTGAATTTTCCGCTCACTCAATAATTCATCTGAACTGTCCAAAGTTTAAGAAAAATCTCACCGTTCATACAGTGCCTGAGGCACGGGACACATCTAGCATATATATATCAAATAATGTCGCAGTTCATAATGTCTCAGAAATGAGGATCAGGAAAAGAACTATTTACTATAAACAAGGCTCGGCCCTACAACATCAAGGAGTTTGTTTAATTACTGCAATGGTGTCTAGTTGACATGCATGCATATATAAACTCTGTGCATGTGTGTTAGAGGTGAGAGATAGAGAGAAGAATGCACATGGGAACACGAGAGGGCATGTTAAGTAGATATCTACATAAGAGCAGTCGTGTATTAATTAATTAAATCAAGAATTTTGAAATAATTAGCAAACAACAAGAAATTAAAAGACTTGGAGGCAACCCTTATTCGGAAGGGAACTTGAGAATAATGTGGTGTTTAATATATTTTTACAGTTTTACACATTGACGGACTCAGAATCTATTTCTAGTAAGGGCATATTTTTTTGAGGTGAAATTTAGCGACATAAAGAGCGATAATTTGAATATTTAATATTTTTTCAGAGTAATAGTAGTTTAAATTATTATTTTTGCCCAAGTTTAATTTTTTTTTATAAATTTGCCTCTTTCAGTTTTTAAATTTTATTTTTGCTTCTCTCACTATACCTAGATATTAAAAAAATCGAGCATAGGCAGTGTCCTATTTGCCCTCCAAGTATATCCGCCAGTGACTTTATACAGTGGCGAAGTCACATACAAGGTTGTGGGGTTAATTGACCCTACTAAAAACAATTATTTTATAATCTAACGTAAATTTTAAAATTTTTAAGTATTATATATAAATTAACCCAACTAAAATTTTATAAATTTTCTGTTATACGGGGTCAAATTGAAAGTTTATAATTTTGTCAATCAAATTTTAATATTTTAAACTAAATAATAATCTAATTTATATTATTTTTAAAAATAAATAATGAATTACTTACTTATGAACAGTTGCGATTAAAAAAGCCTATTAATTATGAGTCAATATAGTGTATATATACCATATATTATTACTTATTATATTGTCATTGTAATATGGTATATATATATATGTATATATATATATATATATGTGTGTGTGTGTGTGTGTGTGTGTGATCCGAAAGTATAAAGTTTTAAAAAAATAGCTCAGGGGCGCTGCCTTTGAACCCCGCTAATTTTTTTATAATGTAGTAATTTTGACTCCACTGACAAATATTTCTGATTTCACCACTAGCTTTACATCTGATTCGATAAGAGGATAAAATTATTTGATAAAATTTTATTTGCCTCTTATAATCTCTTAACCGGTAAGAGAAATATATAAATCTAAAATCATTAAGAGTTGTCTCTTAATAAAAAATTTAAATCTATGGAGTCTCTGTAAATATTGTACTCCTTCATTCCAAATTTTAAGATCATTATTGAGTTTTGAAAAGTCAATTTGAGATATTTTTAAATTTAAAAGTCATTCAAATATTTATAATTTTTAATTACCAAACTGTTTTTTAAGTTCAAATATTATTTCATTAAGATAATCTAATTTATTAAGATATACTAACTTATCAAATTGGTTTAATTTTATCAAACACCACCTAGGGGTGCTAAAAAAATTCAATTTTTTTAATTTTTTACCGAACCGATTGATACCAAAACCGGTGGTATCGATTTTTTTCGGTACCGAATGTTTGATTTTTTTACACTTTTCTGTACCGGTAGCGGGAAGGAACTTTTTGAATTTGGTAAATACTGAAAAAACCAAAATTTAATAATATAATAATTAATATTTTTTATTTTGTATTTTTATATATTAAATAAAATTTTTTATATATTAATAATTTCTATATAATACTCCCTCCTATTCTGATTAAATGACGTTTTAAGGAGTTTAATTTTATTCTATATAAGTGTTGTTTTGGAATCTCTATGCAATATTGTATTATTTTTTCCTAATTTACCCCTCTATTTAATATGCTTAGTAAATGCAATTGTGGAGAGAGAAATAATTAATTAGGGACACAAAAGATATTTTGTATTATTTCTTAATAAGTGTGCTTCAGTCTAAAATGTCATTTAATCTGAAAAGGAGGGAGTAATAGTTTTATTATTTTTTTTACATATATTAATAATATTTTGTAGTTTTATTTTATATATTAATTATTATTAATAGTTAATGATTTCTTAGTTTAAAAAAAATTAATATATAAAAACTATTTAATTATTATTAATAATTATATATATTACCATGCGGTATAACCGAAAACCGAACCGAAAATACCGGTACCGATTTTGTATCGAATCGGTACCGAAACCGGTTCCGGTTCCGGTTCTTACTTTTTCGTTAATTTCGAATCGGTACTGTGACGCCCCCAAAATTAGGTATACATCACCCACCTTGAGTCGCCAGATACATGGTACAAAATTCAAATACAACTTACTAATATCACTGTCGTGTACAATACGACAAAATATAACTGTGAGTTTGAATACAATTATTGTCTACTAGAGATCATACAAACTCAAAAGGAGTCCTCAATAACAATTATTGTCACACTATTTAACAGAATAGTGAGGACTACTAATACTATTCTCTGGTCCATCACTCCGTTCCCCGACTCGTCCCAGCTATATTCTCATTTCCTGAAGAGAACAGTGAAAGAAAGGGTGAGCTCAACTAGCCCAGTAAGAAATATTATGACTAAGATAATGCAGAATAAATTATCATTAGCCTTCAACAGTGTCAAACTGATAAAATACAATAAACATCAAGTTTAACTGCAGCGGAACCAGCAATCCATTAAAAGAGTCAAGTAAAAAATAAAAACTACTATCTTTTATGATTTAAAAGGTTTTTCATCACTGTTATAGCTGAGACTCAACTTAATAAATATTCCACATCATTGAATATCCCCTGCACTACGGCCAATGATATTCTTTAGTATCACGACCACAATTATTCATGCACTACGGGCCAAGAATATTTGTGTATTCATTAATGGTCATGATCATGCCAACAACTGTCAATCAATGCACTACGGGCCAATAAGGATTTTTAATTTTTATATCATTTGTAATATTACGGTCATGATTACACCGAATAATCCCTGGTCATAATCATACCAAGTCACAGATGACTTTCAACAAAATATAAACATGAGGATGATGACAATGATATAAAAATTCAATAAAACAAGTTCAAGAATTATTTTATCCAGAAATTATTAACGTCCAAATTGTCAACATGATACTATTTTGTAGAGTAAAATTCAAGAATGATCAGAAGAATATTTTCATGAAAGGATACTGGATGAAGCACAAATATCAAGGATATTTCACTAATTTCATGGAGTATAGAAGTCAGAATTTTAATCAACTGAGTAATACCGAATATAATAACCAAAGATATCACCATGCATGCGATAGAGACCGCACAGATAGGTTATTCCAGCAAAATAATAATAACGGAACCAGGTCAGGTGAAATTCACACCGACAGGATGTTCCAACAGAAAAATAAATGCGGAATAGTAAATGATGGAACTAGGTCCGGCGTATAGCACAGACAGGATATTCTGACAGAAATGTAAAGACGAAATAGTAAATGGAACCAGGTCCGGCGTATAGCACAGACAGGATATTCCGACTGAAATATAATGACAGAATAGCAAATGGATGTCACCAAGTATAGGGTATTCCGCGTATACAGGTTATTCCAACAGAATAATAATGAATGGAATAACATAAGAATTTCACCATGTATAGGGTATACCGCGTATACAGGTCATGTATAGGGTATGCCACTTTTACAGGTTATTCCAACAGAATAACAAAGAATGGAATAACATAAGTTCTCTTCAAGAAGAAAGAATAACACCCCTTACTTTATTAGGAGATTGAAAACTGCAGTAGTGTTGTAACCGGATACTCTTCTTCTTTCGCTCTTATTCTCTATATACTTTCTCTCTGTATAGCTTGAACGAATTCGTGAAAAATAATGAAGCCCTAGGCCTCTATTTATAGAAGATTTATTACTATTTACGAAAGTATTTACTATTTATGAAGGTAATTACTATTGACGAAGGTAATTACTATTTACGAAGGTAATTACTATTTATGAAGGTAATTACTATTTACGAAGGTAATTACTATTTACAAAGGTAATTACTATTTACGAAGGTAATTACTATTTACAAAGATAATTACTATTTACGAATGTAATTACTATTTATGAAAGAGACTCTTAGATGATAACATATGGCCCCCCATAAATAATTAAACTTACCACAAACGTCTAATAATAGACTCTTTATATACATCAAGGATTGAATAAAAATTACCAGAAATCATTTTATTTTTAATCAATACATATTTAATCTTTCAACAATTATTAATCATTTATAACTTGTCGTCTCAATTATTGTTTAAATAATATAACATATTATACAGATGATACTGTGACAATAATTGAATCAATAATATAAGAGATATGATGCAGCAATTACTGTAGCAATAATTGAGTATAGCTGAGTGACTTCTCACGTAAGCATCAATAATCAATACCGTGTGCTACTATGCAACAACGCGTATTACTGTACTTTTACTACCGAGTAGTTCAACAGTTTTAACGGTAACACCTCCGCCGTTATTTTATAGAAAGATAATTTTGTCGTTTTCTAACTACGACAATACTTCCGTTGTGAGGTTCACCAATGATTGTGCCGTCGTACGAATATTCCCCGACAAAAAGAATATTCCCCGACCAAACGAATATTTTATAACAACTTGCGTACTTTGCAAAATTTATAAATATTACCCACAACTATAACATTATATCAAATTTATTCCATAATATTCAAAAATAATAATTATAAAAATTCATCTTTATTTATAAAAACTGGGGTCTTACAGGTACCGGTTTGATATTTTCAGTACCGATTCGATTTTTTACCGATGAGCACCCCTACACGTAGGCAAGTTGACGTGCATAATTTACATAATTTGCCTTGAAAAGGGTTCAATACCAGTAACATCTAAAGTTCAAGGGCAACCTTTGCATTTTACCCTATATACATGCATACATGAATCTTACAAAAAAATAAAATAAAATTTATAAAAAAACATTAATATATATCATATATATACGGTCCCTTTTCCTAGTGAACCAGAAAAAACGAACTAAAGACGAATCTATTATAGATACGATTTTTTGAGATATAGCGACGGTTCAAACTGTCGCCATATAACTATGTCATCAGTTTTGTATGCTATAACGACGAAAAAAAATCATTGTTATAGTCGGTTTGCTCCCTATGGTCCACTAGAGAAGGGAACCACATATATAATTTAAAAAAGAAACTTATAATTAAATTATTTTTATAAACAGAAAAAATATAAAAAAAAAAAAAAAATAAGCCGTGGCTAACACGGTTCGAAGCTTGTTATGTTGTAACAACCTGGACGTATAATTAAGATTAACAACTGACAATGCCTTCAATTCACTAAAAAGCTTGGTTGTCAAATGTCAGGTTTCTAATTCAATATTGCATATATGATCCAATCTAATTCCTAACTAAATTTTACTTTAGATTTCTAATAACACGAAAAAATTACACGTTTACCTATGATCCAAAACAAAAACATCTAGCAAATCACTACTACCTAGTCTACAAGTATAATCTTTTTTCTTCTTCTATTTTTTTTTCTAATTTTTCCTCTCTTCGCCATGGATCATGATTGAGGTTTTCACAGGCTATAATTAAGTGTATATATATATATATATATATATTCAAATACTTAATTTTAAAATAACTAAAACGGTAAATTCAAAAAAAAAAGAATATTTATAATACAATATGGTTCATGAAACATAAATATAATTGTTTACTCAATTGGAGTGTGTATACCTTCTTTTAATTTTTAATAATTTTCTCTCAAATTATTAAGAGAAAGAAAAGAAACAGAAATATACTTCCGAAAGCAATCATTAAAAGAAAGAAAGTTGAGAAAATGCGACAACTTCACATTGCAGGTGAGTAGAATCTCTCTCTCTCTCGAGTACGTAGTAATATATACTCGCAAATATATATGTATACATATATACAAAACCACTCTTCCAATTCTCTCTCTCTCTCTCAAAATAATATCGCTGTTTTCCGGTGATTTCTTCACACCACACACATGTTCATCTTCTCCGATCCCTCCCTAACTAATCAAGATCTATCTATCTCTATAACATAAGATCAATATATATATATATATATATATATATATATTCATCAAATAAAGAAAGAAACATTTATAAGAAGTTTCCATATATATGATTTTCAGTGATCATCAAATCTCCTTCCAGCAGCTCCAAGCTGATCATCAGCCCATGTTTCATCAAAACTATGATCAACCTTCCATCTCTCTCCATTCTCTCTCCTCTTTTCCACCCCAAGATTTCCAAGGTTTGTTAATTCTCTCTCTCTCTCTCTCCTCCTCTCAATATATACACAATTAATATGATCATTAGTTAATAACTATATATATGTATGTTTTTTATCAGGTGTTTTACCTGTGCTGATGAGGAGGTCGATGTCATTTTCAGGCATGGAGAGGTGCGAAGAAGTGCGGGGAGACGACGACATGTCGGATGACGGATCACAACTAGTGGCAGAAAAGAAGAGGAGGCTCAACTTGGCACAGGTTAAGGCTCTGGAGAAGAGTTTTGAGTTGGGTAACAAACTTGAGCCCCAGCGAAAAATTCAGCTGGCTAGGGCTCTGGGGCTGCAGCCCAGACAGATTGCTATTTGGTTTCAGAACAGGAGGGCTCGCTGGAAGACTAAGCAATTGGAGAGAGATTATGATATCTTGAAGACACAGTTTGATGCTCTCAAGGCTGACAATGATTCTCTCAAGTCACTGAACAAGAAACTTCATGGAGAGGTAATAATTAGGGACTAGTATTGAATCTTATTCCTTAAACCTATATATATATATATATATATATATATATATATATATATATATATATATATATATATATATATGATCGATCATCAGTTATATATGAATAATTTTTTATTGGGTGAAATCATTATTTTTCTAATCCTGTAAAAATTGTTGTAGTACTTGTGGATATTCTTGGTTAATTAGTATAAACATCAAGGATGCTGATTTCAGTCACCAAATCGGCAGTCTAAAAAATAAGTTGCATTTGTACAATAGATGGTGACATTGTGAATGATTTTTGTTATTCAAGTATTATGAAATTGAACTTCTCTCTTCTACAAATGGAACTCATTTTTATAGCACTATTCAAATAAATTGTCCAATTTGAACGGATTGAAAATCCAAATCCAACAACATGAGGCATGATCAATTCTCCTCCTTATAATTGTTTGTTTATCAATAGTTAGGTTGTGTTTGTTTGGGTCTGATTGTCTCTGTCCAGTAAGATGATAATTTTATTTGACAAATTTTTTATGCCTTTGAATGATTTTTTCCCTCCTTTTCATTTAGACTCCAACCTAAGTCTAAATTATACAGATGCAACCAAGTTCCTTTGTTGTCCCTGATCACCTCTCCTCCTCTATTAACAAGTGATCTAACCAAGGAGCCCAATCAGATAAATTTTATGAATTATGAATTTTTTATTACAAAGAAAATAGATAAAATTTGATAATGGTAAAATTGGGGCGGGAGGAAGAGAGAAGCTGTGTATAGATTTGCATATTTGAACTCTTCTTTTTTCACCTATCATTCCAAACAGAGACTCCTCCCTCACTTTTCATGGCAAACCTTGTCCGATTAGAAGTGAGCTTTTGCCTTTGCCACAGCTAAGGCATGGGCATGATTTTTCTCAAAGACTCCTGTGATTGCTTTGCCTTTGCCCTCTTATCTTTTGAGATCATGGCCGACGATGGAGAAGAGAGCTTTTGGGCCTGAAAGAGACCTGAGGTTGGATTTGGCATGGTGGTGTATGGTCCTAAGGGTGTAATTCCATCTTGCAAACTCTTGATCCTAGAGGCACAGTAAAATATTATTATGAAAAATTAATTATCAAACAACATTTATTCGTTCAGATACAATTCTAGACGGATGCTCTATATTATGTCTAAACTGTTCAGATCTTAATATTCAATTTATCAAACACAGCCTTAGCATCATGCACTAGATTATATATTAAATTTATACATGTCTAAAGAAGAAGAAAAACAATGAAATAAGAAAGGATGAATGCCCAGTTGGATTTGCCTACTGATGATCGAACCTTTTTCATGATTTCTAAAGAATTTAATACGGTTCTGCATACGGAGATTAATCCGTCTTGTTTAATTATATGTTGTAAAGCTACCCATGATATGATCTCAAAAGTTTCTGTTTTACTTTACTTTTATTTAACTAGTTTATGAGTAATTAACCATATTTAACCTTAATTACTCCATTCTATGAATACTCATATATTATATTATTGGTGCAGTTATTGGCTCTTAAAGGTAGAGAATCAAGTAGTGGAAATAGACCCATCAACCTCAACAAAGAAACTCATGAGGGTTCTTGGAGCAATGGAAGTGATGAGAATAGTTGTGATCAAGTCGACATAGCAGGTACGTACTAATCATAACTATATATGTATGCATGCCACAAGAACTATAAACACAATCTGCAGAAACTCAAGCAATAGCCTAAAATTAAACGTCTCTTAATTATAATATTAGTATTCCAAGTGAAAATTATAAGTACATCTATAATTCCTTAATTAATTAATTAATTAATTGGACCTAATTAAAATATAATAATACAGGTCTAACTCAAATATTCCTTCAAAGCTCATCATCCACACCAGACCTCCAGCAATCTCATGAGAGACTCAATCAAACAGTTACAGTTCCAGACAAAACCTTCTGCAGCATGTTCAATGGCATCGATGATCACCCCGATTTCTGGCCATGGCCTGACCAACATCAAAATTTTCATTGAGTGATGATTAAATCAACCACGTAATCAAAACCAATATCATGCAGCATTTTCCTTTTCTTTTAATCTTTTTTTGGCTGAATTTGTAGAATATTAATTTGTGTATAGCAATATTGAATCTATACATGCACTTGAGCTTGAAATGTACAATATAAATTATCAAATTCCCATATATTTTGTGAGATATTACTATACATTATTTTTGCAAGGCACGTAGGACCAGTTGGGCAAAGAGATTAGAATAATTACGATCGTATTATAAAAAAATAATAATAAATAAATAAAACAAAAAATTCAAGCTACATGTGACATGTTACATTACACCAACCGGTGAGTGGGTCTTCTGCCCTGGCATGGGCCATGAATTTTCATAATAAAACAAACCACAAAAAGAAAATAAAAAGATTCTCTAGCACCTAGATATACCTAGCGCGTGTATATATATATATATATATATATATATATATATACAACACGGATCAGGTCCGGGAGTCCGGACCAGATACAAAATCCGGATCCAATTTTTTTTTTTTTGGGTAGAACAACTAAAATAAAAATAAAATTATGGAACTAAAATTTTTTCATAATACAGTGTTTTGGGTGTGTTTTTAATACCTACACCAACCAATGTTGTATGTACAGTCTGCCCAGACTATACAAACATATTTTGTTATACGTATCCAAATCACACCCAAAACACTGTATTATGGAAAAATTCAAGTTCTATAATTTTTTTTTAGTTGTTTTAAAAAAAAAGCAAAAAAAAAAGTCCGAATTTTGTTAAAATCCGGGAGTCCAGACCTGATCCGGACTCTCTCTCGATATATATATTTATATTTATATATAGGGATTCCATCCACAACAACCGGTTGTTGGGGAGCAACCCCTTTTGGCCCAGCCGCTACAACTTGTACCGGCTTTAGATAAATTTTTTTTTTATAAGCCGCTACTAGCGACTGGGCAAAAAAGGGTTGCTCCCAACAACCGATTGCTGTGGATGGATACCTTTATATATATATATATATAAGTCATCACTTTGACTTTGTGGTTTAAAAATTCAAAGCAAGTCCTCAGAAGAAGGTTTAGTTGATTACTTAAGTGAAGATTAAAATTAGGTTGATGGAAAAATATATATATATATATATATACACACGGTTCTCTAGCGAACTAAGGAAATAAATTCAAAAATAAATCGACTATAACGACAGATAAAATCGTCATTATAGTATGAAAAGTCCATTTTTTTATGTTATAACGACGATTTTGTATGTCATTATAATCGGTTCGTTTTTTAGTTCATTTTCTTGTTCGTTGGAGAAACAAGTCGTAAATATATATATATATATATATATATATATATATATATATATATATATATATGTATGTATAGTTGGCCCGGCTCTCTCTAACGAACTGGAGGGAGCGAACCGGCTATAGTGACGGTTTTTTCCGTCGCTATAGCATAAAAAATCGATTTTCTATGCTATAGCGATCGAGAAAATCATCATTATAGTCAATTTATTTTTAGTTCGCTCTTTTCAATTCGCTAGAGAAACAGATTGTGTATAGTTGGGCTAATTAACTAAATATAATGGCGAAAGAATTGAATAAATGAAAGGAATAGGAATAGGAATAGGAATAGTACACAAATTCCAAGCGGGGAAGAGGCCAAATAGATCGGAATTAGAGATGGAAGAAAAACAAAAGAAGGGTATTTGAGTTTACCTTGGGAATTAACGGGACGGGACATTTTCTAAGAAAGAGACTTTTAGTTGCATCTCTTTTTCTTTCCTTTCCTGAGGAGGGAAAGTGCATGTCAGACTGTTTTGAAAAAAGAATCCATGTGACCCACTGCCAAAACTCTTCCTCTTCATCATCCTGTACTATCTAATATATTATTATATATAATATATATTTAAATATTTAAATAAAAATATTAATAGTGGTATATTAATATTCAATTATTTAAAAATAAAACAATAATATATATTAGAATTTTAATATGGCTTTATAATTTGAAAATAAAAATATCTTTAATTTTAAAACAGACTAAAATTAATAATAATCTCTAATTTTATATTAGAGAGGAAGAATATTGATGTGAATTCCAAATTAAGCAGTAATTAAGGAATAGTCCAAAAATAGATTACAAATTTAATGTAACTTGGTAAGGGTTACGGTAAGTCTTTAAGGTGGGTTCAAGAGTTAAGGTTTGAATATATAATTGAGCAATAATACTATGATAACTAAAATATAATTACAAAAAAGAGATATAAAATGGTGTGTATATTTGTTGTTTGTTACCGTTATTAGAACCACCCATATGTAGCAAATCATCTATTAATTATATTTTGACACTTGATTTTGTAAATTTTTTTATTAAAAATTATTTATTAGTGTAGCAATACTCAATGATCATTGAGAATCCATGCTTGCGGAACACCTTTTTATCCGACCTTCCTCAGTCCTTAGGAAGTTTCCTCTTTATCTTATAGCGGGGTCTTGATAGCTAGGATCTAGAGAGTTTTTCTGTCCTTTTGCTAGAAAAGAGCTCATCAACCTATTTCTGAAAAATCACCTAATTTATAAAAAGAAGAAGAAGTAAAAAAAATAAACAATTGCGTACAAATTAATCTAAAACTTGGCACGACGTACTACTAAAAGTCTACTATTGTGAACCATATATACATATATAGGTTTGTTTCTGACTCTTAGGTTGTTTGTTTGCAAGGATTATATTTAGGATATTACTATTAATCTCAAATGTTTTGCATGTTTGTTATCAAATTTAGATTTAGGACTATTAGTCTAGAAATTATAAAATGACTTAATAGTCTTGAGATTATAATTATATTTCCGGGATTATAATCCTATAATTAATAGTCTTGAGATTATAATCCCGAAATTATAATCTTACAAACAAACATAGTCTTACTGTCAATTAAACTTTAGTTAGCTAGCATGCATGGGTAACGTGATGACTGGGAAAACATTGGCACAAAAGCGTGAAATGTGTGAAAAGATGGGTTTTACGTGAAAATCATGCATGGTAATTAACCTAGAGTGCTCACCAAATTAGTGGCCTATGACTCTTTGGAGTGGAGTACACCATTGACCATAAACAAATACTATCCAAGAATGTATATATACGTGTCAAAAAGAGAATATAATATAGGAAAGCTTAATATTTTTAGTTAAGACTAATTAATTGGATTCAAAACATGCATATAGATTAGGCATTCTCCCATGCATATATATGTAAACCCTAAATTGACATGACTTTTCCAATATCCTTCTTTTAATTATTCGTTACTATTTCGCATGATCGCAATTAGCATACTTAATTAGGATTTGCTAGGCGTAGACAATAGTAAAAGGACAGCAGAACTAGGAATCTATCAAAAAAGGTATTGTTATAATATCAAATTGACTTTTGAAGTCAATGACATGTTAAATTTTAAATTGATGTAAATTTATTTAATTTTAATTGATACAATTATTATAATTATATAATACATAACAAAAATTATTAATGGTAAAAACTATATAACATGACTGGGCGAGGTACATTGCAAGTGATGCCTTCCCATTTACAATGACATTCGGAAGTGTTTAGTGGAATGTTAAAATTTCCCAGGCCACCAGCCGCTTCCTGCCTAGTAGAGCTTGCGCCTCAGTTGTTGACGTTGAGGATGTATATATTAGAGTAAAAGCTGCAGCTAAAGCCATATTAGCTGCATGCCATGCACGTAATACGATTATATATATATATATATATATATATATATATATATATATATGCCAACTAGGCAACTACTAGTATTGAAAAAATAAAGGAGAAAGGCATGCACCATGTTGATTGTTGAATGGATGATTAAGTGGATAATGCTGCTGCTGCACAATTAATTAATATATAATGTGCTAGCTGTGTACTTGTTCATGCTCAGATTAGACCAGGGGAATGACCTAGAGAGTGAATCCATGGTCATCCGTACGTACGTCAAGCAAGTAATTTTCATAAAACATTAGAAATGGATACTAGCTATCCTAGTACGTACGTACGTACGTCTTCCCCAGGAGTACAGGACCCTTGAATGAGGTGTTCATATCTAATTTCCAGAAATTGATGTTATAACGCCTTCTTTAATTCATTATTCCAAAAATTCCCGTCAATCAAGGTTAGATTATTCAATATAGGTAGCACAATGAGATAAACTGATTCATACTGGAATTAATTCAATCCCTTACAACTTAATTGTCCATATATAGTGTAAATAATTAAAGAAATGGCCATGGCCATATCCATACAAGTGCTGGTACAAGATGATTGTGTGCATCTTTTTCGATCGGCTAATTATTTCTCAAACTAAAGTCTTTGCCTTGGCTTAAAATTAATTTATACAAGGAGATCGCTAGCTTGTTAATTAATCACCCTCCCGGGGGTTTCCTAGCTAGACTTGGAAAAAAGAACAAAATAGAGACGCAAATATAAAATATATATATATATATATATATATATATATATATATATATATATATATACTTATTGAGAGTAAATTGGTTGGTTAATGGCAATTGAAACAGAACCACTATGTAAATCCCACTTTTTGATTTAAAAAAAAAGGAACATAAAGAACACAAATGTTCGCATATTAGGATCCTTCCTTTTCGCCACATGTCAGGCATGTTTTTGTTAATTAGATATATGAAGGCAGTGCTTTTGTGGGCTTGTTTTTTTTTTGTTGATCAACGGTCAGAGTATCATCCGCTCAGTTTACACGTATTTGAATTTTACTTATTTATATTTTGATCTCTTAATAGAGATAAAAATATAAATAAATAAAATTTAAATATACTGATATTCAATTTTCATGTAAAAAGCTTCTTTGTTTCACCACTCAATTGCGTAGCAAATTGTATATATTTGGCAACTTATATCCTGCAAGCTAAAAACTTGAGATATGCCTACTTTTAGACCCTCCCTTCCTTGCATTTTTAGATTTTAAATCATTATTTAAATATAAACTGACATCTCTTGTCCATTTTCTAATGCTTTGATACTTGAAGGTTTTTTCTTGAGTGTTAGTACTTTGTTTTTTTATTTTTATAAATAAAAATTTAAAATTTACTATTTAATTTTTATTTTCAATCTTTTGCATTTATAAATAATTTTTCAGAGTTGAAAAATGAGTAAAACTTAAGGGCACGTTTGTTACATGTAAACTGCAATTATCTTAGATAATCGATAATGTGAGTCAATCATCCGAATAAATTGTGTTTGTTATATTAATAAATTTATATTTCTATTAATCAAATATCGTATCTGGATGACCAAAAAATAAGTAGTAATATAGATTACCACATCTTGAGATCTTTCTACAGACAAAGACACCCATCATATTTTATTAAATTCGACATAAATATCTTTATTTTTACATAATTATAAAGTTTAGTAATAACCAAGCAAATATACATATATGAAACACACTCTTCTATTTTTGAATAATTTAGACGTAAAGGTTCTAATTTGTCTTTATTCATCTTGTTTTGTTGTTTATTTTTGTAAGTTTAATTTATTACTGTGTTTAAATTGACTTAATTAATTAATTAATCTATATTTATTTATAAATTATTATTTTACAAAAATTATAAAACTTTAAATATATTTTATTAAATACTATTGAATTAACTTGTTGGACAATATTTTAGACGTTTAATTTTATTTGAATTTTACAAAAAATTCACTCACGGAGTCACTGTCTACGAATATGAATTAAAAATTTTATTTATTTATTACTCCTTCTGTCTCAAATTAATTGCTCAGTTTTGACTTTTTAAAGTCAAATTGACCATTTTTAAAATTAATCTTTTTACTATTTTTGCTAAAATATAGGTGAAGAGATTATAACCAAAAGAAAGTATATACAATTTATTACTAATCCCAATTTTTATAATTTTAGAAATATATTTATATATGCTTAATTATTAATTCTAAAAATAATTAATTTAATTTAAAAAATAAAAATTGAACAATTAATTTGGGACGGAGGGAGTATAATTTATCACTTATCATAAGAAAACTAATTCAAAGATATAGACGGAGTCACACAGCTTAGTTGTGCGGAAAGGAGAAAACCAACTATTATAATCTCTCTTAATTATTTCCTATAAATAATTACCCCTACAACTTTATTAATTAAATATATAAAAAAAAAGAATCTTAATCGGCTACCTTCGTTTTTCTTGACTTGGTATCCATCATGCAATTGTCATAAAAGTATTTTAATTATAGTTAAAATTCAGGTTTATTTAAAATAAATAGAATAAAATTAGGGACATTCCTTAATTTTCCATCTTTTTTTAACATTAAAAAATTAATTGTAATTAAATTCTAAACATATTTAAAATAAATAAATAAATAAAATTAGGTACTTTAAAAAGTATTTTAGTTATAGTTAAATTCTAAGATCATACGAAAGATAAAAAAAAAATTAACTTTTCTTTTATTATATACACCGATACTAGTTGGGTCCCGTGCCTCCGACACTGTATAGACGGTAGAAATTATCTCAAATTTTGAACGGCCCATATAATTTATTGAGTGAGCGAAAAATTCAAAATCATTTACATTTTATTAGATAGATATATATTCAGAAGATTTAAGGTGACGTTAATTTGTTTATACCTGCCACTAATCTATAGACTACTATAATAAAGGCCTTCATGCAAGAACTCATGACACCTCCCTCCGCATCTTTATATAAAAAATTAAATGAATACAGTACAGAAAATCAGTCATTTCTCAACGATGAATTCTTGAATTTCTATCCCTGTATGCCGAGCACCACCCTGCACTCTCAGCAGAACCTCATCTCCAACTTTGAGTGCAGTCACAGGAATTGCCATCTTTTCGGATCCATCATTTCCTGAAGGAGATATTAGGTATCAATGAAAAGTTAGGGGAACAAATAAAAAATTCAATGAATTGAGATAATGACTGATTCAGAATTACAGACGGTGAGAATAATATACCCTGGCGTGGGAAGACTAGGGCAACTGTCTCGGCATTTTGTAGAAGAGTGCTATAAGCAGTTTGATTGTCTGCTTCAACCTGCAGTACAACTCCTCCAATGGTTTCAAATAACATAATAACTACAAAACCTAGGCAATATTAGCAACTCCAGTTCAAATACACATATACAGGGAAAAGACCATAAATAACTTTTACTCTCAACTCGATTACGAATTGAAAAGAGGTAGCTCCACAGGATGCAAATCAAACAAATGAAAGAAGAAGAACTGAAAGAATGTAGTGTATTATGTATTAATCATTTAATCACATGCTGGGATTAGCTGACAAAATGTGTTTATTAATCTACCTGTGATACTTCGTATACATAAAACCAATAATGACTGAATGTAAATTATAAACATCTTTTAAACTTCCCGCTTTCAACAGCATTTCAACCTTGAACCTTACTCCATTTTTAGTTGAGAGGATCAAGAACTCATCTGCAAACCAACATGTCTGTCTACCTCTTTGGCTTGCCTATCATTAGTGATAATATTGTTGTGCTTCAACAATAGGTTTTCTTTCAAGTCCAAACATAACGTTGAAGGAGATCCTACTTAGATTATTGTCTTTTGTAACAGAAGAAAAGTAGGCACAAACCTGCGCCTCTACAAGGAGCAATGGTCTAGTCTCTATCTTTACACGCCCAACGATTGCTGTCCGTTGAATTCCACTTTGATCAACAACAATTACTTCTTTGCCTGCTTTCAACTCTGAAAGGTAGCAAGTTTTTCCTCCTGGAATAGCTACATAGGCATGTACTGGACCCTGCAAATAATCAAACAACAGAGGAGAAGGTAAGAGTCCAAAAGCAGCTATATGGTCACTTAATGTTTCAGATTCTGTAATATTATTTCAGTTTCTTTCTAAGATATTGGAATGCCAAATGTAAGGAAATGTTGGGAGTTTGATTCATCACCAAAAGAAAGTAACTACATGAATAAATAAAATTGGAGTAAATAGCTGAGCTTTGAAAATCATTCTCAAGGATAATAAGCAGACATTATATGCCACATATTATTATTATCATGGAAGGAAACTCATTTCAAACTACTAGTAAAGGTAACACGTACAAGGAACATGCTCCATTGTCTAACTTCATCTTCTGTCCCTCTAGGTGGTGAACTTGAGAGGAGTGGAAGGAGATGCAGGTAATTATCTATTATCTATAATTGTAAGGGTTTGTTAGTCATTTCTCTTAGTTAATATATACTGGAGTATTGTGGGAGGATTGTCGGTATAATAGAAAGTGTGACAAGACTAACAGCTTTAGAAGAAGGTAATACCAAACTCTCGTTTTCACTTAGTTAATAGTAAAATACAATATGCCCATGAATTCATGATTTTCATCTCATTCAAGCCAATGGATTGTAGTTTCTAGACACATGTTAACCATGAAACTTAAGCTGTATTGACATTATATTTCATGGGGTACAGAACAGTGTTTTGACAAACTTGTTGGGCCTAACAGAGTATTTGACAAACTTGTTAGGTGTAACAGAGTATTTGACAAACTTGCTAGATGTTTAGTATGATGCATTACATCCCCTGTCAAGGAAGTGTAGCACAAGTTTCGAGATCCATCTAGCCGTGAAATCACAAGATATTTTAACATAATTTGTGATAATGTAAAAAGTAAATATAGTAGGTGAAAGACTGCTTAGATATTTGGAAGCCATGTGATATCCAACCGCTGAAGCTTAGGTATTAAGAACAGATACGGAAATACTGCAGATGTCATAGAATATATAACCATCTTTAATATAAGATAATCTCTAGCTATAGTTGGTTCACATAGAGTTCATGCATCTCTCCAATCATGTTAGAGCTCAAAAGGATATGTACACACACACACCTCTTCAATCATGTTAGAGCTCAAAAGGATATGTACACACACACATATATACAGAAAATAAAAAGAGAAAAAAATTTAAAAGCAGTTATTAAACTCAGTTTTTCTGTATATAGGTCAAACAAATTTCCATGCCAACCAATTCTCCAACTCCAAGCATTAGCAAAGTCCTCAGTTCTTAACTAAGTTTAGGAAGAAGGTTACAAATATCGTGTCCAACTACTCTAAGTGGAAACTAACCGCATTGACTCGAAAAGGCCTACTAGAAATGTAGTTTGTTTCTAAGCATTCTGAGTGAACAAGGAACAGCCCTCTAGCAAATGATCCAACCTACCCAAAAAAATAATTATGAAATAATAAGAGTGATAGCCTTAATTAGTGAGAGGTCAGTATGAAGTCAAGAGAAATCACTAAAGCGGTCAGGACAGTGGAAGCAAACCAGAAGACCTTCGCCAGGTTGCATGAGGCTACAGAGATCCACACAGACTCTATCGCCCATTCCAGTTATTTGAACACGAGATACAGTAGCTTTGGTCAAGCCCAACAGACTGCCTACTTCATTTCTTCTGTCAAAATAGTCCTGATAATATCAACCACAATAAGAACCAATGGTTCACCAGGCAAGCAGCATCCTAGAAAGTATTACCTTCAGATGAAGGACTGGTTTGACATCCTCTACTTTCAATACTATTCCACCCAATCCAAGCTCCAATGCCTATAAAAGAAGACAATGTAACAAATGAGGTGCATTCAAGAACAACTTGTTCAAATCCTGTGGCACATCATTATCATCTAGTATTGAAGACTTACCTCAAGGAACATTTGAGCTTCCAACGAAGTTTTTGAGATGGCAAATACTGTTTTGTGAGTGCCCTGAAAGGCGGCAACAATATTCTCTGCAGGTATCACCTAAGAAGCACACCATTTGGAACCAACTGTCAAGTATTTTTTCCAATTAATTACAGGGTAACACTTAAATATAGAAAGGAAAGAAAAGAGGGGGGGGGGGATTAAAGGAAGAAGCAAAATAAACTGACAATTTAATGGATGGGCAGTTAAAAAGGTACAAAATAGTATGTTCCTGGTGAGGGTTTGTTTAGTTGTTCATAGCATAGTTATATGAATTGAGAGTCATAAAAAAACAGGCACAGCCTAGCCTGGCATGCCATAGGATTATCATAAATAACCCATTATGTCACACCACAAATTTCCAACTTTACGAGCCAAGAGACATAAATGGAAAAGGTTATTTGTCCATTAAAAAAATGAAGGGAAAAAAACCCTCCACTAGCTTTAGCTAAAATACGAACACCCTGATGGGAAATGTGACTAGAATGATTAAAAAAACATAGGTAGAATTTTTTTAATCGAAATAGTAACTCTAAACAATATCCGAAAGTGCTAAAGAATGGAAGTTAAACCAGCAAACACTTCTATTTTAAGCAGCCATCTACATTTACCAGCAGTCCAATCATTTATGTATGCGACTTCTACATCTATCATCTGCGGCAGAAATTGATGGCCTACCTGCCAATCAAGTAGATCCATAATAACATTATCTGACTGCTCATCCTTCGGCTGGAGCTGCTCTAATTGTTCCGGAGAAGAAATTTCAGTAAAGGTGGCGACTACTCTGTCCTCGCTATCGTAAAGCTTTCCCTCTTTAATAAAGAGCGAATTTATCAATGCAATTGCTGCACATTGAACAATATCTCACAAACAACGAAGAATGACGAGATTCAATATCTTAGACAACTAAGAAGTACAGATATCAACAATCATTGCTAAAAAAATCTAATGTAAAAGGAATACAAAATCATAAATATACAAAGGAGAAGCTTACATGACCAATCAGTAGCAAGATCGCGACGATTAAAGGGGAAGATGAAAGTATTCCAACCTCTCTCTACAGCAGTAGTCATGACTTGCTTGTTCTCACTCCATATCCACACCTGCTTCTTCGGCATTGACATTCTCACACGGTAATTTTTACTAATCTTACTTCTGCTATTGAGAGCATAATTGATCAATCCGCAGATTTTCCATTTTCCTGCGAAAATAAAAATTCAGTATAAATCAATCATAATCGACTGGGAATCGAGTGAATTTTGATTACACCATCAAACCCTAGTTCCAAGAGAAAGTAAAGTTTAATTTAGTTTAATTTAGTTTAGTTTAGTTTAGAACCTGTAATGGGAATTTGGCGTGAAGGCAACAGTAAAACCATTTTTGAACTGGATTGCCGATGGACAAACATTGCTGTATTTTGGGTTTAGATCCTACGAGCAAACAACAGCTGCGCTTCAATGTCCAATGAGTCCTTGCCAATTCAGCGTAAGGTGATATAATTAAGGGTGACAAAAGGTGACTAGACAAATCAATTCTCCCTTCACATAAATATTAAACGACATTCACACTTTCGTGCGTGAAATTTCATAAAAATATTAATTTTACTCGTAAAAATATTAATTCCCCTAATAAAACTTTAAATCGTACTTAAATGTGTGAACATTCATATTTCAATGTCTCTCCCTTCTATAAATGTTATAAATAAAAATAGTAAAACGTATGACTTGATTTATGTTATTGAATTATGTGGTTATACTAAATTAAATTTTTGAGTGATTTAAAGTAGTTAAGAATTTCCCACCTTAAATATTTGAAGGGAAAAAGAAATTTTAGTGATAAATTAAATTTTTATATAAAAATTTGTGCAAAAGTGGAAATAAATATAGTCTTGAACAAATTTAATTGAGAAAATATACATTAAAGTTAAATTTTGACCACCACATTTTGAAAATTTTAGTACCATGATATTTTTTGACCGCGCGCGTTTACAAAAATTACTGGTTAATCCAAATATAACTAGTTAACAATTTTACGAACATTATGTGTATAGTTTATGTATCAACAACAACATAATAAAAAAGACGAGAGTTTTACTTTTTGAATTGAACCTATGTGTATTGTTTTGTCTTTGTTAGTATACAATTTTCAAGTCTAAAGTCTTAATTATTTATGAAGTTGAAATTTGAAATCTAATGATGTATAGTTTTGGATCAAATTGAAGTATAAGTCATGGGCAACCAGGGCAAGGGTCGAATTTTCAAGCATTTCACTATTATTTTTTCTGTCTTTCAAGTTTCCTGTATAAGAAGGTATAATGCAGTACAGAGCTTAATAAAGGGAAGAAAAAGAAATTAAGGAATACAAATTTGAGCCAACACAAACATCAAGTCTAAGCCGTTGAAAATGTAAAGACCATATTATGCGTGCAAGTCTTCCCTGGCCTAACAATCTGGGACGGAAAATTGGGGTGATTCACAGCATCAGGAAATCCTCGAGTCTCCAAACATAGTCCTGTATGAGATTGATACACATCCATTTTTCCCATCCACATCTTTTATCCAATTACCCGTATAAAACTGTACCCCAGGTGCATCTGTCCATAGCTCCATCACCCTACCGGATTTATTACTAAACACCCTGGCGGCGGGCTTCAATACGTGGCTGTCCCCGTCAATAACATAATTCAGGTCATAGCCATTTTGAGGAGTCAACAGAGTGAGAAACCGCTTAAACATCCCCTCTATGGTGGATGGTTGAAGAAAATTGTAAGGTGTGTTGGTAACGGGTAAGATTTCGCCCGTGGGAATGTTATGCTTGCCGATGGACGTGTAACGGGATGCAAAAATCTTGATACACTATAAAAAGGGTTTTATAGGTGGTGTTTGATTGCATCTTAATGTATCTTAACAATTTACCTCTTAATACATATTAACAATCCATATCTTTATATTAAGATGTCCTCTGAATAGTTTAAACTCATATTTGTATATTAACTATTTAGAAAACTTCTTAATACAAAGATGTAAGTTATTAAGATGCATTAAGAAGTGAACTGTTCAGATGAATTAAGATACAATCAAACACCACCTTAGCCATTCAGCCCAAATCATTTGAATGACCGAACGATTATTTTTTTCCGAATCAAACACAATGAAACCTACCTCTTTAAAAGTGGAAAACTCTCCGAGAGCTGCGGAACTAACTACTAATCAAACAGTCCCTAAACCTACACTGAATGTCTGAATCCAACAATACTTTTGCATAGTGAAGTGACTGAAGAAACAATTAAAGTACATACTAAGCACGGATAATTGGATATATCTTGAATTGGGGTCACAAACTTGAAAAAAAAAGGTATACAACAAGACTTGGACAAATGCCTGAACTACCTCAGGGAAAATAAATAAATTAGAATTTTCCTAAAGTGAGAATTCAAGCACATTTTCAAAGGACACGAGGTTAAAACATCTTACAATGCTCAAGTCAAACTGTAAACTAAAGAAAAAAACATAAATGAATGATGTTAATTAAATTCAAAACAAACTGTAGGGTCAATGACTATACATTCCCTTGTAACACCATAATAGATGCCAAAGAAAACATTACTAGACAAAAACAGCACATCAAACAAATGTTATAGTTCAAGTTCCATTTCTTTTACAACAGGATTTTGCAAGACGAGAAACCTACCAAGAACTGCAGTCAAGTCTATCTCACTCCCTTCATACTGTTTAAAAGCCAACCACAGTCATCTCCTCCATCCAGCCTGGGACAACTTCTCTGAGATGGAAAAAGTATCCACAAAATTAATCAGAAAATAACATAATGGCTCCCAAAAATAATCTTTCTAAAACAACAAAAACAGTACATTACTGGAGATTGGAGACTGCAAACAAAAGAAACCTGACTTCTAAAGATGGAAACCATGTAGTTAACAAGAAAATCATGCCTACGAATTTACTAGTTTATATCTTTGCACATGCCGGATAAGAGACGGAAAAAGTAAATGGCACAAGTTGTTCAGAATTTGTAGGCATGTATGTATAAGCAAAATAGAGTTCAAATGAGCACATCAAGTTCAAAAATCACAGGAAACCACAGACATTAAAAACAAAAAATATCCAGTAATGTAAGCAAAAAAGAACATTATGCTTCCCATTCTTAAATCACCCTGCCAAAGGTTTCCTCCAGGATTCAATTCAATTCAACTCTAAAGCAAGAAATAACACAAATAAGAGATCATTTAAATTTGTAAGATGTGGATAATAGCATGACAGAATCACAAATTTCTGTCCTTACCATCTCTAGAAGAAGTAAGAGATCTGTTACTTTTGCTTCCCCCTTTTCCATTTGTTTGTAGCAGCTTCTGCATTCGAGGTGATGGAGAACTCAGCTTGGCATTGGTCGAGGCCGGCAGAGAATGCCGCCTTGTGAAACCATTTTCAATCTCATCATCACATAACTTTTGGGATTCTTGAGCTCTAAGCTTTGCCTTTGCGGATTCAGTTGCTTGCATATAGCTTGGCAAGGTGGGTGAGTTCTGCAAAACACTCTCAGGATACTCCTGCTTCACTGGGTAAGATCTTCTCCTCCTTGTTTTCTGGTTTTCCTTGCTAGTATGATTTTGATCTTCCTTAGAGACTTGTTCATTGTTAACTATGGGAATGTTCTCGACCTTCCCACTGTTTCCTAAAGGATCTAGCTCGACAGCAAAGAGATTATCACACAGCACGTCAAGTGGTTTATCAACTGCCAATGATTCTGGAGGTGCTTCTGCCACAGGATGTTTGGATAATGCAATAGATGAATTTAATTTTTCAGAAGTGTGATCTACAACCTGCTCAGAAGCATCAGGAGTGGCTGAGCCGGACGCTTTTCGCTGATTGCTCTGTGGTTTCTCAGTTACAGCTTCTGGCTTATCAGAAGGCACTGAAGCAGATGAGGAGACTTTTCTCAGGTTACGTTTAACCTTTTCGAGTTCATTTTGAGGTTGCTCTTGCGCTGATTCTGGCTGATGACTCAATACTTTCCTTGGATTACGTTTAGGTTTTTCATACTCTGAGGTATGCAATGAACTACTGTCACCATTTACTGCAGGGACTTTCCGGACACTTCTTTTTGGCCTTGCTGCTTCTATTTCTTCAGTTTGCATGTTAGCCTGCTTTCTCCTAGGCTTTGCCTGAAGAATCTTCTTTGGCTGTGCTAGTGGTACCCAAAAGCAATATGAGGACCAACGCTCAAGCCAGTTCCAAGCTGAATTTGGTTCACCTAAATCATACTGGAGACTTAGGGGCATAGCAGTAGGCGATGAAGCTAGAAGCTACATTAATCAACAAAGAATGACGTTAACTTCACTCCATCTAGTAAAAAAAATCACTCAAGAGAAAAAGGATCCAATTTAATTAATTTATCACTTTACTTTTATCAATAGGTCAGTATTTGTGGACATAAAATGACTTTATAATAATTAATTTGCACGGGCAGTTCTCTGATATAGTAAGTAGGTTAATCAAAGGCACCTGCCAATTCTTCATAATTATGAGCCATCAGGTGCAACATTTTACAAGGGAACTATAGGAGCTTAATAAATTTAATATAAGTAAATATATATTACCCTCATCATCATTACAGGAAGGAAAAAAAAAGTTTAGATTAATATATAATTACACCAAACATCAATCCTAGCATGTTGATTTCAATAAAGGGAGTATTTGATAGTCTGGTACACTTTTAATAAAGGAAATAAGGCCTCTCAATGATAAAACATGGCTAAATTTTCAGGTGCAGTTACTAGCCTATAATGCGTTCTCTGCACAACCTTGGTGCTACCAGGGAGTAAGGAGCCTTTATTTGAGAAGAAACGGGAAAGAAAAAAAGAAAAAACTCAATCCCGTCTGCATATTGATGGGACTACTTTATTGAGGGATATGGTAAACTGTACGCACAACCCCCTTCTGCTTGATATGTGGCAATTGCCCAGAAAACATCCTTCACGAGGAGCATAGCTGGCTAGAATTTTGCTTTAGATTCCCCCCACCCCCCCAAAAAAAAAACCCACCAACCCACCCAATAAAATCCCATTGAAAATGTTAAAGGAAATGTTTCAGGCATATTAAATCAAACATAAAAGTTGAGAATACCTTCCTAACAAAAGGATTAGTTGATCGATTCATTGATTCGAGAAACAAATGTACTTGAGGCATGTCCACCCGCTTAACCTGATAAATCATAGAACATGAAATACAGATAACACAAGTCCCATGAAAGAAATGAAATAGTTTTAGTGAAGAAGACACAATGATGAAATTTACCAGAATGATATAGATAGATGAAGAAAAATAACTAAGAACAAAGAGCATTTGAGTACCCAAGAAATAATCCAGCATTGTAATCTTATCAATCCAAGACTTCTAGTGCAAGACATTAAATAAATTAATAAATACTGACAAGTATGAAAACTCATTTTTACCACTTGTTGTGAAGTTTAAACATTTTCTCTTTTTTCTTTAGCTTGTGTAGAAATATTGCCTATTCTGCTAATCTGCTTATCCTTTTGATGCTTTTTGAATTTTCAAGTGAAGACAAAGTCATTCAATAACAATTAAACGCAAACTGTTTGAACCTTATTTGAGACATTAAAGCAGTTACAGAAGAGTTACGTTTTGTAGTTGTTTTTGTCACTGGTTTTCTTTTTTTTTTGTGTGTGTGGGGGAGGGGAGGTGTTCTGATGGAGATTGCAAATGCATAACCCCCACACAAGAGAACATGTCCAACAGCTTGGAGGGGTAATGGTCCTTGCCTACCTTCATCCCTTCCCCACTTTGCCCCTTTTCCTTTGCAGTTAAGATGGAGACGCAAACTTACACAACCTATCTACTTGTATAGCAAAATAAGTCCCAAATAGAACAGAGTGGAAAAGAAATTTTACAACAAATTAATCAGCCATTCAGATTAAAAGCTAGATATGAACAATTAATATCAATCTTAACATACATCTCCACTAGGTGCCTAAAAATAATAAGGCATGAAAATGCTAAAGAATATTAGGAGAGTAGTCATGATGGAAAGTCAGAAGTTACTTCAGGATCATAAATGAATTAAGATTATCTATATAAGTAGAAGTCATGTACGACGCAATCAAGTAGTTACCGTAGGTTCTCCGAGCTTATTAACCACTTCACGTCCAGCATCAGAATGTCTGATAATTCGCCCACGAACCAGTGCCTGAAACTTAACAATTGCTTGCATGCATTGCAAAGTTGCGACAGCCTGTCTACGTACCAAATGCCCACGAACAAGTGCTTGCAACCTTATGATGCCCTTGAGGGCCCAAAATGCCCGGCGTGCCTTCACATTATAACAAATACCAAATGATATTAGGAACATAATAAACTTGAACCAAGTAATATATTAGTAAAGTCTAAAAGACATCTCTTATGAGGGGGAAGAAAACATGGATATGTTTCTTCACTAACAGCAAATGATAATATATTTTCCATTTTTCCATGTGCACAGTAACTTATAACCAATGATCATGATACAGAACAAGAAGGTTTTAACATCTAACACACACACACACACACATTATGTTAACTACATGTACAGGTACAACAAATTCAATTGTTTGTTTCATAGCTATCGGCACACTGAATAATTTTTTGTTCAAGATTATTCATTGATTAAAGAGGAAACACAGTTTAAACCTAAAAAGGATGTAGACGTATAAGACATCAAAGCCCCAAATTCCAATATATAGGACACAGAGACAAACAAAGCAAGTAGATGATGAGATATACAACTATTAATTTTTTGATGAGATTTCCCAATGTAGGTTTCAACACCAGATTTCACGTCAGAACCCAGTGATCGTATGACGTGTTCTAGTTACAAATTAAATTCTATGTACAGGGGCCAATAACAAACATAAAACTAAAAGTACTATGAAGAATTCACATGATTCAGAACTGTTAGGAATTTTCTCTGCAAGTCAAATGTTTAAACAGATTAGGCAGGTAAAAGTACAAGTTTAACAGCAGAGAGCCAGAGACAATACAAGATCAGCAATTTATTTATTTTTCTGTGAAAGTTCCAATATCAATATCAAACAATAATACTGCCACACATTGGCCAATATAAACAGTTGGGCAAAGATTTGAACCCCAAGACAAAGACCCGAGCACTTTTCTTGTGGCAAGAATAGTAATGTTTTGCAGCTAATGAACATGATAAATAAATGCAGTTACAAAATATTTAATCAGTACAAAAAGTGCTTCCAAATGAAACTGAAGGGGTGAGGGGAACTCAGCATCACTCCTTAAACATTATATTATAACAGACGCAGACTAAATGCACGAGAAGAAAAAGTGAATAAGTTTAATCATGTTCTTAACAAAGAGTTTATTGCAAGAATTGCAGTACTCAATCCCATAGAATATTACCAAGTAGCCCCTGAATGCCGCCTGTGCCTTCGTAGCAGCTTGTTGTTGCCTGTTTAGTTCATCACTGTCTACTGAATTTAATACAATGTTACCTTGACCATCTGCACCTTGCACTCCAGACAATAATGTAACCTCAGAAGATGGCAAGTTTGCAACACCCCTCTCAATTTCTGTCTGATCTCTACCTCTATCAGTGGTCTGAGGAGTTGGATCAAAGACCACTGAAGGATTCTCAGCCAAATCACTAGACGGCGCCTTGGCAGCTAAAGATGCTTTCCTCTCAATTGTAACATCCTTCATACAAATTACCAGACATGATTGTAAATTTAGCACTTGCATTATTCTCAAGAGATCAATAACTTCAAATGGAAAACAAATAAATTAAGGGCTACATTCCAAATGACTCTTAAATTCAAAGAAGCAACATATATATACACACACACATACATACATACATACATACATACATACATACATATATATATATATATGTATATATATACATTTTTTGTTTTTGGATATTAATGTTTGCATTAGTAAATTTTACTCTTGGAAATTCAATATTGGAAATAAATTAATCCAAAAAATTATGTCTAATCATGTCCAATAAAAACCCTAATAATCAGGGGGGAAAGTCAACAAAAGAAACGAGTCTCTCATTATCAGACGGATCATAGACGGAGTATTTGCAAGTAGGAGAGAGAAGCAGTGAGAAAGACATCATGAAAATAGAAAATAGAAAAGGAACACGAGCGGTGAGGGAAAATAGAAAAGGAAATATAGAGTTAAAATAACAATTCTTACCTTTGAGAAATTAGATTTTGATGATTTCTTCCTTAAAAGCACAGTCTTGATCCATTTTCCTGGTGATTTACCCATTGCTCACAGATCCCGTCAGAAACAGTTAAGCCTGAAATTGTCACCTGCATGTTTCCCGATATTTAAACCCCGACATGAATAAAAGTGACTTATAACAAGCTCTATTGAGCTGAAAAACACTACATACTACATAAAAATTTCAAAAACAAATATGAAGTATTAAAAACTGCAAAAGAAAATAATAAAACCATTCACTTTGCAAAAATCTTATCTTCTCTTAAAAAATGTGATAAACTATCCAATCAAAATAACAGCCACAGAATTGAAAATTCCCATACTAGCTCATGGCTCTATACGCTATCATCAAGTATTAAAAGGGCATAAATACAAGCATTTAAATACAAGCATTCTTCTTGCTATAGTCAGATCTCATGATCACCAGCTAACAGCAATTTCTCTACTTGCAATCATATAGTAGCAAATAAGATATGAAACGGAGGGCGGAGGGCGGAGGGCGGAGGGCGGAGGGCGGAGGGCGGAAGGCGGAAGGCGGAGGGGGGAATAGAACAATAGCAAGATGAGTAACAACCAGACCAACTGCCTGAAGTACATTTCGCAAAAATGATCTCCCAAGTAATAAATTTGCAATAAACTGACACTGAGATCTCACAATTAACAGTGAAATGAAAACAAATACTTCATACTAAAACAACACAAATACAAAACCCACTCTTTAACTTTTTCACACTCAATTAACCGCAACTTACTATAAGATTTTCAAAGGAAAAAGCAAAATCTTTCCACGTGATCCGAACAGAAGTACAAATTTAACTACAAAACAAATCAAACAATATGACAAACAAAGAACAACTCCGAAAATTTCCAAGATCTGGTGAACACAAAAAATGAAGTATCATCCTCAAAGACATAAAAAGTATATAAACCTCATAGTGAAATGCGTTTGGGGCAATACGCTTCAGATCTGAATATACCTGAAAACTAAAGGGATCTAAGACCCGAAAACTGCCATTTCCGGGGCACCAAATTCTATTCTAAAAAACATAGAAAATAGAGAAAGTTGAGTGTGTGCCAATTGAAGAAATTACTACACCATAAAAGAAAAGGGAAGATAAGTACTCCACGTTTGAAAAAATGTCAGATTTAGAAAGACTGAAATGGAAGTAAAACCAAATGGCATACATATACCTTGTTGTGGGCTAATAGTAAGGACCCTGCGCTCCACCGTTTGCAAAGAAAGCGTCTCTCCCCCTTTCTCTCTACCCTCTTTCTTCTACACTCGTTTTTTTTAAGTGAAGTTGGTTTTTAAATTACTACTACTTCAAGTCTTCAAGTTCCAAACCCACTTCCATGTTTCAACGGCGTACAGACACATTTGCACGCGTAACTGTGGGATTCAACGGTGTCGTTTAGTGTTACTCTTTTTATTTTAATATTTCATATGAAAATAATATTATTTTAAATATATTATTAACTATAATTATTCACCTCTTCAAAAAAAAAAACTATAATTATTCACCAAACTTAAAAACATAACATATTTATCCAAATTAAATTGTAGTCAGTGAGACGATTAGAACGAGACAAAATATAGCGTTAGTTATGAAATGACAGACCAACAAAATATGAATAATGTGGATCACCGACAAAACAAAAACAACATCATGGCCCAGGCCCAACATTTGATCTATAACTGAGTTGGACTTGAGCTCTTCCAGTCCAGTACTAATAATTATAGTCGTATCAATAATGACAATAAGTCAAAGGCGACAAATAATAATTAATTAATAAATAAAGCAAAATTGTGTTATGATTATTGTCATAACTAACAAGCTAAAATTATACATAAACTTATATGTTTATGGCTATTTTGATTGTAAAATGTTAATTTTGGTTCATACTGTACATCCTTCTAGTAAAGAGAGTTTTTATGGTTGATTTTTTTTATAAAAAAATCTTATGAGTATTAAAATTGAATTTTTTTAAAGCTTGTGTGAGATTTATGTAAATCTTAATACTTATGATTTTATTTTAGTTAATTTTTTGTTAATATTTATCATTTTTATTATTGTAATTTCGCCTAAATGTGTTTTATGTAATCCTATACCCTTAAGATTTTATGACGTTTATGTCCTCAAATATATAAGTATAAATTAAATAATTAAATTAAATTAAATAGAAGTGAGGCTTTAAATTTTTATTTTTTAAAATAAAACATACACGCACTTTTATTTTGAGGGTTATATTAGTCATTAGAATTGAAAGTTATAATTGTGAAAACAATAATTTGAAAGTGTTTCCATCATTATATTTTATAAAACTTACCTGATATTGGTAAATCAAATAGATCAATGGCCTATTCGGGGATAAGTTAAGCGGTGACCTATAAATAATAAATAAAAGTGTTTTGCATTATTTTAATTTATAAGTCATATAATATTAAATTAAAATAAAATATGAAGGTGTTTGACTAAAATAAAACGTAAAAAATATTGAAATAAAGACAAAATAATCATGGTCAAATTTACTTATTTTAAATTGACTTATAAATCATATTTTTGAGAAATAAAAAATTATTTATTCTTAAAAATTATTTATCAGTCAATTTTTAAATTAAAAAATAAGTCATAGTCAAACACTTAAATAATAAAAAATAAATTATAAATTGATTTGATTAGCTTTTAAGTAGTCATCGACCAAATCCCCAATTATAATGAGTAATAATATCTTGATAACTAATAAAAGGGTATTAAATGTTTACTGAAAAATTAAAAAAAATGAGGTTAATATGATAATATAGGAGGGTGTCACTATATTTTATTTTTAATACTTTTTATTATTATTAAAAGTTTTAATGACATGATAGAAGTGTTTTAATAGCAAAAATATTGAATTTTAAATTTCTTTCAAAGAAAATAAAATTTGAAAATACAGATTTAAAATTTTAAAAAACTTTTAATCGGCTATAAACTGCAACAGCAAGAGTTTCCCCCTTTTATTCATACCACTAAAAAACAACCAAACGCGGCCTTAACCCCTAAAGAGTACTGGGCAAAGGGCAATAGCCGCAAAACCTTCTGCAAGTATAACCTCAAAAACAAAACCAGGCTTCTCAGTTCGCAAAATTGCGTCTCTCTCTTTCCTCTCAATTTCAGCTACGATGCTATGCATTATTTTAACAAACAACCTATCCCCACATGGTTAGGATTTCTTCATAAACCCTACAAATGAAATGACTTCTTTCAACAGAGCTTCAAAAGCCCTCAAAATTTCCAATTATATTTGCTCCAAGTTCAACCCATCCAATTCCATATTTAGAGAAAACCCACTTTTTTGCGCACCAATTTTGTCCCGATTTGACTGTAGTCATCATTCTTTTTGCTCTGATTCTCGCCATAACAACAAAAACGAGGTTAACATAGATTTAAACCAATACCCAGCCGAAAAAATTCGAAACTTTTCGATCATTGCCCATGTTGATCACGGAAAGTCGACGCTGGCTGATCGTCTTCTTGAGCTTACTGGTACTATCAGGAGAGGCCATGGTCAGCCTCAGTACCTAGATAAATTGCAGGTATATCTTTTTTCCTCCTTAAATTAACTGTCAATTAGTATTAATATGTTTTTTGTGTTTAATGGTAAAAAATGAGTTGGAGAGACAATTGGAAGGTTATACATAAAGTGAAAATATCATTGCTTAATTGAAATCAGTGACTTTATGGCTTATGCTTTTTTGTTCTCTGATAAGGGCAAACGTTAATATCATTGTGTAATTGAAATCAGTGACTTTATGGGTTATGCTTTTATATTCTTTGATAATATGCAATTAACTTGTATTGTTTGTGACCTGGATTTTAGTTATTTTGTTTATGAAGAAGAATATATCCTTTGCTTTCATAGTCAAAGTTCCTTTAAGAATGGTTAGTTGGTTACTCGTTGAAGTTTATAACTTTTGTTTTGCTGAATAATTGTTTTGCATAAAATCAATATTGCCGTCCGAAGATTATTGTCTTAGAAGAAATTTCTTACAAGAAAATTTATCAGAAGTGGAAGATTTAATTCTCTGGAAAGCAAACTATGAGCTGTCACAGAAGTAAAAGTGTGATACCTTCAATTCTGAGTTCTTTACCTCTGTTCTTAAAACTTCTAGTGTATACAGTTCTGTTGATGTTTACTGTTATTTCAAAATAAGGAGGACCTATTCAATAAGAATAGACCTACTATTTAGGAGTTTGTTATGGCTGTTGTTGAAGCCACGTTGTTAGCTTAGTTTACTGCATTCTTAGTGGTAGTAGTGGTTGCTATTTTATTGGTTTGATTGTTGATGTATTGCCTATTTATAGGCCTTCAGTTCTTTCAATATAATTTGTCATTCATTGATCTGAATTTACTCCTCCAAGTTTAAATACACAGTCCTGTTTGTATCAGTGGTATCAGAGCCAGGTTGCATAAGAGAGTCATTTTTGAGAGTTCATATTTTGATATAGCAGTAGCTATTTCTTTTCAGCTTGTTTTATTTCTTGCAGCAGCAAGAAATTAATGATGGCTACATACAACTTTGTTCAACCGACTATTCCCCGCTTTGATGGTCACTATGATCATTGGAGCATGTTAATGGAGAAATTTCTAAGATCCAAGGAGTATTGGCGAGTCGTCTCAGATGGAATTACGGAACCAGGAGCCGATGCCACAATGACAGATGCGCAGAAAGAAGAGCTAGAAGCAAAGCAGTTGAAAGATCTTAGAGCCAAGAATTACTTGTTCCAAGTAATTGATCGCTCAATCTTGGAAACGATTCTTTACAAAGACACCTCCAAACAAATATGGGATTCTATGAAGAAGAAATACCGAGGTTCAACGAAGACCAAGAGGTAGCAGCTTCAAGCATTTCGTACAGAGTTCGAAATGCTTCGAATGAAGTCGGGAGAAACAATTACAGATTTTTTCTCTCGGACAATGGCAATCGTGAACAAGTTGCGGATCCATGGCGACAAGACGGAGGATGTAACTGTTATTGAGAAAATTCTTCGGTCAATGACACCGAAATTTAAATATGTTGTTTGTTCTTTCGAGGAATCGAAAGACCTTGATAAACTCTCAATAGATGAGTTGGAAGGATCAATGTTGGTTCACGAGCAGAAAATTACTCATGAAGACAAGGAAGAGCAAGCTCTAAAGGCTTCAACAAACAGCGATTCTTGGACAACCTATAGATCAGCAGATCGAGGTAGAGGCCGAGGAAGAAGTGTCCGAGGAGGTAGAAATGGAGGAAGAAGAGGCGGACGAGGAAATTTTAGAGCTGATGAATATCAATCAGATTTTCAAAACAGAGGTAGAGACAGAAATCAACACTTTGACAAATCCAAGTTAGAATGCTACAGATGTCATAACTTCGGTCATTATCGTTCTGAATGTTATACAAAGTTACCTAACAATAAAGAAAAAGGAGAAAAATCCAATTTTGCAGAACAGAAGGAAGTTGAAACTTTGTTGATGGTTGCTCAAGTTGATGAACCACCTCAAGCAGAAGTGTGGTATGTGGACACAGGCTGTAGCAACCACATGTGTGGAAGTAAGTCCCTTTTTTGTTTTTTGAACGAAAGCTTTCGCTCTATAGTGAGTTTTGGTGATCATTCTACTGTTAATGTGATGGGAAAGGGAGATGTTAATAGTAGAACCAAGAATGGTTTTGTAGAAACGATCTCCAATGTTTTTTATGTTCCCGACTTGAAAAGTAATTTATCAAATGTTGGTCAATTGCAAGAAAGAGGTTATATAATAACGATTAAAAAGGGTGCTTGCGAGATATATGATCCTTCTAGAGGTGCTATTGCTATTGTTCAGATGGCTTCCAATAGGTTGTTTCCATTAACGATTGAAAGTGTCCAGTCTTGCTTAGCGGCTGAAGTGAAAGATCCTTCTTGGCTTTGGCATTATCGCTATAATCACTTAAATTTTGGTGGATTAAAAACTCTCCAACATAAGCAAATGGTGACAGGTCTTCCTCAAATTATCATTCCTTCTCAAGTTTGCGAAGAATGTGTTGTTGGCAAACAACATCGTTCTCAATTTCCAAATGGAAAGTCGTGGAGAGCAAAGAAAGTCTTAGAGCTGGTTCATTCAGATATTTGTGGACCGATTAATCCAATTTCAAATGGGGGTAAAAGATATTTCCTTATTTTTATTGATGATTATAGTCGAAAAATGTGGGTTTCCTTTTTACAGGAAAAATCTGAGGCCTTTGATGCATTTAAAAGTTTTAAGGCACGTGTTGAAAAAGAAACAAGGAGATTCATCAAAACACTCCGCACTGATCGTGGTGGAAAATATTGTTCAAAAGCATGTGAACAATTCTGTGATGTTCAATGCATACGAAGAGAACTAACAACGGCTTATTCACCACAACAAAATGGTGTATCGGAGAGGAAAAATAGAACCATCCTCAACATGGTAAGGAGCTTGCTTACAAGGGGCAGAATTCCTAAAAGTTTTTGGCCGGAGGCAGTGAATTGGAGTGTTCATGTATTAAATAGAAGCCCCACATTTTCCGTTCAAAATATGACACCAGAAGAGGCCTGGAGTGGACGAAAACCAGCAGTGGACCATTTCAAATTGTTCGGTTGCATCGCTTATGCTCATGTCCCAGACGAGAAAAAAAGAAGTTAGATGATAAGGGTGAAAAATGTGTATTTCTTGGCGTAAGTGATGCATCCAAAGCATATAAATTGTTCAATCCACTCACAAAGAAAATTGTGACCAGCAGAGATGTTATTTTTGATGAGGAGAACATCTGGGATTGGAGTGGACAACAGCCTACTGCTGTCATTTTAGACAATGATGATGTCATTCTGGACAATGAAACACAACAGCCTTTACAACAACAAATCTCTGCTGTTCCTGTACCTGAAAGAACATTGAATGATGCTCCAACAACCATTGAAGCTTCTACAACAGCAGCTGAACACACAGATATAGCAGCAGAATCACAGCAGCGTCGTGCTCGGAAGAGGCCTGCTTGGATGCAAGACTTTGAGGTAACTGGTATTGAATCTGATGACTATGATACAATTGTTCATTATGCATTGTTATCAGATTGTGATCCCATTACATTTCAAGAAGCCGTCAAAGATCCGAAGTGGCAAAAGGCTATGAATGAGGAGATTCAGTCTATAGAGAAAAATAATAGTTGGGATTTGGTCGAACTTCCTAAAGGGCAAAAATTCATTGGTGTTAAATGGGTTTATAAAACGAAGCTGAACAAGGATGGTGAAGTTGACAAGTACAAAGCTCGACTCGTAGCAAAGGGGTACAAGCAAGAATTTGGTGTAGATTACAATGAGGTGTTTGCTCCAGTTGCAAAACTTGACACTATTCGATTGGTATTATCCATGGCTGCCCAAAACTCATGGTCTATCCATCAATTAGATGTGAAGTCAGCATTTTTGCATGGGGAGTTGGAAGAAGAAGTCTATGTGGAACAACCCCTTGGTTATATGAGGCAAGGATGCGAAAATCAGGTATACAGGTTAAAGAAAGCATTATACGGATTGAAACAAGCACCAAGAGCATTGTACAGTCGTATAAATGCTTACTTTATTAAGGAAGGTTTCATTAAATGCCCATATGAACACACTCTTTACACTAAATATGGTGTCAATAGAAGAATTTTAATAGTGTGTTTATATGTTGATGACCTCATTTATACTAGTAATGATAGAACTATGCTGACTGATTTTAAAAGTTCCATGACGAAAGAATTTGATATGACTGATTTGGGATTAATGCATTATTTTCTTGGCATTGAGGTAGTGCAATCATCTACTGGTATCTTCATCTCCCAAAAGAAGTATGCTCTAGAAATTTTGGACAGGTTTATGATGAAAGAGTGTAATTCTGTCACCACTCCAACTGAAGTTGGCCTAAAACTCTCAAAGGCTGGAGCAGGGAAAAGGGTGGATTCAACTTTGTTCAAGCAAATAGTTGGAAGTCTCATGTATTTAACTTCTACAAGGACAGACATCATGCATGCTGTAAACTTAATAAGCAGGTATATGGAGAATCCAATTGAAGTTCATCTATTAGCTGCAAAAAGAATCTTTCGTTACTTGAAAGGGACAACAGATCTTGGAATTTTGTACAAACATGGTGAAAAGTCAAGTCTGCATGGGTATTCAGATAGTGATTATGCTGGAGATCTTGATGACTGTAAGAGTACTTCGGGAGCCGTTTTTATGCTAAATTCGGGAGTTGTCAGTTGGTCATCAAAAAAGCATTAGATAGTAACATTGTTAACTACTGAGGCTGAGTTTGTTGCTGCAGCATCGAGCTCTTGTCAAGCTATTTGGTTACGAAGGTTATTGGAAACTTTAAGCAATCAACAACAAAACCCAACGCTGATTTATTGTGATAATACGTCAGCAATAAAGCTTTCAAAAAATCCAATTCTCCATGGGAGAAGCAAACATATTGATGTGAGGTATCACTTCTTGCATGACTTATGTAAGGATGGAGTTATTAATTTGGTGTTTTGCAAAAGTGAAGAACAGGTTGCTGATATTTTAACCAAGCCTCTTAAGCCCATTGCATTTCTGAAGCTTCGGAGCATGCTTGGACTTCGTTCTTCGAGGGATGTTGTTCCAGAAAGGGCAATGAAAAATGTTGCATTATGTTAAGATCATATTTCTAAACTGGTTTATGAATAAATCAGTTTAAGGGAGGGTGTTGATGTTTACTGTTATTTCAAAATAAGGAGGACCTATTCAATAGGAATAGACCTACTATTTAGGAGTGTCTTTTATTTAGGAGTTTGTTATGGCTGTTGTTGAAGCCACGTTGGTTTACTGCATTCTTAGTGGTAGTAGTGGTTGCTATTTTATTGGTTTGATTGTTGATGTATTGTCTATTTATAGGCCTTCAGTTCTTTCAATATAATTTGTCATTCATTGATCTGAATTTACTCCTCCAAGTTTAAATACACAGTCCTGTTTGTATCAAGTTCAGTGTTGTATAGTTTACTTCTTTTGATCTTGATATATAAGAGTTGCAAACCAATATTCACACTTCTTTCTTATCTTAAAGTTTCAAAATCCACCATCTCTAGCCTTGCAGAAATTGTGTCAGTTTGGAATACTCTTGACAAATTTTAAAAGTACTTTTAGGTGTTTTATGTTTTCTTTTTAAAGAGGTTTATTAGTTGTTTTATGTTTTTTTTAAATAGTTCTCTATTAGGTGTTTTACTTTGTACTCTAATTTCTTAACAATTACGGGTTTATCAAAAGAAAACACCAAAAGGAGTGTAACTGTCAACAGCGGAAGGCACATCAAAGACTGCATTGTACAAGCTGAAAATTCAACTCCTTTAAAGAACCTCATTTTTCTCTCCTTCTAAATCGATCACTATCTCAACGAGGGGAAATCTCCCAACAGTTTTTTCCCGGAACCGGTCATACCGAACTGGCCGGTTTGGTAATTTTCCTAACCGGTTCGGTACCAATAAATATGTTTGGTATATACCAGTTTAACGGGACTGGTGCCGGTCGTAAATCCCGTACCGGACCAGTTTACCGGTTATTATATTTTTTCACTATTTTCCATATATATAAATCATGTTAATTGTATCTTTCAGTATATTGTATATACAAGTATATGTGTAGAGAGAGAATAAAATTGAAAGTTGAACCCAAATCTGCCCAATTTCATCATTTCAAGGGTGGTTGCTGATCATTTATCTTCAAGATTTCAACTGCGTCGTCGTCAATTCCATGAACAGATCTTCATCTACCGCAAATCTCCCAATTTCAACTCACTTTATATTGAACCACTAAAGTTAAAACCCTTTATCTAAAAGTTCAGATCTTTTGATGTCTTAAGTTTGGACATTTGGCTTTGTGTTTTTCTTTTTAAGATGTTAATTGTATGGAATTAGTGGTCTGCTATGAAGGAGAATGATAAATGGGACGAAGGATAATGACTGACTCACTGTGAAGATTCTTATTGATTTGGTAATGATAATATGGTACATCTATATTGGGATACTGACTTATGCTTATGGAGCTTTATGTGGTTAGCGGGATGGGGTTGCAGTATTGGGCCTGTAATATTAAAGTAAAAAAGGAATTTAAAAATAAATTCAAATTCTGCTAAGCTATACCGTTGGCGTTCTGTACCGAATCGGTACAGGCTATTGATAATTCGGTACCGGTATTCATCTTTAGATCAAACCTGTGTTCGGTAAACAGACCGGTTCGGTACAATTTTTTGAGTTTGTTAATGAAATAATATGTGATTGACTTAGGTAGAAAGAGAAAGGGGAATAACTGTTAAAGCTCAGACAGCAACTATGTTCCATACCAGCAGCTTCCATGGCACTGACACAAATTTTCTGCTGAACTTGATTGACACTCCTGGTCATGTGGATTTCAGCTATGAAGTTTCAAGATCCTTGGCTGCTTGCCAGGGTGCTCTGCTAGTTGTGGATGCAGTCCAAGGTGTACAGGCGCAAACTGTTGCTAATTTTTATCTTGCTTTTGAATCGAACCTGACAATAATTCCAGTCATAAACAAAATTGATCAGCCAACTGCTGATCCGGATCGAATTAAAGAACAGCTAAAATCCATGTTCGATCTTGACCCAAGTGATGCACTTTTGACATCTGCAAAAACAGGTCAAGGTCTTGTTCAAGTCCTTCCTGCTGTCATAGAGCGGATTCCTCCTCCTCCTGGGAAGAGTAATTCATCGCTGCGTATGCTTTTGTTGGATTCTTATTATGACGAATACAAAGGAGTTATCTGCCATGTGGCAGTTGTTGACGGTGCTCTGCATAAGGGGGATAAGATTTCATCTGCAGCAACTGGCCAATCGTATGAGATTGTGGATGTTGGTATTATGCATCCTGAACTCAGGCCTACAGGAGTCCTTTTAACTGGACAAGTGGGATATGTTGTTACTGGCATGCGTTCAACCAAGGAGGCACGTGTTGGAGATACTCTGTATCATTATCGAAACACTGTGGAACCTCTTCCAGGTAATTTCAGGATTTTCCCCTTATGTTGGCTTTATTTTAATGCCTGGAAATATGTGTTTGATGTTTTCTGCCCAATAGTTGCAATACTATGCTGTTAACTTGATATATGTATGTATCTAAACATATATACAGTTGCATATTAATCACACTTTCTTATACTTGTTGCACCTTCTCGTTTTAAAGAAGTAAAAGTAACTTGTACATGAATGTTATCAAGGTACTAAGGTAGAACTTTACAGTAGAGGAAAAGGAAGAGAAGTACATGAACAGAAAACTGACCTCTTGCTCAGTCTTTAACTGTTTTACTATGCTGGTATCTTGATCATTTCAAATATCACTTCTTTTTGTTTATGAAAATTACAAATTGTTACTCTGAAACATGTACTTTTTTTTTGCCAAGTCAAATGAACTTAAACAATCTAAATATAACTCAAGCCACATGCTCATAATGCATTTCCTCTTTGATAAATCACAAGCATGTAAAATTCTCATTTAGTTTGATTAAATGGGTCGCACGCTAAGTTTTCTTTCCAATTTGATTTTTACAAGTGATAGCTTTTATTCAGCTGTTTGAAATACCCTCGGAAAGGAAGTTTTACGAAAGTCATCTACTCAGAAATACATTCGCAACACAAACCTGTATAGCTTGTTAGCAAATTTTTTGGCTGCAGTACAACACTTTAAGTTCCTGACACTTGTTTTTATGTGTGCGCCTTTTCATATTTCAACTTTAGGTTTCAAGCCTGCAAAACATATGGTATTTTCTGGTCTTTATCCAGCTGATGGATCCGATTTTGAAGCACTTAACCATGCTATAGAGAGACTTACATGCAATGATGCCAGTGTCTCAGTTGCTAAAGAAAGTAGCACAGCGCTTGGTCTGGGTTTCAGGTGTGTGTTACCTTTCTTTGTCACAAATATTTTACTTGTCAGAAGAAAAAGTTGCCACTAATGTTCTAGCCTTCGAGGTTTATAGATTTAGGTTGTCATGAATGCTGTGTTCTCTCTACAGGTGTGGTTTCTTGGGTTTACTACACATGGATGTTTTTCATCAGCGACTTGAACAGGTAGTGTTACTCTTTTCTTTGTGATTGCCATCAGCAGAAAATTTAGTAATTACCTAGGGTTGATTATGTTATGAATGGTAAGTGAAGTTGCTTTTGCATTATAAATTAGAAAAGTGCTCTGCATGATGCATTAACATTTTTATTTGTTTGGCACTTTGGCATGCCACATGAATATTCCTGCATCCCAGTAATGATTCGTTATCTGAAAGAAAAAGATAATATAGTTATGGCTCAGTCCAGTTGATTGCTTATTATTTTCTTATGTGTACCTAGGCATATTTTCATACAAACATATGGCCAGGCATTTAAAGAAATTTGCCACTTGAAAATAAGGCATCAAAATAGTCTGTTATGTATAGTGGTTTGGATGGTTAAAATACATGAATTGTTAGTCAGGTATGCCTCAACAAGCTAGACATTGATCATGTTGCCATGGTTAGTTTGCTAAGAAATACTGCAGCTTCGCATCCCTTATCTCCCCAAACAGAAGTTACAGTGACTATCACGTCAGCATATTGACTTGTTAAAATGGGATACCATCCATCGAAATATTGTTTTAAATTATGTGAATAAAAAACTCAAATAATTTATATTGGTATGCTAGCAAAAGAAAAGTCAATTACTGGACAAGTAAACATCCATCCCCCTGCCCTCCTCTAATTTGGCAATTTTGTCCAGACAGCTGCATCATGTAATTCAAAAGGTTGATTATAGTATTCATAACACCGGTGAATGCCAAAGATATTACGATTTACGACTTCCTGACTATTGTCTGTAGCAAGCGTACTTGTTGAATGGTTTATTAGGTTATATGTTTATAGCAACACCATGCTCGATGTGTTTCATAATTGCACTGTTGCTTATGGATGATAGGAGTATGGAGCTCATGTCATTTCCACTGTTCCAACTGTACCATATACTTTTGAATACTCAGATGGAAGGTATGTTGCATTTTTTCTTGTCATTTTGAAAGTGTTTTTACATGGTTACAATCAATTTGTGTTTGTACTGTTCTTCAGCAAAGTACAAGTTCAGAATCCTTCTGCAGTGCCCTCGAATCCCAAAAATCGAGTTACAACATGTTGGGAACCTACTGTATTAGCTACAATCATTATTCCTAGTGAGTAAGCTCTCATACTTTCTTTATCTGTACAACTTATGTTTTTCTTTGCCTTACCTTTTGTCATCTTGACTATTGAAATTTTGAGCATTATTCTACTATATCTTTCTTATAAGTTTCTCTGAATATTTATTCATCCTCTCTTAATTTTGACCTCTACTTGAAGGTATGCAGGCCCTGTTATTACACTTTGCTCCGAGCGGAGAGGGGAGCAGTTGGAGTATTCTTTCATTGATAGGTAACTTGATAATTATTGTTTATCTTATATTGCAAATCCATTTCCATTATATGTAACTAGATCCCGATCTCAGGTTTATTGGAGGTATTTTTCATATTTATAATTTTTTTACCTTCTGCCTTTTTCATTTTTTCAATAATTGGCACATTGCTTCTTTTCATTTATGTAGTCAACGGGTTTTCATGAAGTATCGCTTACCTCTAAGGGAAATAGTAGTAGACTTCTACAATGAATTGAAGAGTATAACCTCAGGTTATGCGTCATTTGACTATGAGGATGCAGAGTAAGTTTAGTCTCTCTCTCTCTCTCTCACACACACACACACACAGAGGCGAATGGAGAAAAACTCACACAGGTGCCTCATGCCTGTTGACTTTAGTTGTTATTGAGAAATAAAATGTAACTTTGTTTTGGTTAATTGTGACAATGATGTTTTCAGATATCTGGCCTCTGATTTGGTGAAACTTGATATCCTCTTAAATGGACAACCAGTTGATGCAATGGCAACTATTGTTCATAGATTAAAGGCCCAACGTGTTGGCCGTGAACTTGTGGAAAAGTTGAAGAAATTTATTGATAGGTCTGCTAATTCAAAATTGATCATTATTTTCTGTTACTTTCTGTTTTCAGTTTTTTTATTAATGTAATTATTATTTAAAATTATCATTTTCTTTTCTTCTGATTTTGAGCAGGCAAATGTTTGAAATAACTATACAAGCTGCAATTGGATCAAAGGTCATTGCAAGAGAGACGTAAGTCATGTAACTTTTCCATTGCTAGAATGACTTTGTGAAAGATTTTTTGTCGTTGAGTTTCCTACCTTAAGGTTTAGTTGCAAAACTCATTATTCCCACTTGTCTTGAACCAGAAATTACTTGCATATGGATTTCTGCGTGCTAATAGTTTCTTTAATAGCAGAAAAGGTTTAGTTTACCGTTTAGTTAAATATCAGCTTACTTGGCCATAACCTATGGGACTTGATAGCAAATATATCAACTTTTGGGCTTGATGCATTTCGTATCTGGTAGTCATATATTCAATTATCCTTGTTTTTCAACATTTTATATGGATCCTGTCATCCTGAGGATAAATGACATTTTTTCAAGATTTCTTAATCAATTCAATGTTTAAAAGATAAACATCTACAACACTACAACATGTTAAGTTTGTGTAGAAGTAGAATAAGTGTTTTGTTTTTTCTTTAAATGTTAAAAGGGAATAAACATTCTCTATTTTACTGATAAATGATTTCTTAAAAGTATATATTTCATCAGAAAGTCTTCACTTTTCAGATGTTTAATGCTGCATGGTTGCATGGCTGATATAAACATTGTCTTTGTCTCTCTCCAATTATTTCTGTTTGATTTAGTCTCTCTCTCTGTCTATATATTATTGTTTTCAGGGTCTCTGCAATGAGGAAGAATGTTCTTGCAAAGTGTTATGGTGGCGATATTACTAGAAAGAAGAAATTACTGGAGAAGCAGAAAGAAGGAAAGAAGCGAATGAAGCGGGTTGGTTCTGTTGATATTCCTCAGGAGGCTTTTAGTGAGCTTTTGAAGGTTTCATAGGGAAGAGTCAAAAATTTTGATTTAAACTGTTGTTTTATAGGATATCTTGCTTTGTACTAATACTATTTATAAGGTTGCCTATGCGGGAGCCAGTTCTTTCTGGTTATTGATGAGAACTGATAAATTAGAAGGAAATTTTTTGTAATGAATAAAAAGAATCCTTTTTCAAGCAGAAAAATGTCTAATACTATACTTTGTTGGGACCTTTGTGAAATGCGTGTGTATTTGCAACTCCATGTAATGAGATCCAATCAGTTACATGTGTAGTTAATTATTCGCTTGCTAGGCTATAGCAATTACAATTAGCAAATAAAAGTAAACATTTTTCGAACTATGTTGTTTCCGTTAGAACCTCCCTATGCTAACATTCTTCCTTCCTTCTTTCAACTTTTAATAGGGAATTTTAATAAAAACCATTCCTTTTTTATGTATGTCCATGATCTTATCAATGATGAGTTGCCTTATAATGGTAGGTAAAACCACAATATTCCTTCAAATTATTTATCCTTCATCCACTTCAATTATGCTGCGGTATAACTTTTTTTCTAAGAAATTTCCAGAGTATATATCCATCTAATACACAAAAATTATTGTTTATGACTTGGTTTGATCCCCACTTTTGGCAATAGCAGAAGTCGTCTTTGATACAGAAAATGGCAATGAAGTTGGCTGGACAGCATTCAAGCTTCCGGAATGTGAACTTGAGGACGAGGATTGGGTCAAGTAGGTTGATGCACAGCCTTTTGCATTTAGGCTCACCGGAGTTGAAGAGATGGCCGGAACTGTACTCTCCCCCCATTTCAAGTTTTGACCTAATCTCTCTCCTCCGCCTTGGGTCCCACCGCTGCCACCCACCATCGACGAGATTGCGGCTGCTATCACAGACTGAAAACTTGGGTCTGATGTTAATGCTTTTGTTATGGTTTCTGTCAAAGGCTGCTGGTGGTTCTTTTCCAAGTAAGAATGATAAAGTTGTTCTTGTGCAGCTGGTCCTCCAATGTTCAAGGGCCCCACGTGCGGCTTGTTGTAGGATAACTTGCCATAGTTATTAAGGTACCCATTGTCCCAAAGTGTTGGGGTAATGTTATTAGATTCAAAGGAAGAGAAGTTCAAGTTCTTGGAAGGAAATGGAGTTGGGCTTGATTGGAAAGTTGAAGAGAAAATGTTGAAAGGAGGGGATGAAGTACTACTAGCAGTTAGGTCCAAAGTAATGGTTGGAAAAGTGGGTGAGGAAGTGTTTGGCAAGTAGAATGGTCTTGTTCTTGATATATCACGAGAAAGATTAACATTTAGGCCATGGAGATTAGTGGGCTGAGTGGTGGCCGGTGTTAATCCCAGGCCCGGTTGAGAGGATGAAGAACCAAAGAGAAGCATGGAAGCTGCTGCAGAGGTAGTAGAAGCCATGGCTGTGGCCGAGACATTGAGTGGATGGTTATGTGTTCCTTCGTAGGTTGTGATCAGAATCGACATGTCTTCAGCGCATCGTTGGACCTGAATGATCACAGAGGGAAAGAAAAGGAGCAAAATTGTATGTTACTCCGTCACTTCATAAAAAGAGTCCATTTATATAAAAAATTATTCAACAAAAAGATTTCTCATTTATTTGATAGTATAAAATGATAAGAATATCCTCAAGCTTGTTATTACTCTATAATTTTATTATTATACCTGATAAACTAAAAACTGTTATATTTTAGGCAAACAAAATATATTCTTAATATTTGCAAATTTTACTGATAAGATTATTTTTGTGGAATAGAGAGTCCTAGTTTCGATGTTTTGAGGGGTTTGCGATATCGTGCTATACGAAGTCATTTCAGAATTCAAAATAGACAATCCATGTTAGTTTTGTAGAAACATATACGTAGGCACACTAATATGAATATGATGGAAAATACATACTTGTTTTCTAACCGGACAGGCTGGTGCAACTGTGCAACGATAGTAAGCCCGGGGACATGGGTTTCCTTTCGCAATTTTCTGTCCATATTTTCTCCATTGACATCCATCATTCATCTGTTTGAAAGGGAAACATTATGTTAAGGCATTTTATTGTTTTGTTAAATGCCATCACATACAATAATTTTTCTGGTTCACCATATGTAAGTTCAGGGCACCTTTGGTTTCCAAAATTTGTGAAATTTTCTTTTGCAGTTTCCGAACAAATGGTCGACAAAATTATTTTTTGGGGCAATGTACATTTGCTAAGTAATTTTCCAGAAAACAACACAGTCATATACAATTTTCAACAAACAAAATGGCAATGGCACAGAAAAGATAAATATATTTACTCACCGTTGGGGTATCACATCTAGCTCTAACAGAAACCCTAGCTCTCTTGGGATTGGATTGCTGTGATAATTCATCCTCTTCACTTCTCCCTGTCTTCAAAGCTTTATTTGGAGGGCAAGTTTCTCCTGCATTAACATCCTCATTCTTTCTCTCTTCTAAGCTATTCTCAGGACTAACCTCCACCGTTGGGCCTGACTTAGACCCTCCTAAGTGATAATCAAGCCCCAGTTTAAGGCCGCATTTTAACTGCTCGTCATGATCTTCTGTTGCAGCACTCTTGCTGAAGCTGCTAATTATAATATTGTTGTTGTCATCTTTTTTAGGTTCAGTACTCGGACTTGTTCCCAGGCGAAGAGATACAATTAATTCAGTGTCTTCAATGGTGCTACAGGCTGCATTATTATTGCTGTTGTTCTTGGCTTCTTCTTGATTAACGCTATCGAGAAAGCGCTTTTGGAGAGATTTGTAGTCCTTCTCTATTTTCTCTAACATCATCTTTAGCCTTGCATTTTCTTCTCTCACTTCCTTCATCTTTGCTTTGGCTAATTCTAGTTCATCCTCCTACATGCATGCATGATCAACAATATATAATATAAATTATCTTATATAAATTATCTTAAACGTTAATTATCATTACGTGTATACAATTGATCGAGGGACATCTAACATTTACTGCCTTTTATCTTGAAAATCATTCAACAACCATAATCTAGATATAATTATGGGCGTATCTAGATCACGATCTTTTCTCAGTAGAACAAATTTTTATGAGTTAAAAAAGTGAAGTGAAGTGTTAAAATTTATAAGTTAGAAAATAAAAGTTTGAATATATTTTTAATTTTTTTTAGAGTATTAATAGTTTATTAAAAAACTACTAATAAAAACAAAATCTAGCATAGGCATAGATCCGCCCCTATTTCATGATAATGTTTTTGTTTGATCATCGACGATCGTTAATTAAAAGGAAGTAAATTAATATAATCAGAGATGAGGGATCAAGGTTAATTTCCTGCTTAGCTTCAAGTGTTTTATATAACCTAGAAGGATATACTCCCTCCGTTCCTTAATATAGGTCGTTTTAGAGAAATGTTTTTGTTCTTTAATATAAGTCGTTTTAGAATTTCAAGTAAGCATTAATTGCTTAGTTTCCAATATTACCCCTAATATTAAATGTAACTTTGGTTCTCCCAATATTTTCTGCCCAATAAATAACAATCTCTTATTTCAATACAAGGTTAATATAGACAATTGATATTATAGTTAATGCTATACAATCATTTCCTTAATGGTTGTGCATAACCTTAAAACGACTTATATTAAGGAACGGATGGAGTATATAACAGCCGTCATATGGAAAATGAGTAGACTTAATGAACTAGATCAACGAACTTCATCAACAGTTATATAATCGTTAATAATATACAAAATGTGAAAGCATGAGATACATATACATAAACACACGCAGAAAGAATTATATATATGCATTTATGTAGCTAACCAATTTAGAAAAATCTAACTATTGCTTCGAAAACCATTCTACTTAATTCCACCATAAACTATATATGTGTTCTTTATCAAGCATGACTCTGGGTTTAACATGGAACATGCTTGAAATTCGAAATAAAATTATGAAATCAATATATATATATATATATATATATATATGATGAGTACGTACTTAATTATGATCAGAATATCACGCAAATTAAAGCAAGGCCTGAGAAATAAAGAAGTTAATAATATTAATTTACCTTTGAAGATTCTTGAGTGCAACTCTCTTTATGGCCAACAGATTCATCACTCTTTTCTTCTTTAGCTGCACTTCTAGAGCTGCTAGATAATGAATTCAACCTGCTACTGCCTTCCATTTCTGCTCTACTGTTCTTCAGACTAAATACCTAATACTTTTTCGCTTCTTATAAGATAATTTTCATTTCGATTGCTTTCTTTACGAGCAAGCACAAAATAATTTAAAACAAAAAATTCAAATCTAAGTGCTTAATTGTTTAATTTCGCGATTACGCACACACTTTTCAAATGTCAACTGTTCAACTAAGCTCATGTTACTTATTTAATAAGCTGCACATTGCACATATAGTTGAATAAGTTGGGGGAGAGAGAGAAAATATAAACAGAGACTTGGATTAGTATAAGAATTCAACTTCAGCGCTTATGACAGATGAGCATTAAACTTTCTTTAAACAGAGAGAGAGAGAGAGAGAGATTGACGCATTACTCGGCAGCCATCTTAAATACTACTCTCTTTATTAATTACAAAATAAAAAATCATTATTGATGTTCTAAAATTAATTAATTTTAAAAAAATTTAAACTAAAAAATAATATATATTTATTGAACTTTAATTAATACAAATAATAAATTTCATAAACTATCTAAAAGTTACTACAACTAATAATAAAATTTATTATTTTATAATTTTAATAAATTATATTAATTCTGAGTTTTAAAATATTTTGGAATGAAGGGAAATAAAACTCACCCCATCTTAATATTAAGGGTCTCATATTTGAAACATAATTAACCCTTTTTTATCTTTATGCATCTTATATAAGACTAATTGTGTTCCGTGACTCCGGCACTACATAGACGGTAAGATTTATTAGGATGAGCGAGAAATTCAAAATAAATTATATTTTGTTGGATACTAGCTGGGTCCCGTGCCTCCGGCACTGTATGGACAATATAATTTATCTCAAATTTTGAACGACCAAAATAATTTATTGAGTGAGCGGAAAATTTAAAGTCATTTGTATTTTATTAAATTATTATTAGATTATTAGATAGATAGATGTATTTTATTAGATAGATGTATGAACAGTGGGATTTATCCCAAACTTTGGACGGCCCAGATGATTTATTAAGTGAGCGGGAAATTCAAAATCATTTGTATTTTATTAGATAGATTATTAGATAGATAGATGTATTTTATTAGATAGATGTATGAACGGTGGGATTTATCTCAAACTTTGGACGGCCCAGATGATTTATTGAGTGAGCGGGAAATTCAAAATCATTTGTATTTTATTAGATAGATAGATAGATATATATATGGCCTAGGTGTCAAGATTTGATAGGCTGACCGCTCTCATCTCAATTCTCATGGTTGGTAGGGAGCGGCTTTCTTGGTCAAACTCCGAATTTGAATTAAATTATAATATAATAAAATTTAATATTATTGATATCTTAGTCAATCTCGTGATTAATATACACCCATTCTAAATAGCAGCTTAAATTTTTATATACACATTCTAGTATCCAATATATTACGATAAAACACTGGAGTGTTTACAAGTAGTGCAAATAATGCGAGTCGTGTTAGCTACTTGATTTATTATTATTATTGTTATTGTTATTATTGTTATTGTTGTCAAGTTTCAGAAAATAAATTAATACTCCTATTAAATAAACTCACAACACTACTTAGACGCGGGAAGGAAACAAGTCTACTTTCCTCATGCCATTGACCTCCAGCTCTTGTAATAGATATATGTCAATGCAAGGTTTTTAAACCCGGACCGGTCATCGAACCGAAAAAGTTACTGGGTGGATGGGTCACTGGTCCAATCAGTGGTCGGACCGTTATTGACCCAGTGACGTCATTAATATGTAATAAATAATAAATAATTAATTATATTAATTATTATTATATATTGTATATAATATTTAGTAAATATGTAAAATTAATCAATTTATCTACAAAAAAAAACTAAACATCTCTAAGATACATTCAAATTCCAAAATTCAACCACAAGTTCAAGTGTTTGATTAAATGAATGCAAAAATATGTAAAATACCAAACAAAGTCTCAACTAAATTACTAAAATAAAATAAAATTTGTAATATTTTTTTTTTATCTTTAAGGAGAGAACCGGTCAAACCCGTGAACCGGTCACCGGTTCACTGGGTCAACCGGTTCAACCGCCGGTTCACCGGTTCTGAACGATTTTTGAGCAAAAGTTGTTTAATGGTCCAAACCGGACCGTTGAGTGAACCGGGTCCGGTTTTTTCCGGTTGAACCGGCGGTCCGGTCCGGGTTTGACAACAGTGTGTCAATGTTCTATCTGTCCCCTATTATTTTTGGGCCGACTTTAAATAAATTTGGCAAGGGTTCCTAGGTGAATTTTATATATTGAATATATATTTATATTCTCTCTTTATTTCAAAATAATAATTTTATTTTGGAACAAAAAGTTTTCGGATGCAACTATAACTAATTGATTGATATCTCAAGTTTCTGATTTTTATTTTACTATTATATATTATTGTTTAAAATATTTATGTGTGACTGTATATGCATGTTTAGCTAGTAATTATAATTGGTAGATCATATATAGTACTTCTCTATTTCCCAAAAGAGTCCTATTTGTTAAAGGAAAAATATTAAGTAGCCTTTAATTTTCAAGTTCCATATTTATCTTAAAAATTAATAAAATGGGGGTTTATAAGTGGTGACATTATATTAAAATTATAATGGTATCGTGTTATTTTATACTCCACTATTTATTATTGGTTAAAATAATGTGCTTTTTTATAATTTATCTAATAAAATAAAACTGATTTTGAATTTATCATTTGGTCCGTCTAAAATTTTGGATAAATTTCACCGTTCATGTAGTGTCGGAGTTACGAAACACAGCTAAAAAGGTAGTAGTATTTGAGTTTATGGATGAAACTAGTTCGACTTAGATAGACGACGACCTCACGACCCTACTCAACCGTACGTTTCATACTTCATTTTCTATTGGAGTTAATATACAATTTTTTCATGCATGTGGGAAGTTCTTAATTAATGTCAAAAAACTAGACAAAATAATATATTTGTGATAACATTACTGTAAAAACATACCAAGACAAAATGTGTTTTACGTAAGCTTTGAATTTAATTAATTACAGCCGATTAAAAAGGCAAGTTTCTCTTGGGTTTCCCTGGGTCCCCCTCCTGACCCTCCCCTAAGATTGAAATGTATAAATTTATTAGATCGTAATAATGTATGTTCTCAAATTTTATTTATTTTTATCTTAAGATATATTAATTACTTTCAAGTGTTAGTTCGAATCATATTTTTAATAGAAGTACGTATTATTTTGAAAGTAATCTTACTATAAATAGTAGATATATTATTATGTGAGAGTTTCTTAATTAGACATCATTAATGACTACTTAATAAATTAATTGAATTCAAAGGAGGCTGGTTCAGTAGTTAATTAGCAAATATTATGTGCTTTTATCTTAATTAGAACTTTAGACCCAAGAAAGTACTAGTTGAATTGTTTTAGGTGGGGAATCATATTTTCATTCTAATATTTTTCATTAATAGCAGTGAATGGATGTTAAACTTAACTAACATACACTACCAATTTTATTTCTGAAAACAATGAATATATATAAATAAATTATCTTAAGAAATTAACAGTCATATATAAATTACTATTGACTAAATAAGAGAGGATAGCGGTCCATATACATCGGGTTACGCACGCATTTTCCTGCCTCTTAGATTTTTCTAATGAAAGACTTTAAGGCCAAGTGGTCTTTAATTAACTGAGGAGTATTAAGTATATATTTTGGTCAATGGTTGAGATTTGGATAGCCCCAAGTGTTATTTGATTCGAAACTATAACATTTTAAATTCTTAGTAAAGTTTTGGGTCGTATATTTTTATATGAATTTCTTTCGTATAGAGGTGGGACCCTATTTTAATTTGCAGTTTCAATTGATTAACATTACAGTACTTAGGAAAACACAAACACACATATTAACACCTAGTAGTATTTTAGTATATAGATAGATTGATCATTCAAACACACTTTATTCTTCTAAAATAAATTTGAAATACTAAATTGAATGAGTCCCATTTGCAAAAGGTTCATCAACTTGTTGGCCCTTTCCTCGTGGACTTTAAAAGGATGTGATCCGGGTGATCTTCCAGGCCACATGACTTTTATGCCAAACTCCTGATAGATGATGCTCCTGCATTCTCGGACCCAAGTGGAGAATTAATTCTCTCTGATAGTTCAAATTCTACATTGGCATTCAGGGCTGGGCCCAATAACATCACAGTCCCTTGATGAAGGACCGTCATGGAGTTTATGGGGATTAGTTTTTTTAAAATTTAAATTAATGGGTTGGATTATGATTGAGCATTTTGCATTCTTACTATATAAGTCCAAGTTTGTATTTAATTTGATCTTAATGAATATATAACTTTTTTCTCAATTTATCCTCTTCTTCTATCTAAATTCTTCTCTTATCAATATATTAACGTCAAGATTCGCCCACATGTTATAAAAACCAAAAATACATTTAATTCTGGACAAAAACGAGATCACACATAAAACTTGACCAATTGAATTGCTAAAACTAAATTAGACTCATCTTTTGTATGATTCGGAATAAGTTTGTGAGTGCCAGCTTGTTAGCTAATCAACAAAGTAGACTTCTTGTTTTGGGTGTAAAATGAAACTATCTAAAACAATATGCCACTAGATCTCTATATATATGCGATATTCACGGGCGGAGCCACGTATGGGCTAGGGTAGGCTGTAGCCCAGGTGAGTTTTTTTGCAGCACAGCTTTCTTCTTCAGTTCTTCTGCAGCTGCCCGCCTTCTTCTTCTGCAGCACAGCAACAGCTAGTTTTTTTTTTAATCTTACATGAAACGACGTCGTTTCATGTTAGATTAAAAAAACCCTAACCCCTCTTCAAAATCGCCCAAACTGCCTCTCTACTCTGAAGTCTGAAGATGCCCTTCTTTTTTTTCCCCTTCCGCCAATCCGCCTCTGCTGACTGCCTCTGCTCTGATTTCTGAAGCTCCTTGAGCTGTGCAGATTGCTGGAGGAGAAGAGGTCTGCCGTCTGCAACACTTAAGGTTAGTGTTGTCCTTGTAGTTAAAGCACATGGTTTAAAAGAATCTTAGGTACTTGTATTTTTAGATATTTTTCTTTAGTTGTAGATGAATGTGAAATAGTTAAACATTGAATTTGACACGAGCCCAAAAAACTGCAAGCTGGAAGCTGGTACTTGTTAGTTTTATATCTTTTACAATTAGATTCTTGATTCTTGATTATTAATGAACTTTTTGATAGGTTGTGGTTGATTTTAGGTTTTGGGAATTTTCAATTTGAATAAGGACAACTGTAATTTAGTTGATGATATTAGTATGGTGCAACTATTTTAGTATTTAACTGTAATTTCTGAATTTTTAGGTTTTGGAGATTTTCAATTTGAATTTTTTTGGTTAGAACCCTTCTAAAGTCATATAAAATTCTAGAATCTAAGTGTTGTAGGCATGGTGTTTGAGAATTTATCTCAAAGAAGTTAAAATGTGTAAAATTGAGAATTAGTCAGGTTATTAGAAGATGACCTAAGCTATTTGTTCTGCAAAGGTCCTCTTTGATCTATCTCTTAGTAGCTCAGGGCGGAAAAAAATCCTGGCTCCGCCCTTGACGATATTAATTATGAAATCCTTTATTTTCTCAATATTCTTTTTTTTTGTCTTTCCTCTTGACTCAACGTTGGTCCAGCCAAACTCTTAGATGTTTTTTATATTATATATCAATAATAAATAATAAAAAAATTGACTAGCTAGCTAGAACAATTAAAGTCTGGTTAAAGCAATTTCCCGAGCATCAGTCTCCACGCTTAATTGCATACCTCCATGGCTATAATGAGTAAGAGGTATGCGTGAATCTTCATCTCTACTAAAAGTGGGGACGAAAAAAACTCGGCTAAACCCATTGAACGGTTGAAGAATTATATATATGTTCATGAACTAGTATTTGTCCTGATCAGTATATCAGAATTATATATAGTGATGACATGATCGTTAAATTTGAAGACATTAATTAATTATATCATCTTATATACTATCACCAATAGAAAAATGGCTATTTTGTTGAACAAATATTTTTTTATAAATAAAACTTGAATTGTATTGAAGGAGTGAAATAGAGAAAAAAGTAAAATGAAATTGTTGTATTTGGATCATTTCAGTGGATAAACCATTTCGACGATGGATCCATTTCCATTATCTTGATTTCCATTCCATTTGAAAAGTGGTAGAACTAGCTAGGTTCATTCTAATAAAACGCTGCATGCACCATCATTAACAATCAAATACACACATAAAATGCTTAAAAATCATTTCATTTCTTTCTTCAATTCAAACCATAGAGTTAGAAAGTGTGTGTGTGAGAGAGAGAGAGAGTATCGATCGCATTATACTCATACTCATGTAATGTAGGCTACCAAGGTCATGTACTGTTCAATATATTGTGTCCTCAGAGAATATACCATTACATTTGTTTATTATATATGTTTATAGAAAACTAGCAAGTCAAATCCTGGTCCGTACCAAAATTCAAATCCAGCACCTCAATATCCACCAGGTTTTTCTAATGAAAGTGAGAGGAGACTTAACACTTTAGAGAAGAGTGTGGAAACTTTAATAAAATCTCAGCAAAGCACTAACCAAGCCATTTCTCGCTTAGAGATCCAAATGAGTCAATTGGCCACTGCAGTTAGTGAAAGAGAGAAGGGTAAACTTCCTAGTCAACCCGAGACCAATCCAAAATTTTCAGTCCCTACTCAAAAACCTTATCATGTTAATTCACATCAAGTCAATCATGTGAATTCTGTAATTTCTTTAGGGTCTGAAAAATATTTTAATAATCATGCTGGCATTGATAATGAAGAAGAGAAAATTTTAAATGTTGAATCTAACAATCCATCTAAAAAGTCAGTCCAGCCAGAAAAGGCCACAAACTCTGGGTCAGTAGTTCCATCTACTAAGCTTGTGTCAAAAAATGATCAAACTAATTCTTCTGAATTAAATGAAAAAGTCTTTAAACCAAAAGCCCCATTCCCTCAAAGACTTATTTCAAACAAGCAGTCGGCCCAGTTGGACAAAATTCTAGAAGTGTTCAAACAAGTGAAAATTAACATTCCTCTTTTAGATGCCATTCAACAAGTTCCCTCATATGCTAAATGTCTAAAAGATTTGTGCACACATAAAAGAACCACTCGTGTTCCTAAGAAAGCATTTCTAACAGCCCATATTAGTTCTATCTTGTCATGTCAAGTCCCAGTAAAGTATAAGGACCCCGGTTGTCCTACTATTTCATGCATCATAGGTGACACATTAATTGAAAAGGCTTTGCTTGATTTAGGAGCTAGTGTGAACCTGTTACTATTTTCTGTGTATGAAACCTTAGGCTTAGGAGAGTTGAAAAAGACAAGTGTCACACTCCAACTAGCTGACCATTCCATTAAAGTGCCAAAAGGAATAGTTGAAGATGTACTCATTAAGGTTGGTGATTTTGTCTTCCCTGTTGATTTTATTGTTCTTGAAACTCAACCTGTTGTAAATCCCAATGGTCAAATTCCGGTCATTTTAGGTAGACCATTTCTAGCAACCTCTAATGCGTTAATTAATTGTAGAAATGGGCTAATGAAATTGACATTTGGAAACATGACAATTGACTTAAATGTGTTTAATGTGGGAGAGCCACCTAGTGATTTTTTGGACCAACCCATTAAAGTAAACATGATACAAGAGTTGTCAATGATCCAAGAAATAAATGAAAATAGACTCTTGATTGAAAAAGATCCAATTGATTTTTTCTTAAATCACCTTGACCAAAATTGGAATGAATCTGAATATTTAGATAAGGTCAATGAGCTGTTGAGATCCACTACAAATAAGTCAACTAAACTAGAACATGTATTTGAACCAACTCTTCCATCATTTGAACATGTTAATGAAAGTTTTCTTGAGGTAACCTTGAAGCATAACTGTGATGAAAATTCTGACTATTTTCAATTTCCTAGACCTCCTGAAAATAATGAAAAGTTCACACTCACTTATCCATTTGTAACATTCATTTTTAGTCACATAATTTTTAGGATTTATAAAATTTGTAGATATGTACATTTGTTTTCTTTCTCACCACATCTTCTTGCAGAACAAATGCCCCGCATACAAGGTACAATTCTTTCATATCTTTGTTCTTTTTTCTTCATTTGCATACATTGAGGACAATGCATGATTTAGGTATGGGGGGAGTTTGTTTGTATTAGATTTTTTTTCTTTTTACGGAAAAAAAACACAAAAAATTTAAAAATTAAAAAAAATTTATTTGACTTTTTATGAATTGAATTAATTCTAATAAGTGTTTATGGAGCAAAGCGCATGAGTGAGATTGAAAGATTTAGAACTCTTGAATTGTTGATAAGATACAAAATCTTAGTTCAAAACACCATCTGGATTTAAAATTGATTTCACAAGCATTTTTGCACTTCACGTTTGCACTAATTCTTAGTTGTGGGGTATAAACCATGATTCGAGTAATTTCAAAAAAAAAAAAAGAAGAAGAAAAAAAAAAGAAAAAAATGAAGTTGAAAAAAGTTGAAAAAAAAAAGAAATAAATAACTGCTTCAATGTCCATTAAACGAAATAACTGGGTATCCAAGCCTTGGGAAGCATCGATATTCACGCTAAAAAATATGATGGATAAAAGCAGCTTGACTAGTCTAATTTTGTGGCCTTTGTTACTCGAGTTAGTAAATCCTTAGGGGTGTCTCTACACCTAGTGCTCTAAAGCCATCTGGTTTGGGAGTCATTGGTCCAACGCTCGCTCTACATGGGTAACTCTGAAAAGCCTAAGAAAATGAGACATTGCACAAGTCAAAAATAAAAAAAATGGAGAAAAAGAAGGAAAAAAAGAAAGACAAAGAAAAAAAAGAGTTTGCTTGATTTTCATAATAAAAATCCCTACTAAGAGTTACATCACATACACATGTATGCATTACATGAAATTGATTTAATGAAGGATGGTGTCTAAAATGAAGATCGAGTATTTTTGATAAGGTGAAAGTGTGATTTTGAATTTAATCTTGCTTCTGTATAATGCCCATAAATATTTAGAAGTTTTCTTTCAATTTCATAATTTGTTGAACCCAAAAAATATTTTTAAATTTTGTGGGTATATTCACTGCAAACCCTCACGAGACACAACTCGTCCACTTGGGGTAACCTTGGGGTTTAAAGGCTTGTTGCACATGCTAAGTGCAATTGTGTTTCCTACGAAAATGGGGTATTGTAATTTTTGTTTTATTTTTATTTTTATTTATTTTACTCGAGGACGAGCAAAAGCTAGGTATGGGGGTATTTGATAGAAACGTAATTCATACATTTAATTATCCCTAATTTTGTCCTTTTAATTATATTAGTTTATTAAATTAATATGTTTTATTTTATTTTGTAGGATTTAATATTTATTGCAATAAAATCAAAATTTTGGTGATCAAACAATATTTAATGCTTTTATTCATATAAGGAATGTCCAAGAAGAATCCTACAAGGAGAAGGAGAGAGGTGGAACAATCTTAGTTCAATTCAAATCCAACAAGAGAAAGAAAAGTCTATCTAGAAGATGTTTTTGAGAAGTTGATTGCTACTAGGAAGTTGAATCCTACATGGAAAGGGAATCAAAGTGTCCAAGTTCAATGAATCTAAATTAGGGTTCAAAGTTATTTTTCCTATAAATAGGCCTCTTGTTTTAGAGAAAGATATTACTTGTTAATTTATTTTTCTTAGTTTTTCACTAGTGTAGGAGGGAGAAGATATTTAGAGTTTGTCTCTTTTTCCAATCACGTGTGGAACATACTGTCAGGGAGTATTTGTCACTTTCTTTTATTTACATAATAGAAATTCTCTTTTTAATTATTGTTCTTATTTCATGCGAATAGTAGTACTAATATTATTTGTTTTTGTTTTTAATTCCATGGCTAGCTAAATTTCTAATACCTAGGATTATGATGAAACTAAATATTTCATAACTATATTTTTCTTCCGTTCCTAAATTAATGCCTAATTATTTTCACCTTCATATTTTCCTCCGCATAAATTGCATATGATTTTTATATTGATTGCGAGGTTTTGATAAGTTATAGTTAATCTGTGAATTTTTCATAACTTATGCTTGCCCATATTAATTATATGAATCATTATTTTTAAAGGGAAGGGCAAATAATTTGGGAATTGATTTAGGAAATAAGAAATTATTTATTATGTTAATATTTGGTGGATTCTAATTCCTAGGTATCTTTTCTCATTAATAGTTTTCATTATTAATTAATAGTTTGCATAATTTAGTTAAAAAATCTTCTCCACCATTTTTATTTCTAATTTGCCTAAAATATTAATTAAGAATATATTAAAGAATTAATCTAGTCTCTGTGGGTTCGACCTGTACTTGCTAGTTCTTCAATTCGACACTGTGCACTTGCAGTACATATTTTTAACACATCACAGTACTTAGGAAAACACAAACACACATATTAACACCTAGTAGTATTTTAGTATATAGATTGATCATTCAAACACACTTTATTCTTCTAAAATAAATTTGAAATACTAAATTGAATGAGTCCCATTTTGCAAAAGGTTCATCAACTTGTTGGCCCTTTCCTCATGGACTTTAAAAGGATGTGATCTGGGTGATCTTCCAGGCCATGATACATGACTTTTATGCCAAACTCCTGATAGATGATGCTCCTGCATTCTCGGACCCAAGTGAAGAATTAATTCTCTCTGAAAGTTCAAATTCTACATTGGCATTCAGGGCTGGGCCCAATAACATCACAGTCCCTTGATGAAGGACCGTCATGGAGTTTACAAGGCTTGCTGGCTGATGCATATTATGGGGATTAGTTTTTTTAAAATTTAAATTAATGGGTTGGATTATGATTGAGCATTTTGCATTCTTACTATATAAGTCCAAGTTTGTATTTAATTTGATCTTAATGAATATATAACTTTTTTCTCAATTTATCCTCTTCTTCTATCTAAATTCTTCTCTTATCAATATGTTAACGTCAAGATTCGTCCATATGCTATAATAACCAAAAATATATTTAATTCTGCACAAAAACGAGATCACACATAAAACTTGGCCACTTGAATTGCTAAAACTAAATTAGACTCATCTTTTGTATGATTCGGAATAAGTTTGTGAGTGCCAGCTTGTTAGCTAATCAACAAAGTAGACTTGTTGTTTTGGGTGTAAAATGAAACTATCTAAAACAATATGCCACTAGATCTCTATATATCTGCGATATGCCGATATTAATTATGAAATCCTTTATTTTTTCAATATTCTTTTTTTTTTGTCTTTCCTCTTGACCCAACGTTGGTCCGGCCAAACTCTTAGATGTTTTTTATATTATATATCAATAATAAATAATAAAAAAATTGACTAGCTAGCTAGAACAATTAAAGTTTGGTTAAAGCAATTTCCCGAGCATCAGTCTCCACGCTTAATTGCATACCTCCATGGCTATAATGAGTAAGAGGTATGCGTGAATCTTCATCTCTACTAAAAGTGGGGACGAAAAAAACTCGGCTAAACCCATTGAACGGTTGAAGAATTATATATATGTTCATGAACTAGTATTTGTCCTGATCAGTATATCAGAATTATATATAGTGATGACATGATCGTTAAATTTGAAGACATTAATTAATTATTGTTGGAAATAGGATTCAAATATAAAATAAAGAAGGGCAGAAATAAAACTTATCGATTTTATTGAGCAAATTATGTTGAGCAGAGGCGTGCAGTGCACTGTCCTTAAGTAGAAATTTCGCCCCTCGGAGAACTTTTTTCTCGGTGCTAAGGTCACTGACGAAATTCTACTCCAGGATTCAACGGCTCTTCATCCAACTAACCAGCACTAGAAATAGTTGAATGACCCATGAACAACTAATTTTTCTTTACTCGAAATCAAATATAAGTCATGTATATACAATAAAATATATGGAAATTATTGTTTACATATATATATATATATAATATATGTATGAGAATAGGATTTTTAAGTGACGGTAGCTTGGTTACTCTAATATATAGATGTATAATACTAGGAGCAATAGAAGACAAGCTTTTTCAAATATGGCAGTGAAGTCTCTCTCACTAACTAAGCTCATCCTTTCTTTATATAGAAAAAAGATAGCAACGGTAATACACTGCTGTCAAACGGTAACATGCATAATCCCAAACATGTTGGCTCCATCAAACGGTAATATAATTAAAATTGCAACGGTAAAAATAATTTCTCAATAATTAGTATTTAATATAAATTTAACCGTTACAAATCTCCATAAATTAATATGTTAATTATAACTCATTTAATTTACACATTAAACTCTTTTAATGGTATATCATCAAAATATAATAATATATTTATTTTTATTAAACTTTGTAATATATTATTTGTATAAAATACAACAATCCCCCACATATTACAAAGTAAAAATAAAATAAATTGAGTAAGAAATATAAGAATGCAGTGCGTAAACACTGGTGTCTTTTGGACTATGAACCAATGTATAGAGTGAATAGAACTTGATTCACAGGAATTTGGTGAAATGAAAATTTCTATGAACCTTCTTCCTTATTATGAATCAGTAATCATATTACTCACACTACAAACTCTAATTAGAAGTTGTTCTACGCGATTTGGCACATTTTGGCCTTGCGCCATACCTGGAATTCATGAGCGCTCTAGAAAACATGTCTTGTTTTCATAAGAGGCGGCCTCACCTCTACACTCATATAGGTGTTTCCATCAAATGTGTTCTACAGTTAAACACATCACCCAACAGGACTATGGAAAACATTAAGAGTATATAACTCAACCTCTAACACTGTAGAATTACACTATCCTACACCATAGGGATGAACTCAAATATTTATAAAATGGATAGTGTCTCAACCAATCAACCAATGACTTGTTGTTACCCATATGAACCTACTTCCTGGGATTACCATTCATATAGGTTGGGTTACCATCATTGTTGATTTTTGTAATAGACAGTAGTCCCATCCCCCTCGATGTATTGCTCACTAGCCTCTTGCTTAGTGGCTTTGTCAGAGGATCCACAAGATTTAACTCTGATCTAACAAAATTAAGGGATATAATCCCATCACATAACAGCTGTCTCATAATATTATGTCTTAGGCGTATATGCCTACTCTTGCCATTATAGCTCTTATTCTTTATCTCTGCCTATAGCAGCTTGACAATCACAATGTAGACACAGATGGAACTGGTCTCGTCCACAAAAGAATATTTTTCAAAAGATTTCTGAGCCACTCTGCTTCAGAAACTGCCTTCTCTAAGGCAATAAACTCAGACTCCATAGTAGAGCGAGCTATACAAGTCTGTTTAGTAGACTTCCAAGAAACTGCTCCTCCTCCTAAGGTAAATATGTAGTCACTCATGGATTTGATCTCATCTGAATCAGAGATCCAGTTGGCATCACTATAGCCCTCAAGAACTGCAGGATTATCGCAGTAATACAAATCAAATCCAATAGTACCTCGCAGATACTTGAGTATTCTACATAAAACAGTCCAATGATCCTTATTAGGATTATGAAAATATATGCTGAGTCTATTAACTGCATATTAGCAGTTTTAGAACCAATTTTCCTTTTTTTAGGGTCAGGTAACTATACCTTAGTAAGACACCCCCACACTTTAAGATATTTCAAGTTAGGTAAATAATTTTTCCAAAGCTCAAAATTTATTTTTTCAATTTTCACCAACAGGTAACTTTATATACACATTATACACACAAGTATTCAAACTTGACTACTCATATTGGGAATTGAAATATTGAACTTTGTTCTCAGTTTAGCCCACCAATAAAGAGTCACTAAATGTAGATTAAAGAACATAAAGCCAAAAACCTCTAGCAGAAAATAGAGATTAACATTGTCAAACACGTCACAATCTATTTTAAGTAATTTGACATTTCCCCTTACCAACCAACAAAGTTTTCCGCGAGACCCCAAGTGATCAATTTTATCTTACGAATACTACCACAATGCAATAAATAAGAACATCATTTAAAAAGGTTCACTGGCCAAGAGGATGAGTCTCAAACCCACACTGCTTGAAAATGGAATGGTTATAGTGCTAGTTATTAAACCAACCCTTAGACTTCGTAATAAAGGCCCACACAGCTGAGGATTACTTGCACTCAAGTTTATATGTTTATTAATTTAATAAATCAATAGTCCAAAATGCATACTTCACGAAATACATCCAACTTTAAGAAATCAGTCTCTCATATTGTGATATTATATATGAGTCATTTTCGTCCATTTTGAGCATATCTCAACACAAGTTATATCATTACGAGTTACTTTCATCAGTCTCGACTTCTACTTTGACATTCATTTTTAGACTATTATTCATAGACCAAAGCTCAACTACTAGAGTTATTTATCAAATCAGAAATTTGGGGCAGGCGCCTTTTAAGGCACCTTTTAATGCATGCAACGCACAACCACAATTATGATGATATGGTCTCCTCTCAGACTCCATATCATTCATTGATATGCTTCCCAACAATTTTCAGAATATATATTTAACCATTACAAAATCTCAATAAATATATTAATTATATGAAAGTATCTCTTCACACTTTCTTTTTACACAAATGATATATATGCAAGTAAAACCAATAGTCTGCTAAAGAAGATATCTATATATGATGCCATTCCTCTCCTTTTATAGTAATCGAAGGCAACGGTAGTACGGTACTATATATGGCAACAATAAAATCACTTAATATATATAGCAACAGAAATTAATATATATAGCAACAGTAATATCTCTTTAATATGTAAACTGTTACAAATCTTCATATTAACTAGCAACGGTCCTTTACAAAGAAAGTGTGAGTGTATCAATGATAAACATGATATTTTAGTGACAGAACTCACTCCAGTGTCCAATATCTTCACATATATAAGGAGAAGTCATAAGATGAAACATACATGTTTCCAAAATTAAAAATCTCTATCTCTATATGTTTTCTAAGTTCGCACTTGTTTTCTTAACAAATATATGAACATATAAGAATCCATAAAATTTCTACTTAAGATTGTTGGAAAAATACGAATGAATATAGGATTCAAATATAAAATAAAGAAGGGCAGAAATAAAACTTATCGATTTTATTGAGCAAATTATGTTGAGCAGAGGCGTGCAGTGCACTGTCCTTAAGTAGAAATTTCGCCCCTCGGAGAACTTTTTTCTCGGTGCTAAGGTCACTGACGAAATTCTACTCCAGGATTCAACGGCTCTTCATCCAACTAACCAGCACTAGAAATAGTTAAATGACCCATGAACAACTAATTTTTCTTTACTCGAAATCAAATATAAGTCATGTATATACAATAAAATATATGGAAATTATTGTTTACATATATATATATATATAATATATGTATGAGAATAGGATTTTTAAGTGACGGTAGCTTGGTTACTCTAATATATAGATGTATAATACTAGGAGCAATAGAAGACAAGCTTTTTCAAATATGGCAGTGAAGTCTCTCTCACTAACTAAGCTCATCCTTTCTTTATATAGAAAAAAGATAGCAACGGTAATACACTGCTGTCAAACGGTAACATGCATAATCCCAAACATGTTGGCTCCATCAAACGGTAATATAATTAAAATTGCAACGGTAAAAATAATTTCTCAATAATTAGTATTTAATATAAATTTAACCGTTACAAATCTCCATAAATTAATATGTTAATTATAACTCATTTAATTTACACATTAAACTCTTTTAATGGTATATCATCAAAATATAATAATATATTTATTTTTATTAAACTTTGTAATATATTATTTGTATAAAATACAACAATTATATCATCTTATATACCATCACCAATAGAAAAAATGGTTATTTTGTTGAACAAATATTTTTTTATAAATAAAACTTGAATTGTATTGAAGGAGTGAAATAGAGAAAAAAGTAAAATGAAAATTGTTGTATTTGGATCATTACAGTGGATAAACCATTTCGACGATGGATCCATTTCCATTATCTTGATTTCCATTCCATATGAAAAGTGGTAGAACTAGCTAGGTTCATTCTAATAAAACACTGCATGCACCATCATTAACAATCAAATACACACATAAAATGCTTAAAAATCATTTCATTTCTTTCTTCAATTCAAACCATAGAGTTAGAAAGTGTGTGTGTGAGAGAGAGAGAGAGAGTATCGATCGCATTATACTCATACTCATGTAATGTAGGCTACCAAGGTCATATGTACTGTTCAATATATTGTGTCCTCAGAGAATATACCATTACATTTGTTTATTATATATGTTTATAGAAAACTAGCTCTTAATTTGATTATTGAAAATTAAGAGGTAGTACTGACACACACACACACACACACACACACATATATATATATATATATATTATTCTGTTGATATTGGCTCCTCAAGCCTACAAACTAAAAGTAATTAATTAATTAAGGACGAGGAGGCGGCCTAGGGAGAGGAATTCCATTGAGAAAAGAATGAAACAAAGTGAGGGCTTGAGAGGGAGAGGTGAAGGGGACTTCATGAGCTGCTCCCCTTACTGTTGCAAATGTCAAATATGTTACGTTCTTCCCCTCTTTCAGTCCGCCAAACGATTGAGACCATCCTCCAACCTGCACCAATTAATTATATATTAATTAACCACATCCATCCATAACATTAATCATTATATATATAGTAGTGGGATATGATTTAATTATATGATAACCCCCGAATAATTAATATGATCATGTAAGATATATATAGTTCCATTAGTAAATTAACCTTTCAAAATTGAAGGATATATTTATGTATATACCGCCAGAACAAATTAATGATACTCTTTTTAAGAAAGAAATTTTATATAAAAAAAAAATACAACTCTTAATTAGTCATGGAGAGAAGAGTGTGAATCGATATATCAGTTCGTACCTGTTTCTTGTTATACCAAGGGCCATACTTTGTGAAAGTGAGGAGATTCAAGTCTTTGGCAATCTTATTAGCTATTATCCTCGTTTGGGTAAGAGGTATTTTGGAATCTTGGTCTCCGCTATATATATTACACAATAATTATAATCCATTAAACCCCATTTTATTAAATAATTTTTAAGTTAACCAAACAAGTGTACGTACTTGTATAGCAAGATGGGGATCCCTTCCTTTAGCAGGTCTGAGACTAGGGGTATTATGTTCAAGCCCAAATTCTCTTCTTGATATACAAGTGGCCTGCATGCATGCATGCAACGTTCGTTCATGTAATTATATATACATACTTATATATATATATATATACACACACAAATTAACACATTGAGAGAGAGAGAGAGAGTATGTATATATATACCCTGCACAAAAGTCCCAATGAAATGGTAGGTGAGTTGTATTAGCATGGAGCGCCCTTTGAACCTCAGGCCTATTTAGATATGTAAAAATCCTTGATCCAAGACACGGATCGCCTACATTTCCTCTCCGAGCAAACTGTACGTCATTAATATTTGTTATAAAGTAAATCAATCTTCCAAAAAATATATAGTTTTCCATTCATGCATGCATGCATGCATACAATCTTACATTAACACCATATATATAAAATCAAAACAAATCTTGCAATATTAATTAATTAATCAATATATATATATATTATATAACTTACAGTTTCATGGATCTTGCCATGCATCCCCATAGGTTTGAATTGTGTGGTACGAGTTGAGGGCGACAAACATATAGGTAATAGTAAGTCATCCGTCCCAACATCATCTCCCAATTCTTCTGAAACTCTATTAAATACGTCGTTGCAACCTTGCGACCATTCGGAATGAATATACTCCCATAAATACTTGGAGTCGTTACATACCGTCTTCTCTAGCATCAATGTGTCATCCGATATTGCACCATGTGACCACAAGAAATCTCCAGCCAGGACGCTTATTTCTATGTCTAGTAGTGGATTCCCAAGCTACAAACAAATAATTAAGGAAGGATTAATTTAATTTCCGGTTAGGTTAAATTATATATATATATATAGGGAAATTATTAAATTAATTAGTAGGTACGTACCGCGATTGCTCGGAGGTTGATAGGTTTGATGTTTGGCTGCTTGTTGTGTTCAACTATCAGAGATGCAAGTTGTGGAGCGTAGTGGCCTGCGCATTTTTAGCAAATTTCAATGATAGTACTGGTAGTAGAATTTTTTTAATTACCAAAAAAACCACCTGATCAGTTCAATAAATCACAATTTAATTTGTAGCTAATTAAGTACCTGCATAGCTTTCTCCAACTAAAAAGAAGTCGGAGTCTTTGTACATTGGAAATTCTTCCAACCAGTTGATCATGAATTTCAAATTATCCTCAGCTGGCATTGTAATTAATTATGTGGTCAGGCTTTGAACTAATTATTGAAGAACCATAGAATATATATATGTATATATGCATGCGATTGCTACAAAAATCCGTACCAGTCCTTGTATCATTCCACAAGATATAGTTTGAGCTCGTGTTTGAGTAAGAAAACCCAACTCCAATAGGCGATTCCAAATATAACATGTTTGATTCTGTTTAAGGTAAATTAATTATCTCCAATATATCATCAATAAAAATAAAAAACACAGTTTATAATCCATGTTAATTAATTACCTAAATTCCATGAATATTTATTCTGTATGAGCTTCCCATTCTTGCCTGGTTGAAATGGACCGTTTTCCATGAATGCGCCAAATCCAAGAGAAGAACAACCAGGCCCTAGAATATACAATTACTAATATATAACCATTTGCTAGCTCTAAATGGAGTACTATATATATATATATACAGAAAGTGGAGCTTAATTATTATAAGCATGCAAATTAAATTATTAAACCTCCATTGAGCCACAAGGTTAAGGGGCGTGAAAGGGGGTGAGGTGAATCAGCTTGAACAAAGTAGTAAAATAAAGCTCGGCCATGTCGGGCATCTGTCACAATATAACCCGAGTGCTGCTGAAATGTAACATTGGCAGGTTGTCCCGGTAGCGCTGTTATTAGCTCAGCGTTACACCTTGAAACATAATGGACCAACAACATTATTAATGCTCCCAATACCCCAATTAATGCCATCACTGCCACGAGCTAGAGATCGGAAATAATTAAATAAAGATCGATCGATGTAGCTAGGATTAACGTGATATATATATATATAGGTAGGACCGTAGGAGAATGCCAACAGACAGCTGATTTTCTTTATTTTTTGGGTTCAGTCAAGGTTCTCTAAGATCCTAACCAGTGAAGAGTTAGAGACTCATGTTTTGTAATAATATACTCCCTAGCTCGGTTCTCAATTTTAATAAAAATTGTGAAATTAAATTTTATAAGTTCAAAATAATATTAAATTAAAATAAAATAATCCAATTCAAAATATACTCTTATAAACAAACACGACCCAAATAATAAGTTTGCGAGTGCCAACTTGTTGGCTGAATCAACAAAGTAGACTTCTTGTTTTGGGTGAAACAATGCCACTCCTTATATATTTAAGAAATCCTTCACTTTCTCAATATTCTATTTTTTTAGTTTTTCCTCTTGACCCTAACGTTGATCCAGCCAAACTATTATATATTTTCCATACTAGATATTAATAAAAATATAAAAAAATTGACTAGATCAATTAAAGTCTGGTTAAAGCAATTTCCCGAGCATCAGTCTCAACGCTTAATTGCATACCTCCTTGGCTAAAGTGAGCAAGAGATATCAGACCGAACTTTGTGACGGTTTTTAAAAATAAGTTTAAATATGATTTAGTACTTTGAATTTTGAATTTTATTTTACTTTGAAGATTGTTTTCTTAATTTTTTTAATTAGAATGTTAAATTTTAATTTTTTTTAATTACGTCTAATTGATAATGTCACGTCAAAAAATTAATGATATGACAGTGTCATATGACTAAGAAATACTTATGTGTAATATTGAATCTCATTTTTATATTTATTCAATTAATTTTTTGAATCAAAAAAGGTAAATATAAGGCCATTATTAATTTTTTAAAGTGAATTTAATGATAATTTTACCTTTTTTGGTATAAAATTAATTATATAATGATTATTGATGATTATGAAATAAACTTAAAGTTCAGGGTATTAATCTATATTTTGGACTTAATCTATTATCGATGATTATGAAATAACTAGTTTTAATTAGAAGTACATTTACACGTTTTAAAATATTTATCATTATATTAATTATTAATGAATTTTTTAAAGATGAGTTTGTAATATATTAAATTTATTTTTAATAATTAATAATGGTCTTATATTTACCATTTTTTGTATAAAAAAATGGGTCCTTGACACTAATATACAACAATTAAAAAATAATTACAAAAATAAAACACACAACATAATTACAAAAATAACGCAATTCATATTAATAAGGAAACCTAAAATTAAGGAGAAATATCTGCCATAACTAATCATTCAAATTCAAATATCTGGGATCTAACCACAAAAATAAATTCAAATTCAAATATTCAAATTTAAATTTCATAGGAAAGACTGCACAAATTTTGTACTTTGCAGGAGGTGGCGAAGGCAATTTTCAGAGGAGTTGGAAACTTTGGAGGAGGTGACAGCTTCGGAGGAGGTGGTAATGGTGGCTTCAGAGGCGGCGGTGATGGCTATGGAGGAGGTAACAATGGTGGCGGTGGCGGTGGCGGTGGTGGCAGAGATGGCGGTGGTGGCTCAAGTGGTGGTTACAGAGACGGTGGAGGCTGGGGCGGTAGTGGCGGGAGCAACCATTTTCTAGTGGTAAAAGGAAATTCTCAAGATACTGCAGAGGAGAAGATCATTAGTAAGGTCATGGTAACCAAACTTTTATAACAAGATAATCAAACTTTTATACTAAGGTAACCAAACTTTTATACCAAGGTAACCAAACTTTTATATTAAGGTAACCAAACTTTTATACCAAGGTAACCAAAACTTTTATACTAAGGTAACCAAACTTTTATACTAAGGTAAACAAACTTTTATACTAAGGTAACCAAACTTTTATACTAAGGTAACCAAACCTTCATACCAAGGTTACCTTGGTGTGAAGGTTTGGTTATACCAACTGCACTATGAAAAAACTGATAGTGTAGAGGTGGATTGGTTACCTTGGTATAAAAGTTTGGTTACCTTAGTATAAAAGCTTGGTTACTTTGGTATAAAAGTTTGGTTACCAAACTTTTATACAGAGGTAACCAAACTTTTATACTAAGGTAAACACCAATCAACAAAAAAAATGATCATAAATTCATAATCAAACGCACATTTTGCATAAAATTAAGATCATAAACCCCAAATGAATGAAATTAAAGAGAAAACCTAAAAAATTAGTGCGAGAGAGAGATAAAATAGAAGTACTTACAAAAGCAGAGTACAAAGAAATATAAAGCACAATTAGAAGAATGAAAGAGATAGAAAAAATGGCAGAATAGAAGAAAATGACAGAAATGGCGTCTTCATCTTTTATACAAAAATGACAGAAATGACGTCCTCATCTTTTGAAGAAAAAATAGCTGAATAGAAGAAAATGAGAGAGAAAATGGCAAAATGGCGTCTTCATCTTCTCTCTTCAATGGCGTCTTCATCTTCTCTCTCCACTCTTCAACTTTTGTCTTTAAATATGAAAATGGAAGAATAGAAGTGCAGTGGCGTACAGAAAATGAAAGTAGGAGGAGATGAGAGAGAAAATGACAGAAAAAAATAAAATGGCAGAATAAGAGGAGATGAGAGAGAAAATGGCACATACCAAAATTAATCCCCTAAATTAAGGAATCATAATTATACTAATATTGTCATGTCAGCCATTACATATTAATCCCTTAATTTAAGGACCTTTAATTATGTTAAGATTGAAAATAAAAACAAAAAAGTGTAATACTTTTGTAATTATTTTATAGGTGTATGATTTTTATAATTATTTCTAAAAATGTACTATTATATGTAATTTACGTCCTTAACACTAATATACAATAATTAAAAAGTAATTACAAAAATAAAACACACACAACATAATTACAAAAATAACGCAATTTATATTAATAAGGAAACCTAAAATTAAGGAGAAATATCTGCCATAACTAATCATTCAAATTCAAATATCTGGGATCTAACCACAAAAATAAATTCAAATTCAAATATTCAAATTCAAATTTCATAGGAAAGACTGCACAAATTTTGTACTTTGCAGGAGGTGGCGAAGGCAATTTTCAGAAGAGATGGAAGCTTTGGAGGAGGTGACAGCTTCGGAGGAGGTGGTAATGGTGGCTAAAGAGGCAGCGGTGATGGCTATGGAGGAGGTAACAATGGCGGTGGTGGCGGTGGCGGTGGTGGCAGAGATGGCGGTGGTGGCTCAAGTGGTGGTTACAGAGACGGTGGAGGTGGAGGTGGAGGTGGAGGCTGGGGCTATAGTGGCGGGAGCAACCATTTTCTGGTAGTAAAAGGAAATTCTCAAGATACTGCAGAGGAGAAGATCATTAGTAAGGTCATGGTGACCAAACTTTTATAACAAGATAATCAAACTTTTATACTAAGGTAACCAAACTTTTATACCAAGGTAACCAAACCTTGGTAATTACCAAGGTAACCAAACTTTTATACTGAGGTAACCAAACTTTTATATTAAGGTAACCAAACTTTTATACCAAGGTAACCAAAACTTTTTATACTAAGGTAACCAAACTTTTATACTAAAGTAAACAAACTTTTATACTAAGGTAACCAAACTTTTATACTGAGGTAACCAAACCTTCATACCAAGGTTACCTTGGTGTGAAGGTTTGGTTACCAACTTCACAATGAAAAAACTGATAGTGTGGAGGTGGATTGGTTACCTTGGTATAAAAGTTTGGTTACCTTAGTATAAAAGCTTGGTTACTTTGGTATAAAAGTTTGGTTACCAAACTTTTATACTGAGATGAGCCTCAATATTACACAAAAATCATTTTTGCCACATGTCGTTATCAATGTCTTGTCATCAATTTCTGACGTGGTACTATCTATTAAATATAATAAAAAAAATTAAAATTCTGAATTCTGGATTAAAAAAATTGAGAAAACAATTACAAAGTAAAAATACAAATAAAAATTCAAGGTCAGAATATTAATCCATATTTAGGCCTTAAAAATAATTATAAAACATAATAATTTGTGATGAAATTTTTAAACAATAACAAAATAATGATATATATGATAACTCTTAATGATGTATAATTTTGCTGATCAATGTATTATAATTGTGATGACATCAATTACCAAATTTTTCATGCAAAATATAAAATAAAATTGTGACACCAAGTCTATGGGTATGAAGGAAAGAGGATGCTATTTGACATTCTTATCAATACACCTAATAATTTACTTCCTGAAATTCAAATGTTCTTCCTTTACTTTCTTCTTGTTGCGGTATTTCTCATATATGTACATAATATGATGAGACAGAGAAAGGCCTCCTTCCTCACCCAACAAAAAACAAAGAAAAAAGATGATAAACAAAAAAGAAAAAACATTGAAAGATAACAAAGCTTCTCTGTGCATTGCAGCAGGAGCTGGCTGCCAGGCTACTTTTGGCGACTTCATTTGGTCACAATCTTTGGTCCACTGTACAGCTTTCTATATAGATCCGACCCCTCAGGTTTATCCATCTCTTGAAGCCATGCATAGCCTTCCTTCTCCTCTTCAGGCACTGATATCCCATCAGCTGGATTTTCACACACACAACGAAATAATGAGAACTTCCATGCTTGATAAAGAAATATCCCCTCTCAACTTCATTGGCGTATTTGAGCTACAAAAGAAAATAATCTATAATCCAACTCTAAAATCTACAACACCTCCTTAAGTTCATTGATGATGCTTGTTTATACTTTAGTGCTAATTAAATTTCCCAGTGTTATTAGTATGATAAATCACAAAGTTAAAAAGTCTATATAAGCACTAGAAGAGATTGTCCAAATTAAATTAAGAAAGATGGTATTATACCTGATAAACGGGTAAAAGGGTATTCACGGTAGAATGTGCAATCCCTGCCTTCGGGATTGCTGTATGGTGGACCAAGCACATCGAGCACTGCACATGAGGTCAATGCTGTAAAGCAGTGCATATTACCCCCATCAGCTGGATAGAGGATGGAAGTGTCGCATGGAGCAGTAAAATCAGTGTTCACCTTGACCTTTGCCAGCCGTGCCCCAGCAGAAATAACTCCATTTGCTAATAAACATAATGTACACTATAATTATCTATCTGATTAAAAGAAAATGAAAAACTCATAATGTGGGTGGGAAAACTTAAAAAGTTAAATATTCATACATGGACAGTAGTTGAGTGAATTCCACAAAGAATCCAATAAATCATAGTAACTATTGAGGAATTTATGCAATAATAAGCAAATCTAATATTATGAATGCTTGAGAGTCCTACAATTTACCTAACATAAAACATACGCCACTAATTACAATAATTTATAATGCCATTGTTGATTGTACCATGGACCAAAAAGGAGGACTGTAAACATTTTTCATTTGGATATTATGGAACCACCAAAAATGATATTGAACGATAATGATTTTACTCAACCTCATCCGACTTGGCAGAATTAACTTAAAGGGTATATGTTAAAATCATGTTTGAACAGAAGCAAAAGATGTACTTGTCTTAAGAAACAATACACAAATGAAAACTGTCCGATCAAGTAATAGAAAGATAACAGGCATTCATAGACAAAGAAGATCTTACCATCTGGAGGTTTGACATTCAGAACTGTTTTATCAGGGGCATCATTCACCCAATCAAGAGATTTGATGTGCATGGTTCCAAAGAGAAGCTTACTGAATACTGTCATTTCAGGATGATTATGGAGTGGAATGACAGCTGAAGGCGGCAAGCAAAAGAGCCCAATCTGCAAGAATTTAAGAGATTTTGAGATGACAGGCAAATCTGAGTTTTCTTTTTTGGAAAGGAGAAATAAATTGGGAATCACAACATTTTAATAATTGCTAATTCGATAAGGATCATGATTGCCCCTCAGGTTCACATACAGAGAATTTGTCGCATTCGTAGATTTGTATGTATGCTATTCGAGGAAATCCTTCTGTTTTCTGTTCCCTGAAAAATTGCATATTTGGTTTCACGCCAACATCCGCTCCTGTTATGCCATCTGCATACAGAACCATGGGTATTAAGCACATAAAAGATATACTGATGGAAACAACAACACTCTTTTCAAAATCATATATAGCCAAACCAAAATTCATCATTATGCATCATATCTACTCTTAGGTCTAATTTTCCAAAAGCTTTCCACAAAAAAAACAAAATAAATAAGTAAATCCCAAGTATCAAACTAAGCTTTTTAACATTTTTGTTCCAAATTTTACAAAAATAACAATGCGCTTGCAGTACTTGTGAGTTGCGACTGAAACTTCATCTTTAAAATCCAAATGCTAGAAGATTATTTGAAAAACCCAACAAATAAGTAAGGAATTCACAAAAAGGAATTCTTCCATGTTGAGACTTAGAAAAAGTTAGTGGAGAATAACTCATAAAATGAATAGTAAACCCAACAAAAAATTGAAAATTTTCAAAAATAACCAGAAAATTGATTTTGACGGTTTACTGTTTGTATATAAAATTAAATATAGAATATATGATCATCTGATCGACCAGGGATTTTCTACTTTTTCATTTTTATTTCCTTTTCCTCCTCAAATCTTTTGGGGTTTTAAAGGCAGCATCCAAAAGAACAGACTTGAGAGAAAATGGAACAATGTCAGTTCCTTTAGTTAACATTTAACAATTGAAATGCTATGGCATTGTTTGAGACAAATGTCCTACCAAAATAAAACTAGCAGTCCGCATGAAAACTATAACGCCCAAATATTCATACTCCACTACAAAAACATTAAAAGACTGAAATCAACCCCCACTCTTTTGATATATAAATTTGGTAGTTGCAAGAACAAGGAAACAAAGAAAAATGTAAATTGAGCTCAAAATGAAATTTGTAAGCCCAAACCAATTACATAGGTATTAGAAATTACTATCAGATATTCACATTTGCGCCAAACCATATAAAAGACATGAAAGTTTAAGAAAAGAGCACACTTCAATTGACCAATTGTCAAAGTGAAACCCTCAATCAAAGGCTTCTAATAGCATAATAAACTTCGAAACTGATGACATACCCAAAATCGAGAACAAAAACATGATACTCCCTCCGTCCCAAATTAATTGCTCAGTTTTGACTTTTAAAAGTCAAATTGACCATTTTTAAAACATATCTTTTTACTATTTTTGCTAAAATATAGGTGAAGAGATTATAACCAAAAGAAAGTATATACAACTTATTACTAATCTTAATTTTTATAATTTTAGAAATATATTTATATATGCTTAATTATTAATTCTAAGAATAGTCAATTTGACTTAAAAAAGTCAAAACTGAGCACTTAATTTGGGACGGAATTGGGGACGGAGGGAGTATTTGTTTTCCACAAAAAGAATAACATTTACCAAAAAAAAAAAATTGTTCCAAGATATGTCCTCAACTCCTCATTAAAATGACACAATGTTACAAACACTAGCTAACAGGTTACATTATTTAAGAGGGTAAACATTGTACACAAATACATCCTTAATGCTGGTAAAATTTGCCAATGGGACTCATATTGTGAAAAGATACTACCTTCATTCCAGAAAAAGCTCCTTTTTGCAATTAAAAAACAGATTGTTCCAACAAAAATATACAAATTTTGTTGTATGTCATCATATACTAACAAATTTTTAAAACTCTGTATACACATAACCATGGGAGAAAATACATCGCTAGTGTTTGCAAATTTTACAATTGAGACTCATAACAGATAAAGTAATAACATACCCAAAACAGCCTTGAGCCGTTCGATTTTTTCAGACAAGGGGACAATCCCATGGCCACAATTGGCGAACACTTCCTTGCAAGTATTATACAGAACCTGAACCGGAGACAACCTTTTCTGCTTTCGCCGGCCCTTCCCTGACTCCCAAGAGTGCTTACCTTTTCGCACACTTGAAGTCTTCTCAATCCCCATTGGCATTCAACTCACACAACCGAACTCAATTGCGTAAATTGATTTAAAAATAAAAATAAATAAACAAAAATCAAACCTTCAAGAAAAAACAAAGAAACAAATTTAGGACGAACAAAAATGTAATCCGAATTGGGTAATTCATAAAACGCAAGAAAATGAGAATTTGCGATCTGGGTATTGGAAAAAACAGTAGTTTCGGGCGGAACAGGGGACTGAAACAGGGGAGGTGAGAAAGAAAGAAAAATAGAGAGACAGAGAAGTGAAAGACTTGTACATCTCTGTAGATGAAAAAGATGACGATTCTGGTACCTGAAGTGGTACTGATGGTGTATATATGTGGGGTAGAAGGGGTATAGGTAGCGCATTTTACATTACATTTGGTTTCAAGGGAAGGGAAAAGAAAACCAGGGGCCATGCTTGGTTTTCCAATGGGCTGTCCCAAACAGCGGATTTTTATCCTTTATCACTATGCTCTAAACTTGATCCATTATGTGTATTTGCCCCTAAAATTTTCTAATTTTATCATTCTAACCCTTATTTGTTTAATATTGACTTTGGCTTTCAAGATTATGATTTCCTCTTTGTTTTAGTCCTTTGATATTTTTTTTGTGCTAATTACATCTTGTCCAATTAGCTGGTGGAGAACTTTAATACTGATTTTGTTTGTGTGTGTGTGTGTATATATATATTAAAAGATTAAGATGAGAGTTTGAAATTTTTTGATCGAACAAAATTTTATTTAACTTAAGAAAAAAATTATCTAAAATACTTGCTTATATCTTTTCAATTTAATGAAAATATAATGTTTAATTATCTCATTTGCAGCAAGCAAGACTGCAAGAGTATCCAAAATGCTATAATTTCACAAAAATAGTTGGAATAATAGATATTTCCACAATTAAAAATATTGAGATCAATATCAAAACACAAATAACTTGCAATCGGTTACTTTTGGATCTTTCATGACAATAACATTCAAGCAGAACGTCATTCCAAACAACATAATACAATGTTGTGTCGAATACGATATAAACCTTAAAAATTTACTTTGACTTTGAAACTCAACGTATTATCGTATTTACGTTTCTAAAACGTCTTTAAACTATATTTGACTAAAAAAGTCAATATCTCATTAATAACAAATCCAGTACTTTAAGAAGATCTTAAATATACAAAGAAATTGTTGTGGATCTTGTAGTTCAACTACGGTTTGAAATACTAAAAGTCGTCCATGTGATCAGTTTTGTTTGATCAATCACGTTAATTTCATATTGACTTTATTTTAAACATGGTATGTATAATATATTTTGCCTAGATTGAATTTCAAAAGGATTGCAATAAATCCAGTTAATTAAAGATGAGGAGGGAAATGGATAGGATCGTAAAAAAAATCCAATTATTCAATTAATTACATGCAAAAAAAAAAGGGTAGGATTTTTGTTTTTCTAATGCAAAGTATGAGATAATTCTACGGTTCCTTCACACGTAGATGGTTTAGCCAAAAGAATTACGTAAGCTTTGTGGAAAAAAGTTTTGGACTAAGCTTAATTTGTTTGTATCTTAACTACCGCTGTGCCAAAGAGCATACTTTGCTGGTAAACTTGGCTGTTTCCCTCTTTGTTAAATGTGGCACTGAGGTTTTAACCAAAGTTATATTTTTTTTATATTTAGTTGTAAGGATTATATTTGTTCCAAGTATTTTATTTGTTTTTAAATTTAGATTCTTGACTATTAATTTAAAATTTATAAAATGACTTAAGGTTATGTTTATTTACAAAGATTATATTTGAGATAAGACTATTAATCTTAAGTTTCTTGTTTATTTTTAAATTTATACTTGAGATTATTAGTCCAGAGATTATAAGATGACTTAATATGGAAAATTATTTAATACCATGTTCAAACAAATATTATAATTCGGGATTATAATCCTAAGTAGGATTAATAGTCTTGTGATTATAATCTTATAATCCCGATATTATAATTTTGGCAAATAAATATGACCTAATAGTTTTGGGATTATAATTATAATTATAGGATAATAGTTTTGAAATTATAATCTCATGAATTATAATCCTTACAAACTTAACTCTAGTACTTAAGGTTGAGGTAAATAGCTTTTAGATATCGCTTTTCATTCATTAAATGAGAGTTTATTTCTGCCATTATGGGAAGTTTATTCTCTCTTTATGTAAGGTTTATTTCTTCCTTCTTAATTTGATGAGGTTTAATATTGATGATGTACTTGATTATGATCACTTAAGTGAGTTTATCTCTTCCATTTTTGGAAAGTTTGTTTCATCTTTATGCGAGACTTATTTGTGAGTTTATTTTTTATTATGAAAAGTTTGTTTTTTCTCTATGCGAGTTTTTTTTTTGTGAGTTTATTTCTTCATTCTTTGGTGAGGTTTAATTGGTAATATTGATGATGTACTTGATTATGATCATTCAGCTGAGTTTATTTCTTCCGTTTTGAGAAGCTTGTTTCCTTTTTATGTAAGATTTATGTGAAAGTTTATTTATTCCTTATTTGATAAAGTTTAATTGATAATAGTGATGATATACTTGATTATAAAATTATAATGAATTCTAAAAAAAATTATACCAACTCTCACGCAAAATAGAATAATTGTTTTGTAATTTAAATTTGAAGTCAGATTAGGGTTAGTACATGGATTGTGGTATTCCAGATTAGTTATGATTAGGTTATAGTAACTCGGGTTAGTGATACACGGAATATGGTTATTAGATAAATAAGAAGATAATCGGGTTAGTGGTAATTCAATTATTGATGAAGGTAATCCGCATTGTGATATCAATTGAGATACTAAAACTGATCGAGACTCTCATATTTATCTATCTATGTTGGAAATTGGACAGTTATTTTGGCGTAAACACTAAAAATAAAGTTTTTCTAAATTTACTCTTAGATAAGAACAATTAGTACTTCTTAAACTTAAATTTTTTATTTTCTCTCTCCACTTCTTTATCCATCCTTATTTGCGAAGGTTATGGTATTAATTATAGGTTAAGAATGAGTAGTAGATTAAGTTTATCCATTTTATTTATTTATTTGCTAATTTTCACACACTCAATAATTAAACTTTTGGCTTCATGAAACAATAAGACGAGTTATCAATGTGTCAAGAACCATAGAACAAGTTTATCCATGTTTAGATTATATAGTGGAATACTTCAATCCCACCTAACTGGATTATGCTGGCTCTACTAAGAAAAAGATTCTCTTCCTTTTCTGTTCAAACGTTTATCAGGTTTATTTATCCCAAGAGGGAAGTATATATTTATTCCTTAAACATAACCCGAATTAGAATTTTCTTGATATGTATTGTACCTAATTAGATTGTTTAGCCATATTTAGTGAAGCATTAATTACCTTTTGAATGAACTTTTAACGTAACATACATTCTATGATCTACGTAGGTCGCGTCAATCTCTTCTTCATTAAGATATTTAAAGATTTAAGAGTATTCCTAAATAATGATACTCTATCCATTTTATAAGTAATTACAAATTTTAACTTTTAAAATTAATTTATAAGATTCAAATTAATCTAAATTCATTCGAGTTTTGTAAATACAATCCTAACGTTATACATTAATTAAAAAAACTTGTTGTTTCCAAAATCTAAATAAAACATCAATTTTAATTTTTTAACTTTTCATAAATTAACTCTAAAAAATTTAAATAGTGGAGTACCTTTTAGGGAACGAGGTGAAATATTATAAGATTCTATCATATTTCTCGATAATAAAAATAAATTTAATAAATTATTTTAGTACTATTTCATTCACTACGAAGAAAAATGCTATTTTCGACAGACTATATTCCGTCGAAATTAACTTATGTCCGAACGAATAATTCGTCGGTCTTAATTCTCTCGAAAATATTATATTATCGACGGAATTCCATCGGAAGTAACTATATCTTTATAGTAACTAATTTCGACTAAATTTTTTAATATATTTATAAATATTTTTTTTAGAGTTATAATGTCAAATAAAATTATAATGAGAAAGTTTTAATAAGCTTAGAATATATAGCATGAAAAATAGATAATCAGCCTAGTGATTTTTGTTAGGTATGTATCAAAATTGCTTCATTTCATTTTTTCACCAATAAACTCAGGTACTCTTTTCGTTTAAAAATTAAATAGTGTACTTAAGTCGAGTTCATTAATGCTACTAAAATAATAATTTACATATACTATCTCGTCTACTTTTTTAAAAAAAAATGTGTGAAAAGTGTATTAAAATTTATTTTATGAAACTAAGAGGCCAGGTTTTTTTCATTAGTGCATTACGTTTTAATGTTAAATGTATATATTTTTATGAAAAAAAATTTAAAATTATTTGAAAAATGTATTTAAAATATTTTTTATGAAACAAAGAGAATATATTTAAATAGGTTGAATAATATTAATTATGATGTCTTTTCTAGTGCATTGCGTTTTCATGTTATATATATAGGGAGCCCTTCCATAGCAACCGGTTGCTGTGAGTACTGTGCAACACCCTCTTTTTGTACCGTTGATAAACTTATTGGAAGGCTGAGATGAAACATAAATATATCCCAGCCGGCACAACTTGTACCGGCTTTTATTTTAATATGAGGACCCCACCATAGTCAACATGTTGTCAGTTTATTGAAATAAAATGAATTTTTAATATTAAATAATGTAGACCGGCACAGCCGTTACAAGCTCTTACGGCTGTAAAAAAAAAAAATACCAACCGGGATAAGCTCATACGGCTGTAAAAAAAAAAAAATACAAACCGGCACAGCTTGTACCGACTTGTCTGCAAAATGAAAATTATGTGCAACTTGATTGTTTGGGCAAATATTTGATGAGCAAAGCCTGCTACCTCCTGGTGGGTTTTACACCACACCACTCTTGTAGAGAGTTGTACTGATACTTTTTCTCTACTCAGTTCTTAATGTATTACTTGCATTCTATAGACAAGTGTTGAGTGATATATTTTATGTTATTTTGGTCGAGTGGATTCGAGATAATAATGCAGGAAAAATATCTTCTTTTTGATGTGGTCTGTTTAAGAGAATGCAGATAATTAATAGGAGTACCAAATTGAGCAAGGACAAGCCGGTACAAGCTGTGCCGGTTTGTATTTTTTTTTTTTTACAGCCGTATGAACTTGTCCCGGTTGATATTTTTTTTTTTTTTACAGCCGTAAGAGCTTGTAACGGCTGGGAGTATTTTATAAAAAAGCCACAGCCGGTACAAGCTGTGCCGGTCTACATTATTTAATATTAAAAATTCATTTTATTTCAATAAACTGACAACATGTTGACTATGGTGGGGTCCTCATATTAAAATAAAAGCCGTTACAAGTTGTGCCGGCTGGGATATATTTATGTTTCATCTCAGCCTTCTAATAAGTTTATCAACGGTACAAAAAGAGGGTGTTGCACAGTACTCACAGCAACCGGTTGCTATGGAAGGGCTCTCATATATATATATATATATATATATATATATATATATATATATATATATGTTAAATAACACTCGTTTATTAAAACTACGTCGTTTTGGAGATAATTTTAAAAAATAATTGAAGTCACGGGTGATATTTTTGTAAATAAAAAAAGCAAATGAGATCACCCTCTTTTAAGAATCTCCAAAATAATATCGTTTTAATAAAATAGTGCTATTAAAGAAGGATTGTCAAATAAGTGGAGTGCTCTTAATCTTATATATATGTACTAGCTGGGTCCCGTGCCTCCGGCACTGTATGAACAATATGATTTATCTCAAACTTTGAACGACTAAAATAATTTATTGAGTGAGCGGAAAATTTAAAGTCATTTGAATTTTATTAAATTATTATTAGATTATTAGATAGATAGATGTATTTTATTAGATAGATGTATGAACGGTGGGATTTATCCCAAACTTTGGACGGCCCAGATGATTTATTGAGTGAGCGGGAAATTCAAAATCATTTGTATTTTATTAGATAGATGAAAATAAAATTATTTTCTAATTTAAAAAATGGATGATTATATCTATCTAATAAAATACAAATGATTTTGAATTTTCCGCTCATTCAATAAATCATCTGGGCCGTCTAAAGTTTGGGATAAATCTCACCATCCATCTATATAAGAAAATACAATCTATCTAATTCTATCTATCTATATCTATATCTATATTCTATATATCTAATTATATCTAATAAAATACAAATGATTTTAAATTTCTCGCTCACTCAATAAATCATATGAGTCGTCCAAAATTTAAAATAAATCTCAATGTCCATAGTGCCGGAGGCACGGGACTGTTGCTAGTTAACAAATATGCAGTTATACACACAGTCGTCACTCTTTGGGGTGGACCCTTGGTCTTATTAGTGGGTCCTGTATGGAATGTCGTGCTGGCAGTTTTTTTTTTGTTTGTTAATCCATTTTCATTGAATTTGATGATTTAGTAGACCGTATCAAGCCATCTGGATAACTGGTTGGCTGTTTTGATAACTGGTGGGCTGTTGTAGTCGTCATCCTACTTTAATTGTTGCCACCTCGCATCATTTGTCTTCATTACGTGCCTACCCTTAATTTATACCAGTACCTGATGACCGACTCGTTAGATTTAGGTGAGGGTATAAATGGAAAATAGTAAGCATGAAGTTTATTTTTAAATAAATTAGTTAATTGGAGTATGTCATATCAGGTGTTTGTAGAATGTTTGTGTCTCTAGCATTATTCTAAATATTTACTCCCTCCGTTTTTAAAAGATTATATATCGTTTTAGAAGAAAGAATTTGTTCCAAAAAGTTTATCTTTTATAACTTTCGAGGAGAATAAATTATTTACTTTCCTATATTACCCATACCTTCTCTCATTGTCCCAATAAATTCTCTTCTTTGTATTAATAGTTTTTAATTTCCCATAAAGGGGCAGGTGATGAAATTTCAAACAAATTTTACTTGGTAAATGACACTTTCTTAATTAATGTGTCAAAACCTTAAACGACAATCTTTTAGGAACGGGGGGAGTATTAAGAATAATGCTAGAGAGACATAGGGGTGCAAACGAGTCGAATCTTAGCGAACACTGTGATGACCCCAAAATAGGTTCATACCGTCCAACTTATTCTGAGTCGCCAAATACATGGTACAGAAAACAACTACAACTTTATTACAATAATTATCGTACAAAATACAACAACACATATGCTGTGAGTTTGGATACAAATATATACCAAATGTGACACATGTCCCAACCGTGGACAGCACCTCACAGTGACACCTTACATAAAGGTATAGTCAAAAACTGTTTTAGAAATTAAAATATTTGGGAAGTGCTAAAGGAAACCTTCGTACATGGGAGGTCATGGATCTAGGTTATAGTAGATATCATATGGCCCCAGAATTATCATTGGTTGACCCAATAGACCCAAAAAAACAAGAATATTACTATCATATTCTTCCCAATGGTAAGTCTTCTATTGACATATCATTATCTCCACTGTCTCTAATTAAGAATTATACTTCAAATAAACACCAAAATTTTATAGGTAGTGCTCGTATATATACTCAGCAAGTGGATGAGCACATCCCTATCTTATGATGATACGAGGTTGTATGTCATTAGATATCTTATATGATAGTGACAAAACACCCTTCCAACGTTGGGTTCGCCTCACCCTCAACAGTTATAGATCACCGTTCTATTCCCCTGTTATCTCTCACTCGACCCAGCTACACTTTTATTACCTGAAAAGAATTGTGAAGCAAAAGGGTGAGCACAACTAGCTCAGTAAAGAATATCATGACTAAAGATAATTAAATTATCAATAACCTTCATCAGTAATAAATCAGAGATTTAGAACATATGGTAGATGATAAAAATTTTCAACCATAGTTGCAGCGGAACGAGCAATCCATTAGAAGAGTCAAATAGACAATAAAGTCTATTATCTTCTCCATGTTAAAAATCCACCAACAATATTTTATCCCTGTAACATCACTCAACAGTTCATTTCCACAATCATATGAATAACTCATAATCATAATTGTGGTTCTAAATTCCTCTTCTTATCCAAGACGAAGATAATTTTCATAACCTATCTTCATCTGAAACATCAAAGATCATAGTTATACCAAATCACATTTCATGTTCATAATCATACTGATAAATTCATCTTTGCACTACGGGCCAAATATATTCAACATGTCATCTTTGCACTACGGCCAAATATATTCACCAACAAACCATCTTTGCACTACAGGCCAAAGATATTCCTCAACAGTTCATATTTCCATTACAGACCAAATATATTGAACAACGGTTCATATTTGTACTACAGGCCAAATATATTCATCAACAGTTCATATTTATACTACAAGCCAAATATATTAATATCTCAAAGAAATATATAATCATTTCAGAATTTTTATAAACAATAATTATAACCATATTGATTATTTCACCTTTGCACTTAAGCTAAAGATATTCAATTATAAATTCAATGGTCATGATCATACCAGTCACAATTCAACTTTTCACTACTGGCCAAAGAGAACCCTAATCATGATCATACCAATAATCTACTCATCTTTATACTCAAGTGAAAGAGAATTTCAACACCAGAGTTATAAAAATATTATAAATGATAATAAAAATAATATGATCAACAACTGCACTTAATCTCAAGAGTAATATTCATAAATCAACGATAATTTGGTCAGAAAAAGAAACCAACTTTGTCGTGAATAGTATCCGTGAATAGTAACTCGTGAATAATAACTCATGAATAGTAATTCGTGAATAGTAACTCCGACTCAAAAAGGTAGAAATTTCACAATAAAATCCATACTAATATTTCGGCATAATGATATTGAAAGAATAACATTTCTTAAACTTATAAATAATTTATTTTAATTGTTTACACTTTACTAAAATGCATTTAATCACTCCGTACCCCGACTAGTTCCTGCTATGTTCTCACCTCCTGAGAAAAATGGAACAAAAAAGAAAAGGGTGTGCTCAACTAGCTTAGTAAAGAATATTATGACTGAGATAATATACAACAAATTATCGTTAGTCTTCAAAAGAAAAAAATCTGATAAAATATAATAGCCAACAAGTTTTAGATCAACAACTGCAGCGGAAACAACAATCCATTAGAAGAGTCAAGTAGAGAATGAGTTTTACTATCTTCTAAGATTTAAAAGTCCATCATCAATATTTTATCCCTGTAATAACAATCAATATACATCTTTAATCAAATATTCATCTTTGCACTATAGGCCAAAGATATTCATTTGTATCACCAGTTGGTTATATTCATCTCAACACCTGTTCATCTTTGCACTACAGACCAAAGATATTAATCAGTTAATCATTTATCTTTGCACTACAGGCCGAAGATATTTAGTAATATCATCATTTAGGACTAAGGATGATGAAAAATATTTTAAAGAAAACGAATCCAGTGAAACGGAAGGACAAATAGTAGGGATTCGTATAACAGTTTATCCAAGATCAATAATACTTCATAAATACCAAATTTTGAAGCAGAATTCAAAAATAAAGATTAAAACATGGATACAATCGAAGATAGTAACCATAATAGACATCTTGGACAAAAAGAAATTTTTTTTATTTTTCGGTGAATATTGTCGTATTCGTGAATAGTGTCGTATACGTTAATAGTAACCCCGACACAAAAAATTTCAAATTTGATAAAAATTTAGATCAATATTTTGACATAATGATATTGAAGAAATAATATCATATATGAAGAAAATAACATTCCTTACCTCAAAATATCAGTACTTCTAATCGGAATATCGGTATAAGGCTGAAGAAAACTTGCACCGATGAATAGAAACTCACAAAGTATCTAAATACTCACAAAATACACTCAATAATCTAGAGAAAGAAAGAGAGAAAACTTGTTTCTGGTGTGATTTTTAATTCTAACTTAGCCCTCTATTTATAGGAAAATATTAGCAGACTTGATCTGCAACCTGATGGCTTTACCTGCTACTATTCCCACCCATCACATTTGAAATAAATTCAGCACATTTCTTTACCAACCACAAGTGGGGCCCACTCAATTCTATATTTTTTACCAAAATCATTTATAAACCTAATTTCTGAATCAATCACCTCTTAAAATTCATAACAAATCATACGTTCATTTTTAACGGTTCAAAATTTGTGGACATATACTCAACTTATATATGTATAACATATCCAAAAATTACAACGATCCAACGGTCGGATTAAAAATTATAACTCACACAATATATCTCAAAAATACTAGTTTAATTTTTAATACCTTCATTCCAACAAAAATACTGATAAAATACCTCAACATTAACTCCTTCATTTTTAACCACAATAAATATATCCACATAAAATAAATATTTCATTATCATATGAATCAATAATTAATTATTCACAAATAATATTACAGAATCACATTTATGACAACCAGGCCGTTCCCAGGAAAGAGGGGGCTTTCCAATAAGAATTTCTCCTTATTGGCGCCCAATTAGGTGACCAAACCTCTCATTGACAGAAATTTGTAGACATTGTCAATAATGCTATCTAATAATATTATTCAAATAATATGAATTATTAATCTGATAATGGGAAATACTGTGCAGTGACAATTATTGAAACAACAATAATATAAAATATCAACGCAGTAATTATTGAATCAATAAAATAAAATATTGAACAGTAACTACTATAACAATTATTGAGTAGTGTCTTCTTACGTAATGATCAATAATTCATCAATACTGTGCATCCACGCGTATTACTGTATTTTAACCACCGGGTATTTCAACAGTGTTAACGGTAACTACGCCGTTATTTATAAAAACTCAAATTTGTCGTTTTCTTCATCCGATAGTTATTCTGTTATGGGGCCCACAAATGACTGCGCCGTCGTACGAATATTTCCCGACAATAAGAATATTCCACGACCAAACGAATATTTCCCGACAAAAATGATTATTTTATAACCACTTGCATATTTTGCAAAATTTGCACATCTCACCCATAACAAGATAATTATATCAAATTAATACCTTATTATTCACAAATATAATTAGAGAAAATTCAATTTTATTTATAATAAGTTGGGGTCTTACAACCTCCCCTCCTTATGAAATTTCGTCCTTGAAATTGACATACGTACCTGGTGTTTCAAAAAGGTGAGGATACATCGCTTTCATTTCCGATTCCAACTCCCAGGTCATTTCTTCAATAGCATGGTTTCTCCATAAAATCTTAACTTGTGGTATAACCTTGATGTGTAGGACATGTTCTTTCCTATCCAAGATCTTAACAGGTACTTCTTCGTACGTTAAATCTTCGGCTATCTCGTCTGGTTCTAATGCAATAATATGGTTCGGGTCTTTCACATATTTACGAAGCATGGATATGTGAAAAATATTATGAACACAAGACATACTTGGAGGTAATGCGAGTCTATAGGCCACATTTCCTATTCGGTCAAGAATCTCAAATAGACTAACAAATCGTGGATTGAGCTTTCCTCTCTTCCCAAATCTTGTAACTCCCTTCCATGGTGCAACACGTAACAATACATGATCCCCAATATTAAATTTCACGTCTTTTCGATGAAGATCCGCATAACTCTTTTGTCGATCTTGTGCCGTTTGTATACGTTGTCGAATCATTTGGATCTTTTCTGTAGTCATGCGTACTAATTCTGGTCCCAACAACGTTGCTTCTCCCACCTCGTCCCAGCATACTGGAGAACGGCACTTTCGTCTATACAACGCCTCAAATGGAGTCATGCCTATACTTGCTTGATAACTGTTGTTATAGGAGAATTCTACCAATGGCAAGTACTTATCCCAACTCCCTTTGAAAACTAGGACACAAAGTCTAAATAGATCTTCAAGAGTTTGAATAGTCCTCTCTGATTGTCCGTCCGTTTGAGGATGGTATGCCGAACTGAATCGTAAATCCGTGCCCATAGCTTTCTGTAAGCTAACCCAAAATCGTGAAGTGAATCTTGGGTCACGATCCGAAACTATGGATACTGGCATGCCATGCAATCTCAAAATCTCATTCACGTACAAGCGAGCAAGACGTTCAAGGGAATAAGTCTCGTATAGGCAAGAAATGGGCAGACTTGTTTAATCTATCAACAATAACCCAAATAACATCTATGCCTTGAGAAACTTTGGGAAGACCTATAACGTTCCATAGTAATGTGTTTCCACTTCCATTTCGGAATCTCAAGTGGTTGTAATGGACCCTTTGGCACTTGATGCTCCGCCTTTACATGTTGACAAATTAAACACCTCGAGATAAACTCCGCGATCTCTCTCTTTATATTGTTCCACCAAAATGTATGTCGAATATCATGATACATTTTGGTACTCCCAGGATGGATTGCAAACGGTGTGTTGTGTGCCTCCATCATGATTCTATGCTTCAAGTCAGAATCGTTAGGAACACAAAGTCTGAAGTTGAATCTAAGTATTCCTTTTTCATCGATTCTTGCTTCTGGAATAGCACCTTCTTGCACTTTTTTCTTCATACGCATCAGCTCCATGTCCGTAGCTTGAGCAACTTTAACTTTATCGATTAAAGTCGGTTCTACTCGTATATCATCACGCGAGTCCCTAGAGTCTTTAATTCTATATCTATCATTTGTAAGTTATATGAAATGGGTCTTTGATAATATCGCACTCGTACTCGTATACGATCTTTTACAAAACACGTCAGCTACCACGTTCGCTTTTCCAGGATGGTATGATCAGAACATGTGCCGAAATGAGTCTCCTCTTGAGTTCTTCAAAGCTCTTCCCACATTCCTTGCTCCATTGGAATTTTGTATCTCTACGAGTCAGCTGCGTTAATGGAATAGCGATTCGAGAATATCCTTCAATGAATCTCCGATAATAACCAACTAAGCCTAGAAAGCTACATATTTCGATTACCGACTTAGATTGCTCTCAACTGTGACTCATATCCCAACCTTGGATGGCACGTCACAATGACACCTATCAGTTTACTATCGCACGAATATGGCGTCCCCTACGGAGAGTCTGGCTTCGGTGTATTCCACAAAAGAAGTCACCAGATAGAGGCTCGGTTATCAACTTCTATAGTTGGATTTTTAACTCTTGAAGTTCAATAGGTGCCATTCGATATGAGATTTTAGAAATGGGTTTTGTATCGGGTTCGATACAAAATTCAATATCACGCTCTGGGAGTAGGCCAGGAAATTTTTCAAGAAATACGTCAGGAAATTTACTAACAACAGAAATATCATTCAAATCTGACGTATTTTTGTTCAAGTCCATAACATGGCTAAGAAAGCTTGACATCAGTTTTTCAATAAACGAATGACTTTACGGCTTGATATGAAAGAGTTTGACTTCAATGGTTTGATTGCTTAAATTCGAATAACAGGTTGCTTAGGAATATAAAAACTAACAACCTTACAAAAGCAATCAATTTAGCATGATGAGTAGTTAACCAATCAATCCCTAAAATCACATCAAAAGCAAGTATCTTTAAATAGATAAGATCAACAAGTAATATGATGGTGCCAACTTGAATCAAACAAGATTTATAAACAGTGGATGTAACGAAAGTTTCTCCTAACGGAGTTTTCACAGATAAATCAAAGTCTAATTTCTCCGAAGTCAAGTTTAAAAGTTGAGCAGAAGTAGGAGAAATAAATGAATGGGTAGCACCGGTATCTAGTAAGGTATAAACTTCGTATGAATTTATGATTAGCTTACCCGTGCTAACTTCGTTCGGGTTCCTTGAATTCTGACCAGTCACGAAAAATGCTCTTTTAGGAATCGTTGACTTTGACTTTTCTGGGACAGCTTTTTGAGTCACCATCCCCGCTGGACTTGGTTTCGCTACAGTGCAATCTCGAGCGATATGTCCTTCCTTTCCACAGTTATAACATACCTTAAACTGTTCTGTGCAGTTTGGGCTGATATGTCATTCTTTTCCGCACTTATAGCATATGACCGGTGATCGTTCTCCTCCCTTGGAACCAGTTGTTGCTGGTGCTAACGTCTTCGTATTGTCATTGTTGAATCTCCTCTTTTTAAAATCTCCTCCTGACTCACTTCTTATATTCTCATGGCCACGATTACCACCAGAGTGGTTACCGCTTTTGTCTTAATGTTTTCCTTCCCTCTGGTTGTCATTGCTCCGATGATCACTGCCACCGGTATGACCCTGGTTTTGTTCCCTCGGTTGAACATACTCATTATCTCGCTCTAATAATTGAGCCCTATTTACAACATCTGAATATAAAGAAAATTTATGAGATATAAGATATTGCCGAATCTCGGGCTTTAGACCTCTCAAAAATATCATCGTCATTCGTTCCTCATTTTTGACCAAATGAGGTGCAAACTTGGATAACTCTGCAAACTTCGCCTCATACTGGGACACCATCATGTTGTTTTATTCTAGTCTGATAAACTCCACCTCCTTCATATGACGAATACTTTCAGGAAAGTACTTGTCATTGAATAATTTTTGAAACGTTTCCCAAGACATGCTGAGTGCGGTTGGCTGGGTACGCTACACAGACTCCCACCAGTAGTCTGCTTCATCGGGGAACATAAAGGTGGCGAATGGAACCTTCTGTTCCTCCGTGCATCCCAAGACATCGAATATCTTGGTAATTTGCTTGACCCACGTTTCCTCCATGATCGGATCCGGCTTTTCCTTAAATTCTGGTGGTCCCAACTCCTTGAACTGTTTGGTTGTAATAAGCCGCGCATTGCTATCATTTCCACCCGTATTTTATGCACGAGTCTCCCTCGTCTGGTTTTGCATGAACTGTAAAAAGCTCCTAAACATTCCATCATTCATCGTTTGCTCGGTAGTGTTGTTTACAGGAGGAATATTGTCTTCCTGGTGCACGTTCTCCTGGTTTGTAACTAAAGGTTGTTACATAGTCTCATACACTCCATTGTTAACGTTCTCGGCGGCCATTCTTAAATACTGCCATAAAACAAGGGTTAATTAAACAAATTAACATATCACATAATATCCCTATATTATGACTGACCAACAAATAAGCTTAGATAAGACACACTAGCGAAGGATTTACTCATCTCTCCCCTCCTAGTTCTATTCCCCGATCTCCGCCAGAGACCATATCCCTAAGCTTTGTTACCAACTGTGACGGCCCCAAAATTGGTATACAACACTCATTCTGAGTCGCCAAATACATGGTACAGAAAGCAAATCACAACTTCAATAATACAATTGTCGTTCAAAATACGACAACACATACTGTGAGTTTAAATACAAATATTGTCTTCTAGACAATATCCACACTCAAATAAGTCCTCGTTACAATTATTCAAACACTATTTTATAGAAATAGTGAGGACTGCTAAAACATCTTTCTAGAACCATCACTCCGTACCCCGACTAGTTCCTGTTATATTCCCACCTCTCGAGAAAAATAGAACAAAAAGGAAAAGGGTGAGCTCAACTAGCCCAGTAAAGAATATTATGACTAAGATAATATACAACAAATTATCGTTAGTCTTCAACAGGGAAAAATCTGATAAAATATAATAGCCAACAAGTTTTAGATCAACAACTGCAGCGGAAACAACAATCCATTAGAAGAGTCAAGTAGAGAATGAGTTCTACTATCTTCTAAGATTTAAAAGTCCATCATCAATATTTTATCAATGTAACAACAATCAATATACATCTTTAATCAAATATTCATCTTTGCACTACAGGCCAACGATATTCATTTGTATCACCAGTTGGTCATGTTCATCTCAACACCTGTTCATATTCGCACTACAGGCCAAAGATATTAATCAGTTAATCATTTATCTTTGCACTACAGGCCGAAGATATTTAGTAATATCATCATTTAGGACTGAGGATGATGAAAAATATTTTAAAGAAAATGAATCCAGTGAAACGGAAGGACAAATAGTAGGGATTCGTATAACAGTTTATCCAAGATCAATAATACTTCATAAATACCAAATTTTGAAGCAGAATTCAAAAATAAAGATCAAAACATGGATACAATCGAAGATAGTAACCATAATAGACATCTTGGACAAAAAGAAAAAAGTTTCATTTTTCGGTGAATAGTGTCGTATTCGTGAATAGTGTCGTACACGTTAATAGTAACCCCGACACAAAAAGTTTCAAATTTGATAAAAATTCAGATCAATATTTCGGCATAATAATGTTGAAGAAATAATATCATATATGAAGAAAATAACATCCCTTACCTCAAAATATCAGTACTTCTGATCGGAATATCGGTATAAGGCTGAAGGAAACTTGCACTGATGAATAGAAACTCTCAAAGTATCTAAATACTCACAAAATACACTCAATAATCTAGAGAGAGAAAGAGAGAAAACTTGTTTCTGGTGTGATTTTCAATTGTAACTTAGCCCTCTATTTATAGAAAAATATTAGCAGACTTGATCTGTAACCTGATGGCTTTACCTACTACTATTCCCACCCACCACATTTAAAAAAAAATTCAGCACATTTCTTCACCAACCACAAGTGGGGCCCACTCAATTCTAGAATTTTTCACCAAAATCATTTATAAACCTAATTTCTGAATCAATCACCTCTTAAATTTCATAACAAATCTTACGTTCATTTTTAACAGTTCAAAATTTGTGGACATATACTCAACTTATATATGTATAACATATCCAAAAATTTCAACGATCCAACAGTCGGATTAAAAATTATAACTCACACAATATATCTCAAAAATACTAGTTTAATTTTTAATACCTTCATTCCAACAAAAATACTGATAAAACACCTCAACATTAACTCCTTCATTTTTAACCACAATAAATATATCCAACATTTATATCCACATAAAATAAATATTTCATTATCATATGAATCAATAATTAATTATTCACAAATAATATTACAGAATCACATTTATGACAACTAGGTCGTTCCCAGTAAAGAGGGGGCTTTCCAATAAGAATTTCTCCTTATTGGCTCGCAATTAGGTGACCAAACCTCTCCTTGACAGAACTTTCTAGATATTGTCAATAATGTTATCTAATAATATTATTCAAATAATATGAATTATTGATCTGATAATGGGAAATACTGTGCAGTGACAATTATTGAAACAACAATAATCAAAATATAAACGCAGTAATTATTGAATCAATAAAATAAAATATTGAACAGTAACTACTATAACAATTATTGAGTAGTGTCTTCTTACGTAATGATCAATAATTCATCAATACTGTGCATCCACGCGTATTACTGTATTTTAACCACCGGGTATTTCAATAGTGTTAACGGTAACAACTACGCCGTTATTTATAAAAACTCAAACTTGTCGTTTTCTTCATCCGACAGTTATTCTGTTATGTGGTCCACAAATGACTGCGCCGTCGTACGAATATTCCCCGACAACAAGAATATTCCACGAACAAACGAATATTCCCCCGACAAAAATGATTATTTTATAACCACTTGCATATTTTGCAAAATTTGCATATTTCACCCATAACCAGATAATTATATCAAATTAATACCTTATTATTCACAAATATAATTAGAGAAAATTCGATTTTATTTGTAATAAGTTGGGGTCTTACAGAATATGTCACATCAGTAATTTGTAAAATATTTATAGAATAGTTTATGTTTGTAGTATTACTCATTTATTAAAGCCACAATGGCTAATAAGATGAAAGATAAGTAGATGAATTATTACAAGTCAAATGCATAGAAATAAGGGTGTAAACGTGTCGAACCGGAACGAACAGAGAGCTACTCTAATTCGACTCGAAATGATAAATTCGTATTCGAATTCGGCTCGAATTCAAATTATATTTCAAAAATCCTACTCAGATTCGACTCGACTCGAATATTTATTACTCGAATTCGATCCGAATCGACTCGAATATTTATTCAAACTACTCGCGAGCTTCAAATTTAAGCTCGAATTCGAGTCTCCACATAATAACTAGTTTTATAATAAATATAATTATAAATTAAATTTGTTATTTTACTTAAAAATGAGAAAATATATTTATTATTACACTTTACAAATATAAAATCACAATTAAAATTAAAAACAAAATTAAATAATAACTTATTATCCTAATTTGATTTAAATTTGTATATATTATAAGAGAATGTATCAAACATCTAGTCGAATATGTATTTACCGAGTATGTATCGAATCACAATAAAAAATTTGAGTAATTTGAATCTTAAACGAGTCGAGTATAACCTTGCTCAGTTCTACTCATTTTTTTATTCGAACTATTTTTAATACTTATATTTGGATCATATTATTAACGAATCCGAGTCTCGTTCATATTTTTTCAAATCGATCCCGAACTATGTTGGCTCGTTTACAACTTTACATAGAAAGAAAAGTCTTTAATACTATTGACACCTAATTGAATTTAAAACCGTTTTACTCCCTCCGTCTCAGGATAAAAGTCCTGGTGGACTTTTCACGCATATTAAGAAGAGGAATAAAATGACAAAATTATCCATAATAATGTCATTAAATATGGAGAGAGAATTAGAATAAGAAAAGTATGAGATATTTAATGCTACGGGCATAATAGGAAAAAATGTGTAAAAGTTTGGTTATTAAAAGAAAGTGGACATTTAACATGGGACAATCCAAAATAGTAATAAGGACTTTTATCCTGGGACGGAGGGAGTAGTATATAAGACTTTGGAGAGAATCGTTGTAAATCACTTATTTAAAACATCTTTGTGCAAAAATAATGGTTGATATTAACTTATTTAACGATTTTAAATTTTATTATTGTTCTTTTATAATTTTTTGTATTAAGCCCCTACTTCGTTAAATTCTTGTGTCCGCCATTGGTTAGGTGTGTAAATTTTATGGGAGTAAAATACAAAATTTATAAAATTTGAAAGACTATATAAGAAAGTAAAAAAATTAATATAAAAAAGACAAAATATAAGTTATATTAAAAGTTAAAGGTCATTTTAGGAAAAGTTAAAAAGCTTTAAAAATTGTTTAAAAGTTGAAGGTCATTTTTAAATTGTTTATATATGGATCTTCTAAATAATATTTTATCTATATTATAAAACGGCTTGAGGGAATCGCTGACGTGACACATGTGATGAGTGTGTAAATTTTATAGGATTAAAATAAGAATTTATAAAAGTTGAAGGTGAAAAATATAAAATAAAAAAGGACAAAATAGGAATTATATTAATAGTTAAAGGACATTTTAGAAAATATAAAAAAAGTTTCAAAAATTGTTTACACCAAAAACTGATCCAATATCTATCTATCTATTCGGGGAGTCGCTCACGTGAGTTGATGATTTTGTGTCATTTTTTAAAATTTTTATCTTTTTTGTAGTCTTTTAAATTATATAAAATTTATATTTTACACCACATAAGTTATAGTAAATACTTACCAGTTACCGCTAAGAGTTTACTCATGACACGTGCTACAATTGTTTCTTTTGCATTTTCGCTAAATAATAAATGTGCCTACACTTTTTCGATTGTCGATATCATATATGACGTGCAAACCCGATAGTAGGCCCGGTCGGGGGATTTGTCGGTCAATGAATCAGGGTTACTGGTTCAGTTATTGGATTTATGGGTCAAGCCGTCTAAATTTAACTTTAACAAATGAGGTAATGAATTAATATTAAAAAGTAGGCTTAAAAATATAATGACTTATTTTATGGAATAAAAAAATGATTTAGTTGTTCTATTGAAATGAAATAAATTATTTTCATTTCCGTTAAATTTATAAAATTTATTTATTATGGAAGAGTGTGAAATGACTCATTTCTAAATAAAATAAATCATTCACTCTTTATTTCATTTCATTCTCTTTTATGGAAGTGGTTAATATGAAATTTATTTTGGGGTAAGTTGGTCAATTTACCAATAAAATACTGACACGCATACGAGGTCATATGTGTGTCAATATTCTATTGCTCAATTGATCAACTTATCAAAAAAATAATTTCATGCTAACCGAATCCCTCTTTTACATTTATTGACCAATTTCATTATTTCAGCCAAATGTAGTATACTATCTTCAACTGTTTACTCTTTTCTATGGGATCGTCTTATTAATTTTACAATTAAGGAATAAAACTATTTTTTTTACTTTGGTTTAATTATTATTGTCATGTGATCTAGCATAAGCAGGATGTGACATTCAATGCTTATATATATATATATTAAAAAAAGTCTCAATATCTGTTTAATTTAAATCTTATATATTAGATTAAAAAGGTAGAAATGTTTATATTTTAATGGAGTATTAAATGGAGGCCTTAAATTAAAATGGGTTAAAGAAATGAATGGTATCCCAACAAATTTGGGTTAGAATAATACTCAGTATCGAATAACTCGACAAAGCTAGCTAGGTTCAATGCAACAAGCCAACAACGAGTGTACCGCCAACAATAAATTGTGCTCACGTTTCCTAGGAGAAATTGATTTAGTAATCTATATAATAAAATAGAGCGGCTCGCAAATCAATGAAGGCTTCAACATCCGACGCTCTTAAATCAATTAAGGCTTCAACATCCAACGATCTATTTTGAATCTTATTTTCTCTCTTTCTCTCTCTTATTCTTCCCCCTCCTTTTCTTCCCCTCCTTTCTACTCTTTATGTCTCTCTTCCCCTCTTCCCCCATTTACTTAATTAATATTTTATTTTAAATTGTAATAATTTTTTATAGTATGCATATTTTAAAATGTATAATACATAAAAAAAACATCAATGGTTACAAAATCAAAAAATTAAATATATTCTTTTTCTTTTTTCTTTTTTTTTTAATTTTTAATTTTTCTTTATCATAGAACAAATGTTAACAAATTAAAAAATTGGTTAATTGTTGGCATGATTTGATATCTAAAGTTAAAATACTAGATGTGATAATTAACATAATTTTTAATATTTTTTTATATGATATATAAGATTTGTTTCGTAATAAATTTTTTCTAAGTTTGTTTTACGTAAATTTTAATATTTAGAAAAAAAATATTTTTTGTGTGTTAATTTGCACTTTTTATGAGTACTACAATTTTATTTTTATATTAGAAAAAATTATGTTTTAATGTATATTACGAAAAATTATTTTTTAAAATTTAATTAACAAAAAATTTATGGATTTATTTTTTTTAATATTTATGTTATTTATCGCACAAGTTCATAATTTGATTAATTTGATCAAGTTAAATGAAAATGATAATATACATATATATATTTAGTGGATATATAAATGAAAATGATAAAAGTTTGGAAAAATATTTGACTAACAAAAATTGACCAAAAATAAAGAAGGAACATTTTTGCACAACTAATGCATATTTGAGGAACAAATGTGCCAAAAAAAAATATAAGGAACACTTTAGCAAAAATATGACAAATAAGAGGGTCAAATTTACTAATTAGTCTAAAGTAAGGGGTCTTATGTTTTATATTTCAAATATTTTCATGTATACATTGAAGGATACTTGGTGTAATCTGTAAAGAATACGAAGTTGTTTCTCTATAGGATACATGTGTATATTTTTTTGGTATGGAATGGTGATTGTTTTGGTGGTATGGAATGGTGATTGTTTGTATACATGTTTAGATTTTTCTGGATGTCTATTTTTAAAGAAAAATCTGTCAAAATTTCTTAAAATTAGTAACGACTAGCTTGATGTTTTGATGGTTGAATATGTGTTGATGATTTAGTATGTATTAATTATTGTGGTTGTATGGTTAATTATGATAATTATTATGTTTGATTGTAATTTATTTTAAGTTACAAAGAGTCTTTACATAATGTAGTATTTTTCGAATTTTAATCTAATTATTTGTTACTCCGTGCCTTCAGGCACGGGCAAAACTACCTATCTGCCCAAAACATTATTAACGTCCGTCACCGTCAATCTAACGGGAGATGCAGGTTGTACAAACAGACGGGTGACTTGAAAGATCTCTCCTTTCCTCTAACCACCTGTCCACCTGCCCTTCGTTGTTACCTCTGATCCTGCAATTTTTATCTTCTGCATCGGTAGGGTTTTTGTCGGAGGGGGCGTCTCTTTCTCTCTCCAAATTGTTCGTTAATATCTGTTTATCAGCCTCATCATGTATGGATTCGAAGCCCTTACCTTCAACATTCATGGTGGTTACCTTGAAGCGATCGTCAGGGGTCACAGATCTGGGTTGCTTACCGCCGCTGATTACAACAATTTGTGCCAGTGCGAAACCCTAGACGACATCAAGATGCACCTCTCCGCCACTGAATATGGTCCTTACCTCCAGAACGGTGAGCTTGATTATCAACTCTATTCTGTTTATCGATTGTGATTCTCTCTGTTTCCTGGTACTTAATCTTAGCTTTATTAACTTAATTACACAAATTTACCTCCTTAAAACATACACACATAATATAATCTACAAATACTTGTCTTCTGATATTTTAGCATGATCTGATTTGTTGGAGATTAGGCTATATAGTGGAAAAAAAATTGTGAACAGAAAAGTATAGTTTCTATTGCAGTTGTACCTGTTACATCAAATTGAGTTGGTTATGTTTGCTGCTGGCGAATTAGTGCATTATTTACTAGTTACTTGAGAGTTTGTTGGCTTGTGGGGATCAGGGAAGTTTTTTGTATGCCACTTAGTTTCTCGAACTAATTGAGTGAGATGGAATTATGAATTCAATTGAACTACTCAAGGGAGATAGAGTTATGGGTTAGACATTTGGATTCATTTTTTTTAAAACAGTTATGGGTTAGAGTTTGGTTTTGATTGACCCTGTTAATGCTTGGACTTGCGGTAAATGTATATATAGTTTGAGTGGCATTTTGCACCAATGATTAATGCATTTGTTTGGCCTTTCTTCATTTAAAGTCTTTTACGATTTATAACTGCATTTTATTTAGGGTGGATTCAAAAACAATTTTAATTTTAATTTTCATGTTTTCTCTCTGCTCTTAATTTTTAATGACATACATTATAAATTTTATTAAATGTCTATGTATTTGTAAGATATACTAAATAAGTTTAATACTTTCACTTGCAGAATTACATTGGTTGTTTGAATTTGATGGTATTTCATAACAAAAGTGCATTATCTAATTCTAATTTTGTTGCAGAACCTTCCCCGTTGCATACTACCACCATTGTGGAGAAATGCACCCTTAAACTGGTTGATGAGTATAAGCACATGTTATGCCAAGCTACAGAGCCTTTGTCAACGTTCTTGGAATATATCACGTATGTAGAACTCTTTCGATTAAAATCTTGTTCTTCATATTTTATGCAACCTAATTACTATAAGATCTTAACGATAGCGGTAGGATGGTTTAGCAACAGAGGTAGGATTGGTTTAGTTAATTGCAAATTTATGAAAACACTGGTATTTAAAAGGAGTTGTTCTATAGTCTAGTGTAAACTCACAATTTGAATGGAAACATATGTAAGGCTGGATTTGGGTTAGTTTTCATTTGTTGCAATGCACTTCTTTGTGCGGGATGGAGTTGATAAACTTTTATCTATGGAACTTGCACTTCCACTCTTTATTTAAAATTGCCTTGGATATTTACTTCTAAGTGTTCTTTTACTCTGAGTGTACTTGGGTTTGCCCCCTTTTTGGCGCATATATTAGATTACTTGATTTTATTTTTAAAAAGTGATCTTTGAAGTTTAAGAAGTTTATTACCAGATTTACCTTTTATATAGGTACGACTGGGATCTTAAATTCATTATTAACAATTTGGTTATGTGTTTGAAAGTAACTTACACTATTGTAACTTGCTAAATAGAAAACTTACACCATTGTATCTAGAGTCCTTGTAGTGTTTAATCGGTAAGTTTTTATGATAAACAAGTAACTATCCCCTCCAATCAAATTGGGTATCATGTTTTCAAAATGATGTATCCACCTTAAATGTTAAAATATGTCGATGACACACACATATACACATATATTGGAATTCTTTCTCAAAATTGAAGTTATGATGCTATGAATCATTTTGAGCATACTATATTTAATGTTTATTTATTTATAATTGTGTCATTTTATCATCTACAAATGTATGACTATAGTGCTTTTTCAAGACTAATTTGGAACTAATGGATTGTATAGATATGTATCATGAGAATCTTGGCTAAGATATTTATTTTATTCAGTACCACAGGACCTGGATCCTCTCCATTACACTTTCCACACAATTTCTCTTGATACACATTTAGCACAAAGTTATTATATTTAGGGACAATTTTTATTCATTACCAACAATCATGTCGTTGGTATCATCGCTAAAAGCTTTATTCTTCTCAGTAAATGTGTATTGGGGGAAGTTGCATGAAAAGTGTGATGGAGGGGATCCTCCAGTTTCACTTTTGTCACTTATTCATGTTTAGCGTGCAAAATATTATTCGTGTCATCCAGTTCAGATATGATCTACTAGCATTTCTATAATTTTAGGCTTACTATAGTAAATATTTACCAACATTTCTTGTTATTTTTGAAAATTTGGGTGAATAATTTCTGCCTTTCTGGTAATGTCATTTTCATGTGATGCATTATTGTCTAAAGAATATTTATGTGCTCAATTTACTTATTTGGATAATTCTGGCTCTTAAATTTAGATTATATAAGTCTCAAAAAGCAGCATACCCTTGCTTTACAGATTTTGAAAAAAATGTGATTATTTGAAATTAAAAAAGCCAATCTAAAAGTCTGAAAAGTTGCTTTTGCTTGAAAAAGCAACAACCAAATATCGAAAAGCCAATCCAGACAGCTTATAATAAAGTTTTCATCCCAACTCAATGGTTTAATATTTTCTATAAAACCAGATTATGGAATTTTGTTCCAGGGATTATATGCATTCGTAATGGTTAATTTGTATGCATGCGTGTGTTTAGTTATCTCTTGCCAGCATTCATTTTATGCCAAGGTTATGCTATAGCTGATGGGCTCGGTCTTTATTTAAGCCTAATTTGCATCCCATTTGGTTTAGAGGTTATGGGGTTTAAAGCTTCAAGTTTCATTTTGGAATTGTCATGTTTGTTCTTAGCCTAGGGAGGGAAAAAGAAAGAAACTAAAACAAAATTCTTTTAGAGTGTGATCCAACCTAGTAGTGTGTGTATTATTTCAGATACGGCCACATGATTGACAATGTTGTGCTCATTGTTACCGGAACCTTGCATGAGAGGGACGTTCAGGAACTGTTGGAAAAATGTCATCCACTGGGGATGTTTGACAGGTAATGTATGCATCATGCATGCTTTATGGATTAACAACTATCTAATGCTTATTCGAATTTATTAAAAAACTTATTTTTATTGTTCATCTTTTCAGTATTGCAACCCTGGCAGTTGCTCAAAATATGCGAGAGCTTTATAGACTGGTGCTTGTTGACACACCATTAGCTCCATATTTTTCCGAGTGTATCACATCTGAGGTACTGACTTCTACAATTTGCTTTTGATTAAGATGAACTACCTTTTTGTACATGATGTTAATGCTTTCTGACCTTATGACAAAGAAATTTATCTTTACATGTAGAGTTTGTTTTTTTATTCCTTTTTAGTTTTAATTGGGAAAGAAACAAAAAATCAATTTCCTTATTCATAAATTTGTGTCTTACTAATGTGGATTGTAGGTTTTTATTTTGGAATTATAACCGAAAATCATTTAAAATGTAAAAACTCTTTATTTTCATACTATTTGCATGCAAGTTTTGACTCTGTGATATCATTTACAGATGATTTGGTTTTATTATATCAGATTGATAGAATGATAAGTTCTATTCTGTTTTTGTCAAACTATTATATAATTTTTTGTAGCTAAGTTTATAATGTTTGACTGGAAAGTTTATCATTTTATATCTGTATAATTTTTTCTTATGGTTGTTCTCCTTCACTTAGTTTGTAATATCTGCAGGACTTGGATGATATGAACATTGAAATTATGAGGAATACTCTTTATAAGGCATACCTTGAGGACTTCTACAGGTTTTGTAAGGTGAGGATGAATGCCGAATTTGCAGGTTTTCAACTCGAGTTTGTGAATAGTTGCAACTTCTTTTTCGCTTGCTTTTTTCAAAACTTGAATCTAGTGCATTCTATGGAATTAGAAACTAGGTGGTGCTACCGCAGAAATCATGTCTGACCTTCTCGCCTTTGAGGCTGACAGGAGAGCTGTTAATATCACCATAAACAGGTGTTCATCACTTAGATTTGTGGTCTACAAGAGCTATGATGATTTATTTTTATCTTTCCTTCCTAATGTGGTTTAATTACGTTCAACAGCATTGGGACTGAGCTTACCCGAGATGATCGGAGGAAGTTGTACTCTAGCTTTGGCTTACTGTAAGCTTTTGCTGAAGCTTGTTTTAGTTTCGATCCAGATGTTAAATGTATTTTTGACACCTTCTCTGATTATGGTCTTTTTTTATGTTTTATGATATAGTTACCCATATGGGCATGAAGAACTTGCTGTATGTGAGGATATCGATCAGGTATCTCTATACTGGAGTTTTATCTTTTCCTTTCTTTATATTGTGTTCTGTAAACAAATGAAAGTCTATTTTGATATTTGAGTTTGTGATATCCTGTGGACTTTTTGCAATGTCATAGCAGTGTTGTTGATGAATGTTAGGAAAATGGGGAGAATCCACTCTGGATTTAGTCGGTGATTGCGGATGCGTGCCATTGCTTTGATTGGATTCTTTTACTTGAAGAGTAATTGCATGTGGTCAATGACTCTCTAAGTTCTTTCTCCATCTCGTTTTGTAGGTTCGTGGCGTCATGGAAAAATATCCTCCTTATCAGTCCATATTTGCCAAGTTATCTTATGGAGAGAGCCAGATGCTAGACAAGGCATTTTATGAAGAGGAGGTGAAGAGACTTTGCTTATCATTTGAGCAACAGGTTTGTACTTTAGAGAGTGAGCCGATATATTTATGTTTTATTTGTTGTGAGAGAATTAATCTATACAAAGAAAACAGCTAATTGGACAGAATTCTGTGCCATATTAAAAAACCTTTTATTGTTTGTGTTTCTACTCAATTCTCTATCAGCAGTTTACTTATTGGGTGGAATCTGTGTATCATTTATGTTGTGCAGTTCCATTTTGCTGTGTTCTTTGCATACATGAGGCTGAGGGAGCAGGAAATCAGAAACTTAATGTGGATATCAGAGTGTGTGGCTCAAAACCAAAAGTCCAGGGTGCACGACAGTGTTGTTATGATATTTTAGTTGCTTGAAAAGGAACTTTTGCGGCATATATTTTTCTGTAAATCTCATCCCCAGTCGCTTGATCGTTGCAAGTTGCAGGTTTTGGCCGCCTGTTCTGCACTACGGGCAGCTTTCTCAAATAATTTTTTATTATCTGTATGTTAGTATTTGTTATATGAGAGAAATCTTGTTTTCAGATTCACTAATTTATCACACTCAAGTTTGAACAACTCAAATTATCAGATGTGATGTATAAAAGAAATATTCCCATTATACTTTTGTCCGAATAGCATCCTTTGACTGGAAAAACTACTACTACTTCATTGTTTTTTTCTTTTTCAAATTCCAAACCAGATGTGGGTGAAGTAAATAGGGTGGAGGGTGAGGAAGTGCCGTGACCAGCAGTGTCTTTTAGGTAAATCCTATTATATGAATGTTTCCTCATTTAAAAGGTAGTAATTAAATATATTTTCAACAAGGCAAGCTGGCTGAGCTAGAAGTCAAACAAGTCTTATTTTCTATTAAAGCATCAAAAGTGTTCTTTTCAGGTTGTAGTAACTTCACTTTTTTTGTTGGACGGGAAGAAAAGCGCCGGAGAATATTACAAGATGGTTTGAATATCCCCTTCATAAGAACACGACGGTGAGTAAGTGAGTGAGTTCTACTGGCTAAATTGCAAATTTAACACTTTTATTTGTCGTGTTTTTGTGAGAGTGCTCTCTAAATTTATTTTTTCTCACAAAGTCGTTAGACATGCAAAACTGTTTCTCTATTTTTTTTCCCGTTAATAATAAAGCAACTTTTGATAATTGAATTTGACAAAAAATACTAACATTTTATTCCGTTACATAAATGAAGGTTGTTATAGCGTTAACAAGAGTGTCATTGTGTTCTCAAGGTGGCAATCAAATTATCCGCTCTATTTGCAACATTAATTTAAACCCTAACAATTATTTGTAATTTTAATTTCACAAAATACGATTTGGTTGATATGAATTTTAGCTCTAACTTAAAACCCATGGTTTGATTAAGATGACTAATTTGAGACCTCTTAGTTCATATTTGTCATTTCTCGACCTTAAATGCTCTTAAATGCATCTCAAATAGGTCTAACTGCCATAATAAATATAATAATCTTACTTTAGACATGAATAATATATTAGCACTTTCTATTAAATTTAATTTGATAAAATTCAGTTTTTTATAGACAAAATGGATAGGAGGAATATTTTTACACAACTAATGTATCAACCAGGGTGACTTGTGTTAAATAAAAGTTTAATGAACATTTTTACAAAAAATCATAACAAATATGAGAGTTAAATTTATAATTTAATCGAGTTCTACTTGACATGTAGTAACTAAAGTTTATTTAGAACATATTTAAATATAATTTATTCAATAATAAATTAGTGTTAAAATTTAATATAAAAAATTATTGAAAAGCTAAAAAATATAATTGTTTGATTAAGAAATAATCGAGTCCAACCTTTCATCGAAATGTGGTGACAAAAAGTTAAAAATTACCAACCGACGTCGTATAGTTTTGTCCCTCTTGGTCTGGGTGAAGTAACTAAGACTAAGAGACGACGTCGTATCGGATCAACAATTAGCTATTCACTATCTGACTCGGCGGTCGGCAGGGTAAACGAAAGTTGCGACAGGGATGAGGGATCGCATGATATTCCCGCGTTAAAATTAGCCGACCGTACGTACGTACTGGTACTGTGAAATTCTGGCGTCCGACCACGAGGTTTAGATGAAGAAATCTCTCCTCCCACTGAATATGTACTTGGTTTTAAAAATTTTATAACGTCTACCTCCTTTTTAATCTCTAAACAGTCTGGATCAATTGTTCATACTAGTTTGAGTTTCTAGGGTTTTTATGAAGAAGCATAATTTTTCGCAACTCCTCAATTTGGAAAAATGGTGGAAGACCAGAGTTCCACGCCAGCTTCCTCAACCTCCAAGACCTCTCCAATTTGTTTGTCTCCTGCAAATACCTCAACAGAGTAGCTCATTCCGATCTCATCTGGCATGCTTTCTTCAGGTTACTCTCTTTAACACTTAATAATTTATTACCTGATTTTGGTCTTTCTGTTTCCGTGGAGTTTTTTCCCGGAAGAAAATGTTTTGTTCACACTTATCACTGTGTTATGCATAATAAGGCCCCATTCATTGTTATGCCAAGTCGTAAGTATCAAATTAATTTATACTATTAATTAGGAGAGGACATTTGTAGCAATCTAAATTCTGAAATTTGGATGTAGATGGGAATTGCTGAACATAGTTTTGTACTACTAGTTTGTTTAAGCTGATGTTATTTTATCTTGGCCTTTGAGTAGTGATGATGACCGTACTTTTAAAACTCAAGCAATGTGCTCCTTCTTTATAATTTATGTTTATGATTATGGACAAATGGATGTATGTTTGGACATCCTTTAAACTGGCTTGGAGGGGGATTTGTATTTTACAATGCCGTAAAAGGCTCCAAAGCACTCTGCTTGCTACACACCGAGCCGGATGGGTTGAAGCAAGAAAAATTGTATCATTTCTGTCTGTTTTTCCCTTGTTTTCTGTATTACATTTTCTTTATAGAAAAAAAATTCTCATATTTTTATACTTTTACTTGCATACTTCCTCAAGAAGAACGTTCTACTTCTAATTGCATGTTGCATAATTATCCTTACACCACAACAACTACCTCCTGGCTTTTCTCAACTGCCAGATGTCAGGGGAGCCTATTTAACTAAGCTTACTGCTTTGCAGAAATTTAATTTCATTGATCCCCTAGTTGCTGAATTTTATACGGTTGCAAAGCATTTTGACCATGTGTTTATCAGCCAAAACAATATCATTAGATGTTATAATAATTAGGTTCATCTATCATTAAAATACCAAGGGTCATCAAATGTATATCACTAATTACTTCATATATATAGATTTGTACTCAATTCTTAATAACAAAGTATACACTACATCTTTAATAGTAAATATGGTAAAAAAGAAAAAAAAACTTTTGGATGCCATGTCATCAAAGTAAAGTTGGATTGTTGAATTAACTCATGATCAACCAAAATGACTCGATATTTGTCTTGTTGTATTTTGGTATTGATTTTTAATTGTTCATCCAAATCCGTCCAATCCAGTCCGAACCATAAACTTTAGAATAATGCTATAGACACAAACTATTCTACAAACATTTTACAAACTGCTGATGTGGCATACTTTACCTCACCCATATTGTGTGGGGCCGAAGACTATATTGAAACAATTTGTTGATCAATATGGTGAGGTGGAGTATACCACATCAGCAGTTTGTAAAATGTTTGTAGAATAGTTTGTGTCTGTAGCATTACTCATATATATATATATTTAAAATCTTATTAATTTATAATAGTATATTTTGGTATATCATCTGTTCAATAATGGTTGGTTGGTAACTTTTTTGATTTGATAAATAAAAAAATGCATCAACATACAACCAACTAACCAAAAAAATCATTGCCCTTATCGTTGGTCTAATTCAACAATATAAAATTACTCAGATTTAAACTTTAACTAATTTTTTTAAAAGTCAATTCACTAAATTTATAAGTTCTCATATTTTGTACTAGTAATATTTTCTTAAATATTTATAATTAGTATGATTATATTACTAAAATAAATGAATTAATATCAATTATGGCGGTTATATATTATACTAAAAATTAGTGTTAAAAGGAATTATTCTTGTAAAAAGCAAGGATATTTTAATTTTATAATATTCGTTCGTAAAATATGGTTTCGATGTTTGAAGTTGAGTCATAATTCATTTATTTTAATTTAATAAATGAATTAATGACGGATGATGATATTCATAATTTCATTCATATCTTGAGATCTTTTGGGTAGGAGGGAATTAATCAATGGATATTGATTTCAATCCAAACAATATTCAAGAGCTTAATTACATTCATTCAACACATGCCTTTCATAAACTTAATTTCTATGAATTCAAGTGTTTGTAAGTTGTATCGTCAATATGAATGATACAGCATTATGCCAGTAACAACGCCCAGATCCAGGGTGTGGCTTCTCAATCTTTAGCTTCATACCATGAACCAACTCGTACCTATCATTAATTATGTCAAATAAACAGACAGTGTGATATCTCTTCTACGTTGATATCTAATATCGACTTCATATACAACTACATGCGATATGATAAAAATGGATGGTTACTTACTCTACTCTACTCTACTCAGACTAACAATAGTACTTGTGCTGCTCTTTTCCAAGGAAAAAAACACCAAGTACAATCTCTCATTTTTCAAGAGACGAGATCTGCTTGGTTTTTTTCTCCTCCAATCTAAGGACAGAAAGGAAAAGTACGGAGCAAAAACAACAATACCTTGTGATTTCAACTATACTTATTTTAATTTTCCTGTCAAGACAATATATGTATTGTCATCATTCTGTGTGTTCATACTATGCTATTTCCACGAGGAAATATTTTTAGATACTTTAATAGTTAGTGTTCTGAACAGTGGGGTGAATATTATACCATTTGATTCCATAGAAGACATTGCTCCTTAGAGGAAACTAATTCCCTTCTACCCATTAATTATCTATTAACAAACTGAGGTAAATGAAGACCTTAACAAAAAATACAAAAATATGTTTAGTTAAGTAGGCTGAGAATCCTAGGAAATGCTTATATGTACAAGTATATGTTTTGTTGTTTTGCTGTCAACACATTTCCTTTCCAAAATAGGATTAATATACTAAATCTCTAATCACACCTAACCTAACCTTGGATTTTGCAGGATTTTGATGTTTAATGAGTCAAATATAATTTGATTTACAGTAAATTCGAACGAGTCAATGCAAATTCCAAATAGATAATTACTAAATACAGTGCCAAATTCACGTTACATTAAAATGTTCATGTCTATAGTTCTCTCAGGCAACCCCTTTTTCAAACTCTTTTTGCATTTCGATTTTGTTCTACAATTGTAAATCAAAAGGTGCCACCATGCTGTGCTATGTCTTGTGGAAGATACTTTTCTGTCACCTAGAGATATCAAATTGTTCCTATTCGTTGGGAGATAACAGAACCCCAATTCTTTTATCTCGAAAGTTTTCAGCTTATTATATAAATAAACAACGATTAGGATATTCCGAAACTGTTAAACCATTGAGTTTAGGTTTCTCCAGCAGGCAGATGGAGTATGGACAGGGTAAATTTGTCTTAAGGTGACTCTAGATCATCGAAATCAACGATTTCCATGTCTTATCTAACAGTTTTTTTGTTACAACTAAAAACAAAACATAACAAAACCAAAATAGCCAACTAATTATAAATACTACGAGCACACGTTCTTGGAAAATCAAGCAAACATCTGAAGAAAGCAAAGTCAGAGAATACAAGGGCAAAAGAAAGCATCAAAGAGGAAAGAAAACACAAATGGCAACCATGTTGGTCAAGAAGGAAGAAAAACCTCGAAAGCGACGCCTAAGCATGGCTGATGGTGAAGCCCTTGAAGCAAGGTGTGTCAAGAGAAGAAGAAGAGATTCTGCTGCAATTGCTCTTAGCTGCAATACTCAACAGCAACAGCCACAACAAGTACTTGACCAAGCTTCTACGCCTACTACTGTGAAGAGAAGTTCAAGATTTCGCGGAGTTAGCAGGCACAGATGGACAGGGCGATTTGAGGCACACTTGTGGGATAAACTTTCTTGGAATGTTACACAGAAGAAGAAAGGAAAACAAGGTCAATTTCATCGCTTATAGTAAATACATTTCTGATTTTTTTTTAATGTGTTTCTATTGAAGTTCTAGTGCCTAACATGGAGTTTTTTCTTATGTCTCTTATTGGCCTTACTTTGGAATGTTATGCTTGGACTGAACAGTTTATCTTGGTGAGTAGTATTCAAGGCCTTTAAGTTAAAATTTAACCTTTTTATGATGGTCATAAATCCACAGAAATTAACAAGCTTCTTTCCATAAAATTTCCAGGAGCTTATGATGAAGAAGAATCTGCGGCGAGAGCATATGACTTGGCTGCACTGAAGTATTGGGGGACATCTACTTTCACCAATTTCCTGGTATATATTGTCAGCTGTGATATATTAGAATTACACCAGTGATTTATGTGCATATAATCAGTTCTAAGTTCTTGCCAACAACCTTGAATTTTCTTAAGGTTTCTGATTACGAGAAAGAACTTGGAATTATGCAAAGTGTAACAAAAGAAGAGTACCTAGCCTCACTAAGAAGGTAAGACTTCTAATAAGTTGTATAGTTATAAAGATCTTCATTGGCCTCTTCCATGATAACATTGATTTCTATTTCCATTGTTACAGAAAGAGCAGTGGCTTTTCAAGAGGGGTATCCAAGTACAGAGGAGTTGCAAGGTATATTTTCAAATGCATACAATGAAATAACTGTTTACTGTTGGTGAGGTAACATATGAGTCTTAATATTGTTTTGGGGACTAAAAATGCAGGCACCATCACAATGGGAGATGGGAAGCTAGAATAGGGAGAGTTTTTGGGAACAAATATCTGTATCTCGGAACTTACAGTAAGTTACTAATTTTACTAGTCTACGTCAACATATAACGAAATCTAGTAATGTGAAAAAACAAAGTTTTATTTTACCTGATCAAGTGGCTCATGTGTATGAAGGTACTCAAGAGGAGGCTGCTCATGCTTATGACATTGCAGCAATCGAATACAGAGGGATTAATGCTGTGACAAATTTTGACTTGAGCACTTACATCAGATGGTTAAAGCCAGGAGCTACCACTCCAGGTGCTGCTCAGGAACCAAAAACAAACACACAATTGCAAACAGTGACATACAATAATTTCAGTTCCGGAGAGGAATGCTTCTACAACTCCGAAGCCTTCCCCGCTGATGACCTGAAATCTCAACAAAAGCAAGAAAACATCTTTCAAAGCAATTTCTTGGTCAGTTCATGCAACAAAACATCTTCTCCAACAGCACTTGGCCTACTCCTTCGGTCCTCAATTTTCAAAGAATTGATGGAGAAGAACTCTGTTATCAATAAAGAGGAGAGTGATGTTGCGGATAATATGAGGAACGAACCGCAGATGAGCAGTGACGATGAATATGCTGAGATACTTTATAATGGAAATGGTATAAATGAAGACATCCCATTTATGCATGGTATTGAATTGCAAAGACATTTCAACTTAAGTCATAATCTTTACAGTAGTTTGCTAGGGACTCTGCTATAGAAATAGCTTGATATGCTCATTAGCAGAATTAGATATTTTAAACTATCTGTCACCGTTTTCTGTAAAATAATTGTGATGAGTTGCAATGTTTTCTGTCAATTATTTGTGAAGAGGTTTCTTTGTGCATGTGTAATGAGAAATTTTCTTCTTTTTTGTTACCTCTAATTACCTGACATAGATTGAGCTCACTTCTTTTCTGGCTTGATAGACCATAATCATGATTAGACAAAAAAAAAAGTTTCCACATGACTTATTAATGCAAAAAGGAACTTCTAAATGCAGATATGGAATACCTAATAAACATAAAATCCAAGCATATGAGCAAGACAAAAGCTAAAACCTGACATTATAAGTGCAGCAAGGATTGATAAATGTCAACCAATTATCATCCAAACAATGCTAATTCAGTCATTAGCTTATTAGCATCTCTTCTTCACTAGGTTTCATGATAAAATCCATATCCTTGAGATTGTAAAACAAATACCTAAAACCTCATGCCTCAGCTCAAACATTGCTAAGTCAAATACTACCCCCAAAGCCACCTCGAAGTTTTAAAATAAGCTATATCTTCTATATTGCGTAACAAAGACACTTGCAGCCTATATACCCAATCTTTCAAAACTTGGACATCTTAGCGACGTTCTACACAGCAGAAACCGCTATCATCATATTGACACTTTCATGTGGCAAACTAGAAATATCACAATGTAATCACACCAAGTGGTTGTGTATCAGATTTTCGTATCTTACACATAGAAGTATAAATTTAAATTTTAAATAGATTGGCTGAAAGTAGAACATGTCTTCTTTGTAAGTGTTGAAAGAGAATACTTTTTACAAGTACCCCCCTCCCTCCTCCCCCCTCCCGCCTCCCGCGCAAGACATTGCAGCAATATGCTGTAAAGTACTATAGTAAATAGCTACCAACGCGAAAGAGGGTAAAAAGAAGTAAAATCCCAGCAGTAAGATGTTTGCTAATCAAGGGAAACCCATCTCCTGCCCAGATTTTTCTTTATATAAAAATATCACAACATATCTCCATTACAATATTGAATATACTTGTAAAAGCCCAACAAAGCATACCATTGTTTAATTTCTTGAAAAAACACCCCTGAACTGTAATACCAGTTTCAATGGCAAATCAATGCATAAGAATTTTACGTTGACAACATTGTACTACATCAAATTGTCAGGATCCTTTTGAGCTCAACCCAAGAACACAATAATCATGAGTTATCATAATATTGCAACGAAACCCAACGGAAAATATTTCACATAAAAACTCATCACTAAAAGTTTTGTGTAAAAAATCACAATATTTAGCAAATGAAAACAAAAGAACAAGAAGTCAACATTCTAGTTCAATCTAAGTTTTCCAATTGGTAGCTTCTGATCATAAAACTTCCTCTCTTACAGAAAATACAGGTGGCGGGTGACTTCAATAGTTACAAACTTCTGCTTTGAAAGCTTCAAAACTGCTTTCTTTTGTTTCTGAATAATTTCTCTCTGTGTATAAGCATAAATGAGAACCAAAAAAATCCCCGCAGGAGCAGCAAGGGACCCCCATGGAATTGGCGGATATGAGAAGCAAACAAGTGATGCCTCCGCCTCTTGAGATGCATGATAAACCAGAGAATGAATAGAATAAAGATCATGGTCCGAAGACCTCACAAAATACAAAGCCATCTCAATCTTCTTTCTTTCACCTTTCATGTTTGATTTGTCACATATATCAATAATGCAAAATTCTAAGATACCCAACATGGTTGATAATTGTCTGTGCGAAATGTCCATGGAGTAGCACATATACAAATTGAGTGGCATTTGGTGTGCAACCCAGATTCTGGATAACTAATCTTGCCCTGAGGTTTTATTCTTTTATGGAATGTAGAGAAAAGACCGTTAATTAAAGATTATTGAGTATTGATAGGACATAACAAGAGCATTGAACAATGCCATACAGGAATTATTTCAAGGGTGGACACTGCTATAACTAAATAAAATATAAAAATAAATAAATATAATTAATAAAAATACCAAATAAAGTCCAATCAATATTAAATAAAAGTCACTACTAAACCATTCCTTTCATGAAATTGTTTTATAATAGCCTCATTTTTAATATCTTCGGATTCATCCTTTACAAGTAGAGTAGTGATTCAAATTAAAGATGATGTAGGGATGAATAGGTAGAGACTTGAGAGAACTAGAGAAGATACTTGCTCAATTTTTACTTAAAATTTTCAGATGGGTGGGCACAATTTCATTTTTAATAGATAAAGTGATAAACCCCTATGTAACAAAAAAAATCCAAATTCAAGGGCGGTTACACTCATAATAGATCCGCTCTTCCTAGCGTGCAGTCTGGCCTTATTCTTGCTTCTTTCTAATTAGTGACACTGTTTATATCGAGTTATTGTAAAAGGGCAAAGTAACTAATGTTGTTGTTTATATTGATATCTTTTGTTTTATCAAGGATATGAATATATATACATTATAGATAACGTTTTTACAAGGGTGTGGTTCATTTTTATGTATGGACTTTCTTCTATCATGCGTGCTACATTTTGTAGGTCTTGCTTACATTTAGTTTATTTGTATATTGTTAATTAGTTGATGGAGGGAAGTTTGTTGGTTGCATGTTGGCCATGCTTTTTTCTTGGGTCCTCTTTTTTGTTGGACCTGCTGCAGTTGTCTGGCTATTTAGCATATGGTGATTGCGAATAGTTGCTAATTCTGTTACATTGGCTGCAGAATGTGAAAAAGAGTAATCCTGGAATTGCCTTTACAGATGTTGGCAGAGTTCTTGGAGACAGATGGAATAAGATGTCAGGTTTGTGTTCACATACTCCCACCTAAGGATCTTTTGATTATTTTCATTATCTGTTAATCTATTTCTGATTGTGCAAAAACTGATGCATGTAGCTGAGGAGAAAGAAGCATATGAAGAAAACGCTCGTGTAGACAAGAAACGGTACAATGATGAAATGAAGGGCTACAATAACCCATAGCCGATGAGCATAGATTATGGGAATGATTCTGACACCGATTAGGTTTAATAGAAAGTTGGGATCCTTTCCAAAAGTTACCATCACATTCCTTGTTAACGAGGCTGTTTTGTTATTTGTACTCTTTTAGATGTTTATGTAGCAGTGTTAAATATTTTCTAGATGCTTATGGAACGATTTTATTAGAAGATCAGCCTTCATTGATAATTTAATATGATGGAGACCCTACTTCAGTTGGGTTGGTGAAAGTTCTTTAGAGTGTTTGGAATTTAAATCCTCTCAGGTTTAATCCAAGTGTTTCACCTGGCGGCTGGCGGCCTGTGAATGTTGCATTAGCGTTTCAAATCGGTTGTTTTGTTTAATTTACTTGAACTTTATCTTCAGAGAACAAATTAGAAATGCTACATTACTGTAATGTCTACTGAAGTTGTTGCAGTGTTAAACTAAATGCGCCTCTGCTAGTAACGTAAGGAATTAGCTAAACTGGTAATACTAAGTACTAACGGGTCTACCGAGCCTGTCTAATTGCATTTAACCCTATGCGAAGACAAATAGTCTTTCCTTTGAGGGAATATCTTGGAAGTAAGACCGGCTCAATTCGGACTCGGTCTTGGAAGTTAGACCGGCTTAATTCGGACTCGACTTTAAAAAATACGAGCGATTCGGATTTGTTAATAATAAGATTCAAATATGAGTATTAAAAATAGATCGAATAAAAATATGAGTAGAATCTGAGTAAGGTTATACTCGACTCGTTTAAGATTTAAACTATTCGAATTCTTTATTGGGATTCGGTACATACTCAATTAATTTAAATTTGATTAGATGCTCGATACATTCTCTTACAAAATAAACAAATTTAAATCAAATTAGGATAATTAATTATTATTATTTTGCTTTGTTTTTAATTTTAATTGTGATTTTATATTTGTAAAGTGTAATAGTAAATATATTTTCTTATTTCTAAGTAAAATAACAATTTCAATTTATAATTATATTTATTATAAAACTAACTATTATGTGGAGACTATAATTCGAGCTTGAATTTGAAACTCGCGAGTAGTTTGAATATAATTCGATCCGAGTCGGATCGAATTTGAGTAATAAATATTCGAGTCGAGTCGAATCTGAGTAGAATTTTTAAAATGCAATTCGAATTCGAATTCGAATTTATCATTTCTAAGTCGAATTCGAATAGCTTTCGTTTCGGTTGGACTCGTTTAGGTTGAAATATGAAGGACAAAGTATGAGGGTAACAAAATTTAATGGGAGTAATATGAAAAAAGAATTTTGAAGGGGAGAGTAAACCGGTGCCAAGGCAAATTGTTATGCATGCTACATGAGATAAGGGAGGAAGTGTTTCGTGCATGTGTGCCTCGTGATTCCACAGTGCATCCTTAGTAATTTCAAAGTATATGATCACTTGCAAGCAAACAAAAAATCTTAATTAGTTCTGATTATTACTGTGTTTGATAATAGATTTGAGGTCTTACATATATAATATTTTTTTTCTATAGCTTTTATTTGTTATATAGCTCCTACTACTATATTACATTATTAACAAGAAAATATATAGTACTATTGATCTACAAACATCAAACTAAAATTAAACTAGCAAACATTAATTAAAGCTTCCTCTTGGTTCTTAAAATTCATCTTTGATCGTTCACCTCTTTTCTCCCAACGATCTAGCTCAAACCAATAATTAAGAGGTTTATTAATTACCTTTGTAATCACCATCTCAACCTAACCTAATTAACATGGTAGGCCCCTGGTGCAGCCAAGTGGGCCTGCAAACTTGGTTAGAGTAGTGACTTCAGTAGCGGGCAGTGGGCCGATCAAGTCCAGTCTGTTGACTGAAGTTATCCAATCTCTATTTCCAGATTCCACGAAGAAGGCTCCATTCATCATCAGATCGCCCTCTGATCTCCATGTCCATTTCTGCCATTCTGCTACAGCACCACTATTCCTATGGGTAATCTCTTTTGCTTTCGGGTCGGGTGGTGCGATGAATCGGTTACCCTGGCTAATAATGGTTGCACCTTGGCTACCTCCAATGGCGTACATGAGCCAGTGAGTGTAATCATTGTTGACGAGATGGAAGAATCCCCATCGGCATCTGGGCATTCTTTGGATCAATTTCTTCCCAAAGTGGGTAAATGCAACTGTCACTTGCATATTCCTGTCCTTGGCGTTGTTATCCTCAGCACCAAATAACAACACCTGCATGCACGCACGCACGTAAGGATATATAATCGATACATAGAAATAATATATCTATACATACTAGTATATATAAAAACAAACTTATGTGGTTATATATAATTGTTACAATGGCATTTATGCATGCATGCATGCACCTCCTAAGTTAATTTTTGCAAGAAATTCTTTTTACTTTTATAGTATTAATTTTTTTAGAAGGACAAAAATGTATGTATATACACACACACACACACACACACACATATATATATATATATAGCTTTGTATCATATTTCTGGCCTCTATACCAAAATTAGAGATACATCTCAAAATGATAGTTTTTATAGACAATTTTTCAATTCAAACTTTACCTTTTAAAAAATATTTATATTATGTAAATATATAGTGACATTCTTTTGCGATAAAAACTCTCCCGTAGCCTCTATTTCAAATCTTCGTCGTGGGTTCATACATCTCAAACTATACATAAACTTACTAAAATTTGTGGCTTTGTCACTCCTGATTTATGTATTTTAAGATACCGGCCATCGTTTATTATTTTTAAAAACGTCATGGTCATGACATCATTCGGAATTAATCAATTTCGAACAAATATATATTAATTTACCTTGTCATGACGGACGAAATGGCAGTTAGAAATGGTGATGCCGGTAGAACCCGCAACGATATCAATGAGGCCATCCGCAGCATGAGAGCCTGAGACATGATCGATCCAAACATCGGAAGAACCAAATATGGAAATGGCATCACCATCCGCACAAGTCCTGACGCCCATATGGTCCACCGAGTCCCTAATAATGCCACCCGAGGTAGCAATTATATCATGGAAATGCAGGTTATGAATAATAACGTTCCTCACAAATTGGATGGTGATCCCGGCCCCACCGGTGATGTGGATATTGACCCCACGCCCGTCGATGGTCTTGTCGCTTTGCATCAGCAGCTCCTGTTGCAGCCTAATCTTCATGTTTTTGGCGAATATGATCCAAAGCGGCTTCTTTTGGATTACGGCGTGCCGTAGGGTTCCGGGCTTGGGCTGGACAAGGTTGTCGTCGGAGGGATCCGTCACCACGTAGAATGTTCCGGCCTTTCCGCCGGTGGTTCTGCGGCCGAAACCGAGGGCACAGTCTGCCAGCTTTTTTCTGTTGTCGGCCCAATTTGCTTGGCATCTCCAACACATGTCGATGGCGTTGTAGGCCATGCATGGTCCTTTGTATTTCTTGCCCAACTGCCTTCTTGTGCTGTTTGACGTGCTGACATTTATAATATTTAAATTTAAATTAAGCATCATAATCTTTTTTAATTAGCATCAAAACTAGACAATGGGGGACCGGAAAAATCTATGTTAAGTAAATAGGCATTGAAAATGGTTTTGGTGACGTTTTTCTGTCAATAGTACTCACTTTGTTTAACTTCAAAATAAACAATCGTATATTTAAAACTATACGAATAACTCACATGAACGAGTCTTCATTTTAAAAAAATTATTTTATTATTTCTTTTAAATTTTCAAATGGTAATTAAGAACCTAAATGCAGAATTTGATTAAAAGCTGAAAAGGAAAACATATATATTTTAAACAAAAGGAGGCGTGCATGTATATATATATATACATATACATATATATATATAGAGAGAGACAGAGAGAGAGAGAAAGAAAGCTTACTCGTGGTCGAAATCTGAGGTTACATCCTCTGTATCAGACACATAGGCGTTAGCAATGTCCTTCTCGGCTTCCTCTTCTCGCCCCTGCCAGTACGGATCTTCCTCCACTGCTTTTTCAGTAACTGGATCGTCCTCGAGTGTTTTTTCAGCAGTTGGTTCGTGGTGGTCCGGTGTTTTATCAGTAATTGGTTCGTGGTCAAGTTGTTCATCAGCCATCAACGACAAACAAAATGTGAAAAATAAGATGAAGACTAAACTTGCCATAGCTCCTCTCATTTTTTTTCTTCCTTTTCTGCTGCTTTTATTATTGTTATTTTTTTAATTTAATTTGGGAAAAAGTGATAATTAATTATTAACTATATAATTAGTAGTAATAATGGTCTATCTGGGGTTGAAGCCCTTTGATACTAACTGAGCGGAATAGACCTTTATAGATTGAACCCAAGTCAATGCATGGCACCCAAAAATTTCTTGTTGCATAAAAAGGTTGTTTGTTTATATAGTTTGTGTGGAAGAAGCTACAAGTTATACAAGGATTAATACTATGTATGAATTATGATATGAGGTCCCCCTCAAAGTCTGGAGACCCGCTCGTATTTTTAGGAGACGCAAATTACAATCCAATTAATGCCAGTGGAAATTAACTATAAATTGTTATTAGTAGTTATTGGCTGTTGTGGAATTAGGAATTTTACCAAGTCAAATTCCGATATTAATTAACTTTATGAAATAAAAATTATACTAACAAGTTTAGTCGATGACGTTAGCTATAACTCTAACAACACTACTACGGTGCCTACTATATCTATCTATATATATATATATATATCTTTATGTGGTGGTTTAATTAGTATTTCAAGCACTTTATATTCGTGTAGTAAAATTTTGTAATTATAATTAAATGTTTCTAATGTGACATTCCATCAGCAGTCATCTTCACTCGCAGATTATACCGTCTTGAGGTAAAATCTGCAATATACATGGACCAATCTAAGTTATTACTATTAATTATAAACCTTTAACTTTTTAACTCCATCCGTCACATATTAAATGTCTTAATTTTCTTTTTATAATATTCCAAATTAAATATTCTATTTCTATATTAATAATAGAAATATTGTATTCCATCTAAAGATTAAGTATTTAAAAAGATAATTTAAGTTTAAATTTTTTTATTTATTAACGTGTCAAAATCAATTAAGACTTTATTTCAAGACGGGGGAGTACTATAGAAGGGGAGAGAGTAACCATGTCCATTAAGCCAAAACCTAGTCACTAATGCATTCGGCTTTCCAATAATTGGCAGGGCAAAATAATTTATTTTCATTCAAGGAAAGCACATTGAAATTCCAACAAATATTACTAGTACAAGAGTAATAAGTCCTTGTATATAAACACTAATAAATTACTAAAATGCAGGCCTGGGCCTCAATCTGCTCCACAAACAAGCTTAAATTACATTGGCCTGCCAAATCTCAGTTTGGTTGGAACAAAAATAGATGTTCTGAAGGCAACTTCTGCTTAAATTAATTTTTTTTAGTAAGTATTATTAAAGAATTAATAAACTGATATTTTCATATGTTAAAATTTATTGAGCATGTAGAAATATTAGTTCCTAAGAATTAATCTGTGTTACTTAATATGGTTGCAGATTTAATTTTAAGATAATTCTTATATTTATGTTTTAAACAAATAAGGGTATCATAATTATTTACACAAACTCTTGGACAACTTATTGAATAATAATCCTTTTCCCTTACATTTAAGAGAAAAAATAACCTAACAATTAAAATTTGTCTACTGAAACAAACATATCCATCAATCCGGTATATATAAACTGTAAAGCATAAAAAGTGAGAGCAGCTAAATGCATATAAATTAGCATGTTTTAAATAAAGAAATAAAGAAAGAAATGTGTGTACCTTAATACTACTACGTTTAGATAGAAGGAATGAAATTGGAGAATGTATGAATAAGAAAAGGAGTGAAATGAAGATGAAATGATTCATTTTAGCTGTAATGAGTTATTTCATACGCTTCCTCAAGAAATAAAAATTCACAAATTTGGGAAGAGAATGAAATGGCGAGTGGAATAATTCATTCCATTCCTGGCTGAAATGAGGCATTCCATACCCTCCCCCAATGAATAAAATTCACAATTTTAGTAAGATTGTGAATGATTCATTCTATTCAAATGGAACAATTAAACACAAATTTTTTTTTCATTTGATGATAACAAGTAATTCCGTTCTTCACCTTGATTTCTGCCATCTAAACCTCAACGTAGCATAAGAGTTGGATTGGTCAAAAAGTGGAAGAGTTCACTGCTATTTATATGGTTATTTTGGAAAAGATTTTAGTTTCAAAAGTTAGAATTCAATTATTACTTAGTAAAAAAATAAATAAAATATTTATATACTACTCCCTCCGTTCCTAATATATATCGTTTTAGAATTGTGTATAAGAATTAAGGAAATGATATAATACATTTAAATTCTTATAATTATCATACTTATTTCATACACTCTCTCTCTCTCTCACACACACACACACGTTAACATTTTCCCGTGAGTAATTTTGGAAAGATTGTAGTTAATTCTCCTAGATAATATAAAATGACAAATAATTAAGATTTTTTTTATATCTAAAATGACATATATTAAGAGACAGACATAGGGATTAGTATAAATAAATGTTGAAGCATATAAAAAAAGAAAATCTAATTCCTTCCTTATTAGTAACACAAACAGTACTCAATAAGAGTTGAGGTGCTTTTGTACGTATTTTGCACTTTTATTCCATTCCAATCCCATACGTACCGGCTACCATACAGTATTCAACAAATTTGTATGAGCAACATCAGTACATGCCCAAACACTAGTCATCCAATATTCCTTCCATTCGTCTCGTCTCGTCTCGACTACTTGTTTTAAAAATTAAAAGAATTTGGGAGAGAATGCATCTGCAATCTGCATGCATGCGTATTTATTTAATTGCACGGAAACTAAATCATCATGCGACTGGGAACACTTACTTAACTAGATTCGGCCTTCGGGGGATATATAGTTTCATTTATTCAGTTACCACTGCCATCATCAGATGGTGACACGACAATACAAAGAGAAAACTTGAAGAAAGAGGCACTAAGCACATTTCTGGCAAATTTTTACATTATCAAAAGCAAATTCTCCACTACACTTATTCTAACACTTTTGACCATTTTCAGCAAAATTCTTCCTTCATCCCTTCTATTTTACTTACTTCCCTTGCAATTCACTTCTTTATTCCTCTTTCCTGCAAGGTAAATTGGAGTGCTAGAAATCAATATTTGTTTTTAAATTTAACTTGGGAGTACAAGATTAAAGACTGGTAAGCTAAGGTTTTTTTAGGTGCAAAAAGAACCAATAAAGGAAAAGGATGAAGCCATGTCCTTTTTGACTTATGTTATATTGCGAGGACACGAACTATACACGGAAAGTTGTGCACAAACATGATAAAAATGAGAGAAAATACGACGTCCTACCATTGGATATATGTTTTTGTGTATAATTTGTGCATATAGTATATATTACTCTTATATTACAATATAGTATTTTGATAAAAATACAAGTATCAGCTCTAGCTTTGTCATTCTATGTAAAATAATAGATTACAAACATTTTCATTGTGAAGCAAAGGGGAAAACTTTAGAAATTGAGTGTAGACGAACATTATTAATAAAACAGATCTATGAAAAAATGATTACTTTCACATCATTTAACTTTAAAAATAAATAGTAATATCTCTGCTCTATTTTTTATTAGTAAAACAAGGAATCTTCGATGTAAGCATGTACCCCGGCCCCACAGGCCGCCTTTAATTTCCTTTTGATAAGCCAACAAAGTATAAAGAGTCTTATGACTAAGGTTGTTTCATTAAAATTATAAAGGGGATATATAGTCATCTTCCATCCTCCAATCAACCGGTGGCCGGCTGCCATGATTTCCCTTAACCAAGTCTACCAAGTCGTAGCGGCCTCTGTCCCATTATATGTAGCCATGATGTTGGCCTACATATCCATGAAATGGTGGAAACTCTTCACACCGGATCAATGCTCAGGCATCAACAAATTTGTTGCCAAATTCTCAATTCCCCTTTTGTCCTTCAAGCTCATCTCTACAAGCAACCCTTACAAAATGAACCTCATGCTTGTAGCTGCTGATACCCTTCAAAAAGTTCTTGCTTTTATTGTGTTGGGAGTAATCACCAAATTGAGCTCTAGAGGAAGCCTGAACTGGGTTATAACAGGTATTTCACTCTCAACATTACCCAACACATTGATCCTTGGGATTCCATTAATAAAAGCAATGTATGGGGATGAAGCAGCAGGGCTCCTCGTCCAGATAGTTGTACTACAAAGCATGATTTGGTATAACCTATTACTGTTTCTGTTTGAGGTTAGTGCCACAAGGGAAGCCTATGTCACACCATCACCACAACTCACAGGTACAACTCAACTCAATTATATTAGTCTTAATTAATACCAAATATTTAGTTGGGTCGGCCATTTTCCTTTGTTCCGTTATGCTCTATCAAGAACCATATTCTCATATATACCACTACCAAATTATACTCGATTTTAGTTCCCTTGGTCATACTTTTTTCAGAAAGGATAATACTGCTGGGGCCCAATATATTTTAGATATCTCCCCATATCATTTGCTAATATTATGAATTATGCATATGAGTTGACTTCACACCACTGTCAATGTCCGGTTCGATTTGGCTTAGTTGAACTAGTTTGCTCAAAACTCGGATTGAGTTGGTTGACTATCGGTCGAATCGGTTATGTTGACCCGGTAAACCGGTTTTTTAATATTAAAATTAACTACTTTTAATAATATTATAACTCAACTTTATTATATTTTAGTTTATAAAAAATGAGATTTTTTAAAATTTTATTAATTTCTAATGATATATATTTTTATATATTTATGACGTCATTGGTTGAACCAGATTTGAGGCTGAGCAAAAAACAAATAAAATCGAATAATCGAACCGAACTGATTTTTTTATCCAAATTATTTCGATTATTTGGGTATATTCGATTATAACCGTTTTATACTTCGGTTTTCAGTTTCGGATATGAAAATTAGAAATAACTGACTAACCAAATTAGAAACTTAAAAAAATAAAATACTATTTTTTATTAGAATTTTATAGACTTTAATTTGTCATATAGATTATGTACTTATGTATTGTTAATTTGAAAATTATTAAACTAGTTTATGAATTATTATGATTGCGGATTGTGGTTAAATATTGTTTGGAAATTACTTTAATGTGAAATTTTTTGTTTTGTAAAATTAAGTTTATATTTCGGTTATTAACCGATTATTCGGTTAGTACATATTTCGGATACTTAATTGTGCAAATAATGAAATTCTATGAAATTCGGTATTCGGCGGAAAAAAAAATTGTTTCGGTTATAACTGAATACTCACCCTTAGAACCAGATCCATCCATCCATCCGATAACTTTTCTGGTTTGATGATCTTAAAACATTGCTTCACACACCAAAATAGTGCTGTGATATCATATTTAGCTACTCCACAAAATGCATATAAAATGTTGTCCATTATATTGAATGGTGTTTTTGCTAGTACTTGCCAAGCTGAATGATGAATTAATTTTGACACTCAAACAAATTCTGAAAGTATCATGATAGTTTTTGGACTAAACATCTTGAATTTGTTTTATATGGTCTATACACTGGTATAATCCGTAGTTGAATTTGTGTATCAAGTGGAGTTGGAGGCCTCGGAAGCACAGGAGGAAGGGCAAGGGGCAGAAGAAAAAACAAGAACTCCAAGAAAAAACAAACTAGTGCTTGTACTTTTAACAGTAGGGAGGAAACTAATAATCAATCCCAATACTCATGCAACTGCCTTGGGACTCATTTGGGCAATGATAAGCTTTAGGTAAGCCTACAGCATCAACGCTTACAGACGGAATAACTTAGCTAGCTAGCTAGCCAGCCTCATCATGAGGACTAAACAAATTGTTGGTTGAACTAACTTGTTTTATATAGGTGGGGATTACATTTGCCAAAGATTGTTGATAAATCTATATCAATATTGGCGGATGGAGGACTTGGAATGGCAATGTTCAGCCTTGGTATGTACGTACGTAATTATATATCTATATATATAATTGTGCAAATATTGATTACAGAAATTAATAACGTATGCATTAATTTAGACCTCAACTGGTTGAATAGTGTACGTAGTTGATGTGTATATATAGGCTTGTTCATGGCATCTCGAGGTGGCATAATTAAAGCCAATGAAAGCCGACGGGCAGTATTAGCCATAGCATTGAAGTTCATAGCAGGACCTGCTCTGATGATAGTCTCCTCCTATGCTATTGGATTAAGGGGAATCTTGTTTAAGGTGGCTATTGTGCAGGTGCAAAAGAGTGGTTTTTTAAAAAAATAAAAAATAAAATTGTTTTCTAAACTAAGGAAGGATACAATTCAGGGTTGATTATGTGGTTAATTTATTTGTGCTGCTGCAGGCATCTCTTCCCCAAGGAATAGTCCCATTTGTATTTGCCAAAGAGTATAATGTACATCCAGACATCTTGAGCATTGGGTAACTTATATATATATATATATATGTGCATGTCTCTGCCAGTAATTTAGTTTTTTGAAGAATTGTTTTTTAGTTCAATCAGTCAATTGCAGTTTTTGTCGTACAAGGTGCATGTGCCAGTTACATTAATGGGGTAAATGTTATTTTTGCCTAGTAGCTATCTAGCTAGAGCTATACAAAATAATATTTGAGGTTCACGCACATAAAGGTAAATTGGATTATTTATTGAGAATTGGTGTTTTAAAATTCTGGTTTCAGGGTAATACTTGGTTTACTTTTAGCACTGCCGGTAGCATTGGCCTACTACTTCGTATTAGGTTTATGAAGAAGATCAACTTGGTGAAAATGATTATTTTATAAGAAGACGAAGCTCACCAGCAGTTTTATAATTTCTGCATGTTTAATTGTGAAAAAAAAATTATAATTGTGGATGCACAAAGTAGTTAGGATCTGAGGACTACAAAAGAGACCCTTATTTTGTACCGAGAATTATTTATCAACTGATATGAGTGACATGATGCTGTATGATAAAAATGTACATATACTTTTAATTATTCTACCAAATAGATAAATAGCATTAGCATTAGATGGAATTATGTATTTTAATTTTGGGTTTTGAATATGTAGTATATATATGTGTAATAATATATCTATAAATTTAATATATATGTTACTACTTTTGTGTATTATAATTTCTCATTTTTGATTTTAATAAGCTAATTCAGAAATCATAATCTATATCTATTAGTCCGGATCTTAAGCTTACCCCGTATCTCCTTATCCAACATGCATTGTATACCCTCCTTAGCGACGGACCGAGCGATGGTTTGGTCCGTCGCTATTTATAGAACTGTCATCTATATGTTGTTTGTCGTTATATGTTATCCGTCGCTAAAAGTTAAGACAGCAGTTATATATATAACGACGGATCGAACCGTCGTCCGATCCGTCGCTAAAGGGAATATGCAAGTTATGTTGGATAAGGGGTAAACTTAAGATCCGAACTCTTATATCTATATCTATATAAATATATAATAAGCCAAAATATGGTTTTTTGTTTTTGGTTTTGGTCTTTGGTCTTTAAGTAAAATATTTTTTATACTTACTCCAATATAGTGCAACGATTAATTTGAATATAACTAAAACTATCTTTATGGTCCTACAAATTTTAATATTAACTTATTATTGTGCAATAATTTTATTTTTTATAAGAGTCCTTTAATTACTTAATTAGGTGGTATTTGATAAAACTAAGTAATTAAGATCTGAATGGTTATAGTATATCTTGATAAATTAGATCATCTGAGTAAAATAATACCTAAACTTAAAAAATTGTTTGATAACTAAAAAGTACAAAGCATCTAAATGACTTTTAAATTTAAAAATATCTTCAATTGACTTTTTAAAAATCAATAATGATTTTAAAATTTGTAAGGGAGGGAGTGCAATATTTATAAAGGTTCCATGTATTTCAATTTTTCATTAAGAGACAGTTTTTAATGATTTGGATTTATATTTTACTCTTACCGATTAAAAGACAATAAGAGACAAACAAAATTTTATCAAACAATTTTACTCTCTTACCGAATCAGATGTGAATTGAAATTGTTAAGCTGTATTAAGAAATAAACAAAGATCACCTTAGCCATATGATAATTTTTAACTTTAAAATCATATTTAGGATTTTAGTTTAAGTTTACACACAACTTTAGTCTCTAAATGACTATATATTAAAAATATTATGAGTACATATAATAATTCATATCAAAATTGTGAGACCCCGAATTTTATGAAATAAAAGTATTTAATTTTTTATTTTGGTAAATAGTTAAATTGATAAAAGTTTAAAGTTAAGGGTAATATGTGAATTTTTTTTTCAAAGTAAACAAGTTGATATAAAATATTCGTTGTGTCGGGGAATATTCTTTTTGTCGAGGAATATCCATACGACGGTACAATCATTGGTGGACCCCGTAACGGAATTATTGTCAGATTGAGAAAACGACAAAAATACTTTATAAAAATAACGACAGAAGTTTTACCGTTAATTATTGTCGGCCCGTAGTGCATGGATAATTTGTGGTCGTGATACTAAAGAATATCATTGGCCTGTAGTGCAGGGATGATTCGATGATGTGGATTATTTATTGAGATGAGTCTCAGCAATGAAATATTAATTCATGGATGTGATAATAATGAATATCTTTGGCCGTAGTGCAAAGATGATTTAATGATTACGAGCAGGAATTGTGATTTGGTATAACCATGATTTTTGATGTTTCAGGTGAAGACAGGTGATGAAAATTATCTTCGTCCTGGGTACGAAGAGGAATTTAGAATCACAATTGTGATTATGAGTTATTCACATGATCGTGGACGGGAATTGTTGATTGATGTTACAGGGATAAAACATTATTGGTGGACTTTTAACATAGAGATGATAATAGACCTTATGATCTATTTGACTCTTCTAATGGATTGTTCGTTCTGCTGCAACTATGGTTAAAAAGTTTTATCATCTATCATATGTTCTAAATCTCTGATTTATTATTGATGAAAGCTATTGATAATTTAATTATCTTTAGTCATAATATTCTTTACTGGGCTAGTTGTGCTCACCCTTTCTGCTTCACAATTCCTTTCAGGTAATAAGAGTGTTGCCGAGTCGAGCGGGAATAACAGGGGAATAGAACAGTGGTCTCTAGTTGTGGAGGTTCTTCCTAAACAGTATAGAAAAGTGTGTTGTATTCTATACAATATTTAGTAGTTATATTTGGTGAATCAAATAGGGTGAGGTGAACCTAACTTTGAAAGAGTGTTTTGCCACTATCATACAAAATGTCTAATGACATACAACCTCGTGTTATCATAAGACAGGGTTGTGCGCATTCACTTGCTGAGTATATCTACGGGCACTACCTATATGATCTTGGAGTTTCTTTGAAATATAATATTCACTTGGAGACAGTGGAGATAGTCACATGTCAAGAGAAGACTCACCATTGGAAAAAAGATGATAGTAATCTTCTCGTTTTTCTTTGGGGTCTATTGGGTCAACCAAGGATAATTCTGTGGCCATATGATGTCTATTATAACCTAGACGCATGGCCTCCCATGTACGAAGGTTTCCTTGAGCACTTCCCAAAGATTTTAATTTCTAAAATAGTTTTTGAATATACTTTTATGTAAAGTATCATTGTAAGGTTGTGGTCGAGGCACCATGAGAGTTACATACATTTGTATTAAAACTCACAGTTAACTGTGGTCGTATTCTACACGACAACTCAACAGTTGTATAAATGAAGTTGTATTTGAATTTTGTACCATGTATCTGACGACTCAGAATGGGTGATGTATACCTAGTTTTGGGGGCGTCACAAAAATTATATTTTATATATATTAGAAATATTTTAATGATTATTTTAGTTACTAATTCTATTTTAGTTAATTAATGTTACAAAACAATTTTAACTTATATATTAGTTATTAAAATTTAGTTAGCTAGCTAGCATTTAAAACTAAAATCTATAACACTTATATTCCTAAATAAGTATATATTAAAAATATAAGAAAAATATTATTGTAAATAATAATTAAATTGTAATGTATATTACAAAAAAATATATATTAATGATAAAAATTTAGTAATTAAACAACTTTATTTCATATAGGAGACCTTAAGTTAAGTAATGTTAAAAAAATCCTTACTTATATATTACTAATTAAAATTTAATTACCTTTTAAAACTAAAATCATGATCGTAACTTATTATTTTATAATAATTTTATTTTTTATAGAATTTATTTAGTTAATTAATTATACAAGAAAGTATGATTTAAACATTATGTTTAGACTTTTAGGTTTTCACTCAACTTTGAATTCTAATTAAAAATGCATATATAAATATGAATGATTAATTATAAAAACTAAATATTAAATTTTGAAACTATTTAAAAACTTAATACTAAATTAAAAATAACAAAAGAATTACATTAATAACACTTAATATGTGATATGTAGTCATTCATTTTTAAGCAAAATTTATAGTCATTCTAATAATAGTAGTTATAAGTCAATTTGAAATTCAAATATATATATATATATATATATATATATATATATATATATATATATTATAATCACTATATAAAAAAATAAAATATAAAAAATAATTATATTTAAAAAATAACTCGTGCTTTACACGGGACACTTAACTAGTCAATATATAATAAGAACATTCACAACAGTTTTTCCAATAGACTCTCTATCTCCACATTTGAAGAATATATCAATAAATCAGTATCCAACAGTTTCCATATCCTTATATAATTATCTATTTTAATCCCTATATATGATTTGACTCCTCAGTGTGAGGGAATCAAAAGAGAGTTTCCTATTTATGTAAAATGACATTTCACACCCTATTTATTGCAATTTTATGTTGGGTAAATGATTTTATCTCACTTAATTGCTGATTTGGGTATGCCTATCAAATTCACTCATTTTTATTTTTTAAACAAAGGATTTAAATAAGAAAGAGAACTATAAAAAAATTAAAAATCAGTCAAATTTTGATTTTGATCATTTTTTGTAAAAAATATTACTAATAATTATAAATTTTATTATTTTATAATTAAAATAAAGTTCTCATAAACACATAATGATCGTTGCACATTTTAATTTCTAGCAATATCTATTTTTAAATTAAAATAATTGCAAATTTTAAATTCAAATAACAATTACTTTTAAATAAAAAATAGTTACAACGTTCAAAACATGATTTGACTGTTGGAATTTTCAAATTTTAACTTTTAAATTTTAATTTTAAATTTCAAAATTCAAAATTTAAGGAATCAATATAAGGAACATGTTGGGTACATAGTGAAAAAATTGAATCCATATCCTACAGAATGACCTAATAACACTGCAGGGTATAGATAAAAATAAAAAAACTGTTGTGAATGCTCAAAGACAACTTAATTTTTTTGTCTACGTCTTTAGTTTTTGATATCGGCATAAAATTTAAGTAGATGCAAAACATTTTTTATACCCCATATATAATGCTAGGATTAATTTAACTAGAATTAAAACGTACTCTATTTATGTTTCTACATATTTTAATATTAACTTATTATTCAACACCAATTTTATTTTTTTAAGAGTCCTTTAATTACTTAGTCATATAATAAATATTAACTTAAAAATCTTATTTAGAATTTTAGTTAAAGTTTCAACTCTCAATTCTAGTCTCCTATATATTCAAAATATTATGAGTACATATAATAATTAATATCAAAATTATATTATATATGTAGACATATAAAATTTCGTTTTTCTATTACTAACTCCTATAGGAGGGTAAAGGAGTAATTTCACATTGGAAACAACATATCCAAGTAAGAATCACGGAGCTAAGAACAAGGTCATAAGAGCCACCATAATGATCCCCAAGCCGCAGACTACCCAAGGCAAACCAATTTTGCTTTTCTACTTTATGCTTTATCTTCCTGAATTAAAAAGTGGTCAAACTCAATATCATTGTGTAGCCCTCTGACTGAACTTTATGGAATGGTATAACATGTCTCCTAACTATTCTCGGAGCGAAAGATATGGACGTTTCAACGAACTGCACGACGACCAATTAAAGGCACGAGAATCGAGGATGTGGGACCCACAAGGGTCAGCCGCAGGGGTACCCACGGCTAACCGCATATGTATTTGTGGTTGGTCTTGGGGCTCTATAAATGGGCATCAACAACTTAATTGCAAAAGGGAGAACTCATTTTTAGAAAGAGAAACAACAATCTAGAGAGAATGAGCTCATATTCAAGCATAAAAAACATTAGATTCAATAAAAATCTAGCATTAAATAGTGAGATCTCTTATATACTTGAGTGATATGTATAGATTCAAAGCAAATGAGCTTCTTTATTCATTTCCCAAGGTGAAAAATCCAATTTTTGTATACATTCATCGTAGATCTATTAGATCTTGTTGATTATTATGCTTAGATTTAATTAAAATTTCAATCTTTATACATATACTTGTTGTTTATGTATAGATCTATCTATTTTATCGATTATTTTGCTTGTAGATAGTTAAAAGTCGAATCTTTTACTAGATTTACCCTAAATCTAGTCAGATAAGCCTTTAACCGATTCTAAAGCTTCCAAGCTTGAATTTTTTGCTAGATTGGCTCAAATTTAGGTTAGATCTAGTTGTTTTCAATTTTTTCAATCAATTTTGAACACTTAGTAAAATCCCATATTTGTATCTAGTGGGGAAGAGGTCCTAACTATTCGTGCTAGGGATTCTAACAATTGAATCGTCTAATAGCGGGTTTGGGATACATTTTTTATATTCATTTGTATTTAAATCCCGATTATGTCATCGTACGGATCTGAGGCATCTTAAATCTACAAATTTATATTTTAGATCCTAAGTCCCTCCCTATAGATCTCGTCAATACACAGTCCCTCGGAATGTAAGCTTCAATATGACAATCTAAAAGGTAGGGTTGCAAGAGCCCACTTTTAGATTTCTTTTTATATGTTTTAATATATCGATGTGAACCTAGGAATCTCTGAGTCAGGAATCCACGAATCGAATTTGGGCTTGATTCCCACGATAGACATGGTTTTGATTGTAATAATAAACATTCAAATCATTGTACATGTAATTCCGGGACTTAAAACGACCTCGAGGGTCTCGTCCAGAGAGAATGGATTTAAGGTCCCCGTGTGAAAATTTTTGATTATAGGTGCTCGGGTCTATCGAGATGGCTTTGATGCCCACGGGGTCCCCATCCATTTTTGATGTTTTATTTCATGTATTATTACCAAAATAATTTTCAAATAATAATAATAATAAAGATCTTATAAAATACAAATCGCTTCGGAGATAAACAAATTTAGGGTCCAAAATTAAAACGACAAATAATAAGATGAGAACAGCGGGTTTTTCAAGTTGTCCCCTAAAAAAATGTTTTTTTTTACCAAAATCCAATCTAAAACAAGTCATGCGCTCATAGTCTAAAACAAGACTTAAAAGACTTGTAAAACCAACACACTTAACACAAATTCGATTAAAAAAACATCCAAGGCTTTCTCAAATTACACACACATCACACTTAGGAAAACGACAACACGTGATAACCATGTTTTCATAAAATGTCATAAATTAAGTTCAACACGTAAAAAATGATACTCAAAATCATTCAGAATTATATTCAAATTTAAAATTCACATGATTAACTTTAACCTTTTAAATTAATAAACTTTATAAATAGTAGTACTTTCTAGATAATTTATTATTCCATCATTATATTGACATAAATTAATGTCAATTTTGAACTAAAAAAAATATTTGAAATTGATTTTTAAAAAATAAATAATAATCATATAAATTGAAATCGGGAAATATATTTTTGTGAAAGTGTAATAGCATGAATCATCTAACTTTTTTGATTGTCACAAATTTTGTATGGCAGCAAGACTATGGTGCCATTTAATTTTTGATCGTGACAATTGTAGTATTATCCCTATAACGTAAAAGTATGTTTCAATAAAAATAATAACTTAAAAAGTAGCATTTTTTGTGTGGTAGTATTATCCTAATGAAGGGATAAAATTACAAAATTTAAAAAGTATTTCTTGGAGAACAATAAAACTTCACTGTCTTGTTGGCAAAGAAATAAATAAGAAGCTTAAATCTGGTATATCCGCAAGTCGATTAAAAGACCATGTTTACGAGCCACGTGTTCTTCTTTTCCAGAAGTACCCTTCAAAATAAACCTATTTACTACCCTCTACTCATAAATCGACGGTCAAAACAGACCCAAAAGACTTTATGAAGATCCTACGATCCCAATTGACTGAAATACACGCAGTTGCACACCGTTAAAAAAGGGCTACAATTAGGGCTTTTCATATTATATATACACACAAAATCACCCTCGCTCCCTGCTCATATTTGTTACGCTCTTTATTTCTCCGATTTCTTACTCCATTTCCTTGAAGAAATCATGGGCAAGGGTCCTGGTCTTTACTCTGACATTGGCAAGAAATCACGAGGTTTATTTTCTCTCTTCGTTTCTCTATATTTGTGTGTGTATATATATATATATATATACACACACATAGATTCATACATTTTGGATTATTCTGGTAGTATTGGTTTATATAGTTATGGACTTTAATAGTTGTGTATTTGAGCTCAATTTACGATTATTGTAATGTTTATTTTGTGTTAGATCTTCTCTACAAGGATTACCAGACCGAGCACAAGTTCACAATCACAACCTACTCACCCACTGGAGTTGTGAGTTTATCTCTTTGCTTCGTTTAGATCTGTTTATTAATTTGTCTCTGTTTGTATATATGTGTGTTCTATTATCTGTTTCATGCTCAAATTAGATGGGAAGTTTTGTCTCATTTATTAAATATTTTGTTTATGCAACTCTGTATAATATTGTTCATGTAAGCATATCTTAACAGTTATACACTTTGCATTTTATTTTAGGTTATGTCTTATTTTTCATATCTATACTGGTTTCAACTTGGGAATATCATGTTCTGTTTGTTTTAGTGATGTTTTCTTACACTATCTGCATGCATATGTTAGGCAAACTTATAAAGTAATTTAGTTGTATTTATTTGTATGCTGTATTTATTTGCTTTTGTAGTTTTTCATAAGCCCTATTGATTCTATCATGTGCACTTTAGCATTTGTTTATTGTGGTTAGAGTAGCTAAGAAAGCTAACTTTTTCTAAAAAAATTAATTGAAATTAGTTGAATCTAATAAAGCATACCTTGCCTATCGGAGTTAGGGGACTCTTTATTAATTTTTATACCCAGAGTGTCCCTAGCTTGAACGCTGCTATGCTATAGTCATTCCTCAGTGCCTGAAGTACCTGTAGCATTTTCATTAGCTCCATTCCTTCATACTCTTATCTATTAATTATAATTGGCTTGGTTTGAACTTGGGTCATTAGTCATTTTTGGAGCGGATCAAAGTGTAATTTTAGGGTCCTTTGATTTCATGTGTATGAAATTTGCAATGACCTTCATTATGTATGTTTTTAAATGTCATCATTCTGGTATTGTTAGTAAGAATGTTGTGCAGTTGCAAGATAGTTCTAATGTTGGTAATGCGGTATTTAATTGGTACATTTTTACGTGACATTGTTGTGGTGTAGGGTCTTACTTGTTCATTATATTCTAGTGCTCAAGCATAATGCTAGGACATTTAGATCAAAGATGTCCACACGAGGACTTTTTAGTTGATAAATTATGCACTGTCTAATGTTTTCATTCTTCTACAAAATCATCCTTTTATCCCTTTTATTTTTCCCCATTACTTTTACATTATCAGTTCATTTTGTGTCTCCTGAATGCAATTTTATAAACCAGACTTGTAGATTTATATGATTTGCTTTGGAGATTTCTTATAGGCATGTGATTTTTTTCGTATAGGTTCTATGTTTCGGGCTTTATTTTGTCCTGAAGCTTGAGATATATCTGAACTATATTTATCTCAATATTTGATATTCCTGTTTCCCCCTTTCATTTCAGGCTATAACAGCAGCAGGAACCAAGAAAGGAGAACTATTCTTGGCTGATGTTAATACGCAGCTGAAGAAAAAGAATGTCACTACTGATCTCAAAGTGGATACAAATTCCAATGTAATTTCTATCCCTTATCTGAGTAAATAGTATCATTTTTGTCATCTTAAGTTTTCCTCATCGTTTTCAGTATTTTTACTCATCTAAATAAAAATAATAATAAATTACATAGTTGTCGTTGCATATTCTAGTTGTTTCTCTCTTGTTTTGGTGACTATTTAGGTTAGTTGTGCTATTTAAGTATTTATATGGCTAGTTCAATGTATTTTATATTTAAAGAATCTTGTTATACCTCAAGACTTGTGGCCCCTTTGGCAGAGAATGATGTATTTATGTAAAACTGGTCTGATCAGCATTTCTTAAATAATGAAATTTCCAATCTCAACTAATTGGTCTCTGGATTTGACTTTGTGGCTGGATTATACTGAATCCCTAATATCTTCTGCTGGTGGGATGTGATATTACTTGATATGGTAATGTCCTTCTCATTATTTCTATTATTTCAGACTTGAATGTGTTTTTTCTATGTTTTGATGAGACCTTGATTTTTTCAATTTTTCATATCTTCTCTTTTCTTTTATTTATTTTTTGTCCATCATTTGTTTTTTTAACACACAATAGCATGTTTTGGAATTAGGCTTTAGCTTCAGATAATTGTATCAAGTCTTGTTTTCACTTTTCAAATCAGGAAATTGAATGGTCTTGGATTATTTATTCTTAGCCTCATTGTTCGTGAGAAATACTTCTTTACTTTTCTTTGATCATAACTGACCTTTTTGAGCAACACCAGCTTTTCACAACCATCACTGTCGATGAACCTGCTCCTGGCTTGAAGACAATCCTTAGCTTCAAAATTCCTGACCAGAGATCTGGCAAGGTAAGTGAAGTGATATTTTGATTCTGTGGTAGGACACTCTTATTTAAGTGAATAATTAGTGTTTGATTATCCCTGTTGTTCTACTATGAGATATTTGTTTATTACTGGGGAGTTGGGGATTAACAGGAGTTGGAAAAGTTGTTGTGATTATATAATTGCATTGGTGCCACTAGAATCTTCCAAACTTTGGGCAATATGATTTGATGTTTACTTGAATGTAACAGCTGGAACTTCAATACATACATGACTATGCTGGGATCAACACAAGCATTGGGTTGACCGCAAACCCCATTATCAACTTATCAGGCGTGGTGGGGACTAATATTGCCTCACTTGGGACAGACGTCTCCTTTGACACCAAAACAGGAAACTTCACCAAGTTTAACACTGGATTTAGCTTCTGCAATGCAGACCTCATTGCTTCCTTGACCCTGTAAGTATTTACTTTTTGTGTTCTTACCTTACCAAGTAGGGGCATGCATGTCTGTCCATCAGAAAGACTAAAAAGGCTAGAAATGTGTGTGAAAGAAGGTAGAGAGGTACACCGTATGTATCTCCCTAGGACTAGGATGGAGAGAAGTGAAGGGTTCTTTCTCTAATCAATATATTCAGCGAGTATTGTGGTGAATCAATGCATAAACCATTGCAAAAAACTGGATAATTTTTTAGAGGTATGTAGATCTGCTAAATTTGAAAATTCAAATTTTGATTTCATATTGGTGGTAATTATTAGAAACAGCTATAATTTCCATAATTTAGCTTCACTTCAGCAAAAGGGTTTTTTTTTTTGGGTTTTTGCATGAGTGGGTTGCTGTGTGTTTAATTCATTCTTGAGTCAATCCGTTGGTGCATATTCTGATGAAAACTTGTAATTTTGATTCAGGAATGATAAGGGTGACTCTTTGAATGCATCTTACTATCATACAGTGAGCCCGTTGACGAATACAGCAGTTGGTGCGGAAGTAACTCACAGCTTCTCAACCAATGAGAACACCATCACTGTTGGCACTCAGCATGCTTTGGATCCTCTGACCACGGTTAAGGCACGGGTCAACAACTTTGGCAAGGCAAATGCTCTTATCCAACATGAGTGGCGTCCAAAGTCCCTCATCACCATATCAGGTGAAGTTGACACCAAGGCTGTGGACAAGACTGCAAAGTTTGGTTTGGCCTTAGCTCTCAAGCCATAAGCGGCTGTTTAGCTTATTATGGTCGAGTGTAATAAGCTAGGGCATGAGGAAGTAGTACACAGTTTCTGTTTAGACATTCGTTTTCTCCAGAGTTGCTCTTATATTGTCATGGTTTTTGAGACTGTAAAAATAATTTTAGATGGTTTTCCATGAGCCAGTATCAATACTTGGTTGTTAATTTTCTCTACTCATCCCTCAAACTCTGGATGATAGGGTGATAATTTGAAGAGGTTTGACTTGAGATTTTATTCAGATCCAGTGATACACTATTTTAGGGGCTGTTTGTTTGGAACTTAATGGGTCTGAATGGCTGAATCGGTAAGTGGCTGAATCATTAAGTGCGTTTGTTTTGAAAAAAAATCGTCTGAATGGCTGAATCGGTCAGATGCGTTGGCTGAATGGTTAAGGCCGAATTTTTGGTCTGAATGACTGAATGGTTGGCTGAATGAAGTAAAAAAAATTAAAAATAATAATAAAAATAATAAAAAAATATTAACTATTATATTATGTAATATTAAATAAATTTACAACAACTTTGAATTTTTTCAAAGGGGTAAAATATTAAAAATATGTCATTCAGATCTTTAAGATATGTCAGTTATCAAACAGTTTTTTTCATTCAGATTCAGCTCATTCAGATTTAGATTCAGATTCAGCTCATTCAGATTCAGATTCATTCAATTTTTATCAAACACACCCTTAATCCTTCTACCTCAGGTGGTAAATTTTAATGGCATGTGCTGTGTTCTTTCTGTTGCCGACTGTTTATTATACAGTATTGCAATGTTACCGTGAATGGTACTTTTATAAAATTTCACCGCGAATTGCCATATGATGGTTATCTGAAACTAGCACTACTACTACTTGATTTAAACACTGATGTAAAGATCAACTTTCTTAAATATGCCCTCATGTCAAGTTGAGCTGTTATGCCCTTGGTTATCTTCTTTTGATTCTGAGATAGTTGCTTAAAAATGGGGTTTATAAAGAACTTGTATTGCATAAGGCGAGTTTGAAGTACCATAATTGTGTGTGATTTTAATAGAGGTAGCATATCTCCATTGATAGTTGAAATGAATTTGACTTTCAGAAACATGAGCATCCATGTTAATTATATTTAATAAAATACAAATAAATAATTCCTTTAAATAGAAAGAAATTTTTTAACCCAAGATTGGAAGACTACAAACCAAAAGTGAATTTACTGCTTTTAAGATAGTAAACAATTGTTCCACTGTTTGAAGATAGTCTGCCCACATCCCTATTACTTTTATCTGAAGGCGCAAAAATAAATAACGCCACAACGAGCAAGATATAGCTTCCCATCATAGGTAACAATAGATGAAATTCTTCTTTGAAAATGAAATCAACTTCACACTATTTATGTGCCAGAGGTATAATATTTTCACCATCTTTCAAGAAAGTCTAGCAAGAGAAACTAGCTAGCATCATATTTACGACTAAGCAACCTTCAAAGTGCACCAAGCATTAAAGTATAAGAATAAAAAAAACACCATCTCTACCAAGTCTGATCTTTTTAAAAGGCAAACAAACTACTGCTGCACAGCGTTGCCTTGAAGAAGACCCTCCCGGATTTGCGAGGCTATGTCTTTAACTGCACCAGGTCCATGTGGGACAAACACGGCAGAGGCCTTTGAGGACGCTCCAATTTCCTTCATGGTGTCAAAGTATTGAGTCACCAGCACCATGTCCATAACATCCTTTGCTGATGTTCCAGGAACATTCTCAGAGAAAGCAAGAACACTGTCACGTAACCCATCAACGATAGCTTGACGCTGGCGTGCAATCCCAAGCCCTGACAAGTATTTAGATTCAGCTTCTCCTTCAGCTCTCTTGATTTGTAATATTTTGTCTGCTTCAGCCTTTTCATTTGCAGCAAGCCTCAATCTAGCAGCTGTTACAAAACACAATACTTGGGATGATATTATCGTTCACACTATTGCAAAACAAAAAGAAAAGGAAAGGAAAATGTCAATAAAGTAAGTCCACTAAAAAGTTATATTCATATGGAAACAATGAAGATGCAATCACACATTTGAAAGCAATTTACGAGCTTCTTTCAAATAGTAAAAAATCTACAAGACATGTTAAGATTTCGGTACACAATTTTACAAACAAGTTGCAACCTTAATCATATCACAATTTCTAGGCTCTGACTCAACTAGCTAAGATAGTTCTTAGTTACATAAACTATGCACAAGTGGCAACCTTAATCATCACAAATCCTAGGCTCAGAACTGAACAAGCTTGCTACATAAATATGTCATGATATCCTATTTGAGTTTTAACTAATGTCATTGTACTAGTGACATGCAACATGAGTGTTAACACAATCTAAAAAAAAGTTGAAATCTTAATCGTTTAAGTTCCTAGGCTCTGCCAGTTATTGTACACCAAGTATATGACATTTTATTTTTACAACTAGTTTAAGGCATAAAAAACATGACCCGAACATACTATATACTAGGATTGATCATTCGGTTATAACCGAACCGAATAGGCTATCCGGTTATAACTGAATACCGAAATATTCATATTTTCAATATCCGAACTAATAACCGAATTTTGGTAATAACCGAATTACCGAATTGTAAATTCAGTATTTCGGATAATAACCGAACACTTATAAAAAATAACACCCAAAAATGATTCCACAAAATGCTTAAATCGACTCTGATGTTATCTATACCAAAATTGAAGAGTCACATGCAGTGAGATTGAAACAAATTTTCTATCTTATTGCAGTTAATGTTGGAAAAAGATCGGATTATGGATATTTTTGCAAAACAAAGGATGGAGAGGAGTTCATACCTAGCAAACTGCAAAAGTAACAAAATCTGGGTTGGGATACAAACAATTAATTAGATACAGAAGGATATTTCTATACCAAAACTTTAACAAAGAAAGAGCAACTGCTTCTAGGCACAGATGATGACCGAAAATTAGAAGCATGTATGAATACAATCAAGATGTAGGAATACAATCACACCTCCAAGCTCCAGGTTCGTACCCACACGGCCACACCATCTTGATTCTTGCCGTCGTAACCAAATCTAGACCCTCCCCAAATTTTCGATGGCGATTGGTGATACCTTGAATGTTCTCCTTCAATACCTTGGGATGAGAGGCGGATAGGCTGAGAAAGTGAGAAGTGAGAGGCGGAGGCGGAGGCCGGAAATTTGGAATTTGGGATGAGACTTGAGAGAGGCGGAGAGGCAGGAGACTAAGAGTGAGATGAGAATTTGGGAAATGAAAATTGAAAAGGGTTAGTGCAGTCTGGCGTCTGCTATTCCTATTTCCAAGGAAGAGAATGACGTATAATGTCGGAAGACTTTGGTGGTGAATAGAATACATATAAATATAAAATAATTATTTTTAATTAATAAATTCGGTTATTCGGGTATCCGAATAGCTTGATTTTTATTGCCGAACCTGAAACCGAATACTGAACAAAAAATCGGATATAACCGAAATTAGAAAAAAAAAACGAATAACCGAAATAATTCGGTTAAAAAAATTCAGTTATGTTCGGTAATTCGGTTTTACCCGTTTTTTGCTCACTCCTACTATATACTGAAGTCATTGACATGCCTATATTACCCTCTAGCAAATATGATGTAGGACAGGGTAGAAAGAACGAATAAAAGTACCTATCTCCGCAGAGAATCGTTAAAAACACACACATAAAAACATTTTAATCTCAAATCAATTCATTCAATAATTTAAAAATAATGAAGTATTACAATGCTTAAATAGAAAACTCAATATTTGGGGACCAAGTAAAAACCCTAATTTAGAAAGGAAATAATCTCCTAACTAAAATCTATTACTGTAATAAACTCCCCTAATTGAAATCTACTACTACAATTAAAACTCTCGGCTCTTCTAATGAAAAGCTACTACTATAATATCCTACTAAATAATTTCATTAATAACTCCACATTTATCCTAAATAACAATACAAAATTAATAATAAACTTCTTAAATTTCTTCTTCTGTACCACATCATTCTTCTCGCCTTTGAAAAAAACTCGTCCTCGAGTTTTAAAATATCGTAGAATAATAAACCACAGTGTGAGAGATGTCTTCCAACAAAACATTCGCATCCAATATTTTAATGTCATGAGCACAATTTCCAGGAATAACAATGACATAATATAGAAATTTGAAGTAGCTTGGGACTCAAATGTATCAACCGGAAAGAGAAAATCAACATGACTGACCTCAACTTTATCTTCTTTGATGTTTTGCATTTGGGGTCAAACTTAACTTCAATTTTCTCATTACAAACCATCTTTGAATATGCAAGTTGTTCAACACACTTAACTTCCAATTCATGTTTCTCGCAAACATCAATATGTGAGAGTACTTGCTCTACTTTATCCTCATCAGTTTCATTTTAGTTATTGATACATTTAAGTATTGTGAGACATTCATCAACTGTCTTGTAAGAATTTATTTTGCGGGTCTCTTGTGAATGCGTCGCTTTAGATGAACATAAACGATTAGGATGAACATTTTTTTGTGCTTGAACAAAATATGGACGAACAAAGCACGTGGTTACGTACTCATAATGTGCCTTTAAATTTGCAAGACTTGTTTCAAAAAGTGCAAACTCATCGCATAATTTTCAATATTCGGCACTATACGAGACACAAGACCTTTTAAGTTGCTCGCATATGACTAAAGTTCTATATTCAAGTTGTTTTATCTTCCCCCAAAGAAAATCTGGATTATTAAACCTAGAATACATTATATATATATATATGTAGAAGGGCTGAATTGAAAATTTCAAAAACTTTGGGGGTTAAATTGAAAAATCAAAAACTGTGGGGGCTAAATTGAATATTTTTGAAACTTTGGGGGGGGGGAATTGAAACTTTCAGAAACTTAAGGGACTGAATTTAAAATTTCAGAAACTTTGGGTACCAAACTGTAATTTTGCATAAGGAAACGTTTTTTTTAATAGATTGAGACTATGGTGCCGATCGTGCCTTTGTCTCGGAAAATTGATGTTGTCGATTCCCTAGCGAATTTCGACAATTGAATGGAGGCCAAAAAATTAGGATAGGAAGGAATTCGGTGAAATTAAAAGATATTAGGAATTTTGACTCTTGATACCATTATGATGTAAGATACGGTGGGAAAAAGGGATAAGAGTACCTATCTTCACAGTGTTGATGAAATACACAAAAAAGCACACAGTTTTAATCTTAAATCAATTCATTTAATAATATAAAAATAATAAAATATTACAATACTTGAATAGAAAACTCAATACTTGGGGACTAAGTAAAAACCTTAATTTATAAGGAAACAATCTCCTAACTAAAATCTACTACTATAATAAACTCCCCTAATTGAAATCTACTACTACAATTAAAACTTATAACGAAAATCTACTACTATAATATCCTACTAAATAATTTCATTAATAACTCAACATTTATCTCTAAATAACAATACAAAATTAATAATAAACTTCTTAAATTTCTTCTTCCGTACCGCATCAAAATAGTAAGCAATATGCATAGACAGTAAAGCCAAAAGAACCCACTGGCCCTACTCGAGGTTTAATATAAAATAAGGTATAGAAGAAATGCATATTATACAGCCGCATTTTACCTGCATTTATCTCGTTCATGGCCCTTTTTACTTGAGCATCTGGTTCTATATCCACAATAAGGGTTTGAACTATTCCAAACCCATAGCCTGACATTGCCTACCAAGTGACAAAGAAGGAAACAAAACAAGAAAGGCATTAGTATCAAGAAGATTACAAATATATGAATGTAGACTTAGTAGTCAAATAAAAACCTTCTCAAGTTCTTCTTCCACAGCCTTAGCTATATCATTCTTCTGTTCAAAGGCAGAATCCAAATACAACTTTGGCACACTAGACCTAATCACTGAAGGAATGAAAGCTTATCATATTCACACAAACCTCAGTAAACTATTATAAGCAACAACCACATGTTTGTATCCATTTTTCTAATTTTGGAAGAAAGAAACATTGCTGCTTCACTCATGACAACATGGGTTCAGCAGTTCTATTATTACTGATGACATTCCAATAATATTATCTTACAGGTTCTTATACCAGTTTACATTATCTGAAACAGTTATTAAGACAAAAATCCATATTTACGGGACTCTATATAGCTATAGCAATTCAAAAGGAATAAGACATAAATAATGATCCAACAAGAATGTGAAAATCACAGTAAGATGGGGTGTGAGGCTTTTCTTTTACGCGTCTCTTTTCTCTTCTTTTTCAGGGAAGACCATATGGGATTTTTCCAGGTAGAAAAATAAGTAATTAATAATCTTATATAAGAAGGGTTGGAATTCACTAAAATATTATCATCCAATTTCCTATATGCAGCAAATATTATGACAATAATGATAACATATTTGTCATACCATCAAAAACATAAGCTTGGATTTGTGACGTAGTGTTTGAGAGCTTATAGTAGGCATCAGAGGCTTTTTCTTCCAAGGCACGATATTGAATGGAAGCTACCACAGTCACAAAGACGTTGTCCTGGAAAGGCAATGAGAATCATAACTATCAGTAGAATATAGTACGATAAGAGAGATACAAGTAGAATTAAAAAAGAAAGATAAATTAGAAATGTAAAAACACACGTGCAAAGCTAGTAAAGGAGCCAATTGATTACCTTCACAGATTAGACATGCTAATTCTTTACCAAAATTTCTAATTTTCTAGTCTTTTAACTAAGAGTACAACAGTTTTGCAAAACTGATTTTCCATGAGATGAACATGTAGAAATGGAAAAATGGTTATTGATTAACACTTAAATTTAATTGTTCCAGGAAAAATAATAATAATAATAATTAAGCTACAGACCTTAGTCTTGGTTTCACAACGAACATCAAGCTGCTGCACACGCAAGGATAGTTGACCTGCTATTTGGTAGCCAAAACACCAAGGTAAACAATGACATCCAGGCTCTAAAACATCATCAAACCTACCAAAATGTTCCTTCACAGCCACAGTAGACTGGTCCACTTGAACACAACCAAGTGCTTGACCCATAGCTCAAATCTGAAAACATGATAATAATTCATATTGTAATGGAAGTTAGAGTTGACGCAACTCACTACAACTCAACGTATCAGCGTCATATTTTTTCATTTATAGAAACATTATTTTTTAGGAAAAACATATACCCCCTCTGTCCCACATTACTTATCCTTTATGACATTTCACCCAAAAAAAAGGTTAAAATAATTAAAGTATAGAAAATGGAGTAATAGATTTCTAAGGTCCAAAAAATTTCACTTAATTGATGAACCCACCCGATTGTTATTGCTCAAAACAAAATACAAATTGGTAATGGTCTGAAACAACCCGGGTCAAATTCCGAGTCCGGAACAAATCTCAGGTCAAATCTCTCGGTCAATTTATTTCGGGTCCCGGCGTGGAGATCCCTTTCTTTCTTCAAGTCAGAGTTCAGACCCCGAACGTCAGCCTCGAAGTCCGAATCGAATCAAATCCATCCAAATAAGGCCTTAAACCACTGGCCCAATAATATATTCTTGGGTCATCGTAGCTCACCACAGGCTCACTCAAAAGGTCATGACTTAAAGGTACTATTGATAGTTACTTAATTCCTTATATACAGACAAATTTTTTCCTCATCTTTTTTGATGTAGGACTGGGGAATTTTTTTAATTTTTTCCTCAAATTAAAAGTTGTGGTGGCATAGTTTTGGTCTTTGGGACAATCACAAGAAGGATATGAGGATCAGTAACATAAAAAGGAGGGAGTACAAACATTCCGTCAATATGCTCCTAAAACAGAACTATTAAACAAAAAAACAATAATAATAATAATAATAGTAATAATATTGCTAATTTTGCTCTCTATCCCGCAACTGTTCAAAAGCAATTCTATTCAATTCCCTATGGTCTGAGAAAAATAACATCATAATAATTAATAAATGAACAATATAACATGACTTCCAGTAAAGGCGAAGTGGCGAACACATCACATCTTGGTTCCTTATTCATGAGTTAAAAATAAAGGGCTAAACCCTAGAACAATGAAATTGCTAATTACCCACCCCTCTAACATGGCATAAAGACAATACTCATAATTAAAATAATTTAACATATATATAAGCAGCTTAAGTATGTATCAATAAGAGAGAGACCTCACACCACTACATATGTCCCCATTTCAGTAAACCTGAGGCATTTCGTCAAGGAGTTAATATGAAGACGAAAATGAACAATAGGAACATACCAAAAAATTCCAAAACAATCAAACACAAAATATCATAAAAAAACGAGAGAAAAAAATAAGAGCCAAAAGCAGGTATTAAAGAACTATAACTTCCGCATCAAATTAACATAATAATATCAAAAAACTCAGAAAATTATGATTGGAATTAGAAATAAAAACCTAATCCAAGATAGCTAAATATATAGAGCAATTGCAATTATATAAAGGGACAATATATGCGCATCAAGTACAGACTACAGTACATACAAGCTAGATAAGGAAGAAAAGACTTTTTCAAATTTCTTGCCTGTGGCTACTACCGCTTTGTGTGGTGAATGAATGAGTATACAATATATATATATATATATATATAGGGGGAGAGGCGTATTTTGGGGAGTGATCTATCTACAGTTTTTCATTGGAGTTCTTTTTGGTGAACACGAAAATATTGGATACCGAGTATATTGACTTCATTTATTTATATTTTTACAAATCCTTAGGAGGGGTTAAAATATAATTAAATAAAATTTAAATACACTAATATTAACTTTTTATTGTTATACTTATATGCTTCTAAGAGATTCCTTTCCTTCGTGACCATTTCCTATCATACAAATTTCAATAGTTATCTATTACACCTGCTAAACAGGCGGGGCCAAAAAGACTCGGTTTTTGGTAGGTTGGAAATGGCCAGCCCGTGGTCCGTGACGGACAGGTCGGGCCGGACCGCGGGCTTCGGTCATTATTTTTTTTTCAAATTTTTTGTTATACCAAAAATAATAATAATAATAATAATAATAATAAATATTAAAAATTATAAAATAATTAATAATAAACAATAATACAAACAAACACGATTAATTAATTTCATACATTAACTACATATCTCAATTAATTAAAATTTTAATAGTATTATTAATTAATTACCTACATTATTTATTTATTTATTTGATTATCATACAAATATGGAATTTTGAAGTTACCTCGTATTAACTCTACTCTAATATTAAAACTCTATATCATAAATTGTATAGGAATGTTAAAACTAAAAATATATACTGTCTTGGATTGGGGGACGAGGAAACGAATTGCTGTGGGAGCTGGAAGGGGATTACTATACTTGCACGAGCAGTGTGACCCAAAGATAATTCACAGGGACGTCAAGGCGGCAAATATATTGTTTGATGACTACTGTGAGGCTGTGGTGGGAGATTTTGGATTGGCAAAGCTTTTAGACCACCGGGATTCGCATCATATATAATCTATCTAATAAAATACAAATGATTTTGAATTTTTCGTTCACTCAATAAATCATCTGGACCGTCCAAAGTTTGGGATAAATCTCACCGTTCATACATCTATCTAATAAAATACATCTATCTATCTAATAATCTAATAATAATTTAATAAAATACAAATGACTTTAAATTTTCCGCACACTCAATAAATTATTTTGGTCGTTCAAAGTTTGAGATAAATCATATTATCCATACAGTGCCGGAGGCACGGGACCCAACTAGTATATATATATATATTATTTGAAGTTACCTCGTATTAACTCTACTCTAATATTAAAACTCTATATCATAAATTGGATAGGAATGTTAAAACTAAAAATATATACATGCCTTGCGTCTCAAATATATATTAAATATGATGGATTAAATATTAAATATATTTGTTTAACTCTTATTTATTTACTTACAAGTCTTGTGTTCAAACCTCGTAACCCACAAGTAGCAACATTTTTGTCTAAAAAAAAAAGCTTCATGGGCCGCGGCCCGGGCCAAAAACGGCCTAGATTTTATGGGCGAAAAAATGGCAGCCCAAAGCCCAGCCGCCCGCGGGCCTGGGCCATCTTTGTCAGGTCTACTATCTAGGAACAATTACATATATTAGTACATTTTTGAAAATAATTATAAAAATCATACATTCATAAAATAATTACAAAAATACTACACTTCATCATTTTTATTTTCAATACTAATACAATTAAAAATCCTTACATTAAGGGATTAATATTAATGGGCAAATTAGTTTTCATCTTCTTTCAGTCTCTCTCTTTTCTATTAATATTTCTCTCTTCTCCTTTACTACTCTCTCTCTCTCATCTCGAAGCCACTCGTCGTCGTCCTCTTCCACCACTGCCGCTGCCGCCGCCGCCGCAACACCAGTCTTTCAACTCGTCGTCGTCCTCTTCTTCATCTACTGATATTTCTTCATCTACTGATATTTCTTCTTCTTCTTTTTGTATTGGTATTTCTACTGGTATTTTTTCTTTTTCTTCATCTTCATCGTTAATTAATTAGTCATCTTTTTTTCTATTAATTAGGGCTGATATTTTTATTTATTTATTTTCTTTTCTTTTTTGTACTAATATTTCTACTAATATTTCATTTTTTTCTACTGATTAGTCTTCTTTTTTTGGTTGCGTAAATTAATTAGTTAATTAGTTTTTGATTATTTTTTTAATTTATTTTTATTGCACTTGTTGATTCACAGATTGTTCATTTTAGTGAAAAGAATGTTTTGGATTAGAAAGCATATATGTTGTTCTATTATCATATAATTTTTAAAGGTGTGTTAATTTAAATTTTGTTATTGTTACTATCATATAACTATTTAGTTACTTCTGCATTATGTTTTGGTTACTGTTAATTTGTGATTCAGATACCATTTTTGTTATCTTGATTTGGTATTTTGGTTACTTTTTTATGTTGTTATGGTTAACATGTATTTGCTTAGTATATATGGTTGACTAAACTGATTTTGGTATACATGTTGTTTATGTATTGATTACCATTAATATATATTTTGGTTACTAACATATAACTATTTGATTTTTTTCATTAGTATATTTTTTGTTACTGTTAGCTTATGATTTGGATACCATTCATTTTCTCTCAATTGGAATTTTGGTTAATTTTTTATGTTGTTTTGATTACAATGTATTGGTTGACTAAACTGAGTTTGATCTACATGTTATTTATGTGTTGGTTACCATTAAAATATGATTTGGTTACTGTAAGACCCCAAATAATTAATAAATGAAATTTAATTTCCTCTAATTATTATTTTGAAATAGTAAGGGTTGGTGTGATTAATGTGGATAGTTATGGGTAAAATACGTAAATATTTCAAAATAATATAAAATATTCTTTGTTGTCGGGGAATATTCGTTTGGTCGTGGAATATTCGTACTGTCGGGGAATATTCGTACGACGGCGCAGTCATGTGTGGGCCCCATAACGGAAAGCGATTGGAGGAAGAAAACGACAAATATAAGTTGTTTAAAAATAACGGCGTAGTTGTTACCGTTTACACTGTTGGAATACCCGGTGGTTAAAACACAGTAATACGCGTTGTTGCACAATAGCACACGGTATTGCACCAATTATTGACTCTTACGTAAGAAGGCACTACTCAATAATGGTTACAGTAATTACTGTTCATTATTTTATTTTATTGATTCAATAATTGCTGCGTTGATATTTTATATTGTTGTTGTTTCAATAATTGTCATTACACAGTATTTGTCATTATCGAATCAATAATTCATATTATCTGAATAATATTATTAGATAACATTATTGGCAATGTCTAGAAAGTTCTGTCTAAGGAGAGGTTTGGTCACCTAATTGCGCGCCAGTAAGAAGAAATTCTTATTGGAAAGCCCCCTCTTTCCTGGGAACGGCCTGGTTGTCAGTATTGTGATTCTGTAATATTATTTGTGAATAATTAAATTATTGATTTATATGATGAGGAAAATATTGATTTTATGTGGATATAGATGGAGAAAATTTTTAATGTGACAATTGTTGAAAATTAATATTTTATCTTTTTATGATAAAATAATTCATTTAAATATATTATTATATTTTAATAATATAATAATGATGGTATTTTTACGATTAATGTGGGATATATGAGTATATGTGGAGGAGGAGTATTTTTGTTACCAAAAATATTTAAAACATGTTAAATATGTCGGTGGACCCCATTTCTTGACTGAAATTTGATTATAGCCTGTAAAATCGTTCGTTTGTGGATTTTGGTCAATTTATGTTTGAAATTTGGAAAAACTTCCTTCTGCAAAGTTGTAGAGAATTGAATTTCCTATAAAAACTCGCGAGATTCAAATTTTCTGATAAAAGGGCTAGTTATTATGAATTATTGAAGTTCTGAAGCTCCGAAATAATTGATTTTTGGAAGTTTTAAATATTTTCTTTAACAAAAACGTTTTTTTCACTCCTTCTAGAGATGAGCATGTGGGATGTGTTAGAAATCTGATTTTTCAAGGAGGTGTATGAAATTTATAATATATTTTATTAAATTTTCTGTTTTGGTGTTCTAAGCAATTTCCTATAAATAGGTGTTTAGGTTAGAATTGAAAATCACACCAGAAACTGAAGTTTTCTCTCTCTATATTATCGAGCGTATTCTTGTGAGTATTTTGAGTATACTTTGAGTATTGCTATACGGAGTAAGTTCAAGTCATAGCCTATATCCGGTGTTTCAACTAGAAGTACTGATCTTCCGAGGTAATGGATATTATTTTTTTAAAATGATATTATTTCTTCTAATATCATTATGCCGAAGTATTGATATGAACTTTTTATCAAATTTGGAACTTTTTCATGTCGGGGTTACTATTCATGAGTTACTATTCATGAGTTACTATTCATGAGTTACTATTCACGAGTTACTATTCACGAGTACTATTCACGAAGCGTGAAGATGTTTTTTTGTGAAATTACTATCTTTTGGTGTCGGAGTTATTATTCACGTATACGACACTATTCACGTATACGATACTACTCACGAATACGGCACTATTCACCGAAAAATGAAATTTCTTCTTTTCGTCTAAAATATCTATTCCGGATACTAGCTTTGATTGTATCCATGTTTTGATCATTCTTGAATTTTACACCACTATGATTATTTTTGAGGTATTTTTGGACGTGGATAAAACAAAGTACGAGTCCTTAATCCTTAAGTCTTGTCATTTTGTTTCACTGGATTCGTTTCTTTAAAAATATTTTTCATTATCCTCAGTCCTAAATGATGGTGTTACTGAATATCTTTGGCCTGTAGTGCAAAGATGGTTGATTTTGTTATGAATATCTTTGGCCTGTAGTGCAAAGATGAACAGATGTTTAGATGAACATGACCAACTGATGAATATCCTTGGCCTGTAATGCAAGGATGAATATATGATTCAAGAGGTGCATTGATTGATGTTACAGGGATAAAAATACTGTTGATGGACTATTAAATTCATAGACATTAGTAGATTTCATCCTCTACGTAACTCTTCTATGAATTAATATTTTCCGCTGCGAATATTGATTTAACATTTGTTGTCTATTGTATTCTATCAGATTTTTCCCTGTTGAAGACTAACGATATTTTGTTGTATATTATCTTAGTCATAATATTCTTTACTGGGCTAGTTGAGCTCACCCTTTTTCCTTTTTGTTCCATTTTTCTTCTCAGGAGGCAAGAATATAGCGAGTACGAGTCGGGGTATGGAATGAAGGTTCTAGGGAGAGTTGTTTAGTAGTCCTCACCATTTTTATAAAATAATGTATCAATAATTATGATGGGGATTTATTTGTATGTGGATATTGTCTAGATGACAATATCTGTATTTAAACTCATAGTTTACATGTTGTAATAATAAAGTTGTAGTTGTTTCTGAACCGTGTATTGACAACTCAGAATGGGTGATGTATACCTATTTTGGGGGTGTCACAGTTACTAGCATATGACTGTTTGGTTACTTCTTTAGTATATTTTTTGGTATACATGTTTTGTTTACTACATAAAATGGTTTGTACTACATGTTGTTTATATTTTGGTTATCATTAGATTATATATTATAATTTTTTGGTTACTGTTTTATTATGGTATGGTTAATGTTATATTATGATATGATAACTATTATTGTGCAGTCAATTTAGGACGTTGGTTATTTGTTATAGCCTGTTATGGCTACTGTGTAAGTGTTATATTATATTTTGGTTAGTATGCTTTTATTTGTTAATCACCATGTAAATGTTTATGATATAGATATTATTTATATCTGGTTACTAATGACTATGTAAATCTGATTTTGTTTATTTGAAATTATGAGATCTTTCCTATGAAAAATATAATTCATTAGAAAAGTTATATATTTGTGACATGGAAGTCCCCAGCATTATTACCAAGAAATTGAACTCAAGTCAGTTGAAGAAGTTTAAGGCATCATTAGTTTGTGGATGTATTATTTTTGTAAGTAATAAACCCAAGTCATAATAAACCATGTATTTGCTTAGTATACATTGATGTATTATTTTTGTAAAGTCCTTCAAACATAACCATTTGTTATTGTTAGTGAGTATGTAATGTTTATTGGAGCTTATGTAAATAGAATTATATATTTGATTGTATAATCAATTATTTGACATTATTTGTTGGTTCGTATTAAGTTGTTTCTCATACATTATTAGAACGGTGCAGTTGGTAACCAAACATGTATAGAAGGGTAACCATTTTATTTTTTTGTAGTAACCAGATATTTACAAGTTTGTATCAGGACATATATTAAATGTTAAATGTACATGTGAGAGTATACATGGGTTGCCTAAACTGGATTGGATATACATGTTGTTTCTATTTTGGTTACCATTAAAACATGTTCTGGTTACTTTTCATATAACTATTTGGTTACTTCTTTATTTTATGTTAGTTACTGTTACCTTATGGTTTGGCTACTATTATTGTGCCCTCGATATGGGATTTTGGTTACTATTATTTTTATTCTGGTTAATATGTAATTGTTTAGTATATATGGATTGCCTAAACTAGGTTTCATTACATGATATTTATGTTTTGATTACCATTAAAACTTGTTCTAGTTACTATCATATAATTATGTGGTTACTATTTTATTATGTTACATTATGGTTACTGTTATTAGTAACCAGATAGTTATAAGCTTGTATCAGGACAAACATCAATTGTTAAATGTATATTTATATATTCATTTCAGTATTAAATTTGTTGTAGTTACTCATCAAAAATGTTTACCAACCATGTGGTTAATAGTTACTAACAGTAAACAATTATATATTCCTGTAAACAATTAAATTTGTTGTATTGGTTACTGTCAATCTCTATTGTCTAACAACTGAATAAATATTATAAAGTAACCAAATCAATATTAGACAATAACCAAATTACATAAAATTTAGTAACCAGAATATAAACCACATTTTTACATGCAATTTTGAATGCCTAAATGATGGAATTTGACTAAAAAACCCTGCAGTTCACCAGTAAAGCTTGTGACTTTTGATCGTTGACCCGTTTTTAATGAAATTAGAATCTGAAAATGCCAAAATCTGACACTCCAAAGTTATAAATTGTCAAATTGTCACTGCAATCAAATAAACATTATGTTATAACCAATTAAATAGTATACAACAACCAATATATATAATCAGATTAGCAGTTGTATAAAGGTAACCAATGTAGTCAATAAGTAACCACCAATATAAAAGAAACAATTATAAAACTCAATAACATTATAGAGTAACCAAATAAACACCTTACAGTATCTAAATACATATTATACAGTACTAAGATACATGTAATTAGTAGTCAAGATTATAAAAAATATTTTTACATTCATTTTACAACCAAAACAATCAGTAATTACTTTGTTACAAATTAAAGACTAACAGGTGTATGAAGGTAACCAATGTAGTTAATCAGTAAACATCAATATAAAAAAATCAGTATAAACACAGTAATATTATGTAGTAACTATGGTAATATTACACAGTAAAGAAGTCAGTATTATATACTAACCAAATCTAGATTAGACAGTAACCAACATATATTTACTTAGTATCCATAACATGAAACTTATTTGCCATGCATCTTACAGCAAAAACAAACAATGTAAAAATATCAATATAAAAAAATATCAATATGTACTTAAAGATCCAACAGTTGCAGGAAGGTAACTAATGTATTTAATAAGTAACAATCAATATAAAAAATATCAGTAGAATATACATTTAAAGTATACAACAACCAAATAAACATTATACAGTAACCAAATCAATAATAAACAATAACCAATTTCTGTGTTCTTAGTAACCAAAATATAAAACATATTTTTACATTCATTTTGCAATCAAAACAGTCAGTATACTGACTTTGTGACCAATCAAAGAGCAAAAAACTTAAGAAAGGTAACCAATATTGGAGTATATAGTAACCACGGGGTAACCAAATAAATATTTAAAATATACAACAACCAAATAAATATTATACAGTATCTAAATCAATAATAAACAGTAACCAATTTCTAAATTCTTAGTAACCAGAATATAAAACATATTTTTATATGTATTTTGCAATTAAAACAGTCAGTATACTGACTTTGTGACCAATTAAAGAGCGAAAAATTTAAGAAAGGTAACCAATATACGAGTATATAGTAACCACGAGGTAACCAAATAAATATTTAAAGTATACAGAAACCAAATAAACATTATACAGTAACCAAATCAATAATAAATAGTAACCAATTTCTATGTTCTTAGTAACCAGAATATAAAACATATTTTTACATGCATTTTGAAATAAAAACAGTCATTATACTGACTTTGTTACCAATTAAAGAGCGAAAAACTCAAGAAATATAACCAATAAATGAGTATATAGTACCCACGGGGTAATTATATACATATAAACTTTAAACTCAAAGTTGAAACAGAGGTTGATTACTGATCTTTGAAGTTGTTGATCTTGTTGAAGTTGTTGTTGATCTTGAGGTTGATGTTGATCTTCTCCTCTATTATTCGATCTCAGAGTTGCATCTCGTCTTCTCCGATCTGTCGTTGCTCTGTTGTTTTTGATCTCCAAGTTGCCTTTTTTCTTCGTTGCTCTGTTGTTTCGTATTCTCCGATCTCAGTGGTTCGTCGCGCAAGAAGGTTTGATTTTGATTTATAAATTTTGATTATAATTTTGTTAAGAATTAAAATTATATAATTTATTTTTAATATGAGTTATGTAGTATGTACGTTGGAATATGTGATTATATATTTAATATAAGTTATTTTAAATTTTAATAATTTATTTTTAATATAAATTGTGTCAGTAGTGGGTTAAGTCGATTCATATTTTAAATTTCAAGTTTATTATTATTATAATCTAATAAAATAAATTATTTATTATATTTCTTTACATTCTATCTCTAATTTTTTTATACGTTCTTAATTTCTCTCTAAAATTTCTTATACTCTCTTTCTCTAATTTTTTTTTAAAACTTTCTCTCTCTAAATTCATAAAATTTATTGCCAGGTACTTGCCTAGTGGACTATCAAATGACAATAATGCCATTTATCTATTCGAGTTGCAAAATATCCAATTTATTCATAAATTGATATAAATTATTAAAAAGACACCGGTGAAATTTTATTTGTATATTATCTTTTAATTTAAATATGAAGGTAATTTAATTGAGTGTTTATAAGTAATTCTAAAAGGTACTAACGTATAATATATTAAAGTGTTTAATTATTATTGATTTGTTTGATCAATCTATCGTATTAGACTGTTTAGTTACTATTAATCATATAATAATACTCATTATACTAACTAAATCTAATAGTAGTATTATATTTAGTTAGTAAATATTTTTCATATTTGTATAAGTTTCTTTTCAACCTAACATGAAGTAATTGATTGATTATTTTAATTGATTTCTCACAGTTAGTGTGAGTTTATTGGTATTGTAATTGTGATTTTATATTTAATTAAGAAAATTTATTTACACATATTCTAAAAAATTATTGTAAGTGTGAAATTGGTAAGAATTATGGGATGAACTACTCATTATAATTTATACATATCTTTCTAAATAGAATTACCACTAATACTCATCTACCCAACTGAAAATGAAAATCAAATAATCGACATAAACATTCGCAATATATAATTTATTATGGTATAAATAATTAGTTTTACGAATTAATCCTTATATAATTTATTCTCTAGAAAATTATGCTACATGTTTTCATATGCAAAACCTTTACTTTCAAAAAAAAAATTCAACAAAAAGATGGAAATAATTTTTTCGTATAAAAAGAACATCTTATACAAGCTGACGCCTAATGGCTAATGGTATTTGTAGAAAGGATAATCTGCTAATCTAATCTATGGGTTAGCAATTTATCCCATCACACATCTCATTCTTGGACAAAGGGGAAATTACTGTTCACATCAAAACATTTTATCTGGACTACACATTATATTAACATGACAGTGACAAGCATGAGGGGCTTGGCCAAATCGGCCTCACCCCATTAAAACCTTGGTGGAGAATATGAGAGTCTACCATGTGTCCAGTGTCTATATGCTTGTTAAACTTTGCGACTTATTCAGACACTCTGTTTGAGGCATTTAGAGGTCCAAACGCAACCTCATCTATCTATTAGGGAGGAGACCAGATAAGTTGTGTTAGACAACCAAGAACCTCCAGCTGCTGTATCATGAGACTAGAGAGCAACATTTGCAAAAACACATCATAAGAGTCGTGAGAACTTTAGAATTGCAAGTCCTAATTTGATGAAAGATGAGGATTTCATTAAACAGACCAAGAAAATCTACATTGAAACTCCATATGCTAGCCGGTACAAAGTACTATACATCTATAACCCATCCATTACACTTGGGGAAAAGGGAAATAGAAAAAGAAAATGAAGCAAGTCGATTCCTATCACAAACGAGACACAACTTGAATTGTTAACCGTATTTCAATTCTCAATCCAAGTCAAGGATCCCACAATTAGAAATTTGCTTGGGAGTTCTCCAGCTGATGGTGCAAGGTATGTGATTTTATTCCTGAAAACGATAATTACAAAAAGGATACATAAAACCAGAATTTAAATAGCAGATGTAACATCAAATGGTGTTTCGCAGTCGTTTCTAAAGTTTCAAACCTTTGGGTGTCAATGTCTGTCACATAGATGAACCCAGCAACATTACTGCATCAGAAAAGAAATACACTTCATCACAAAATGATAGGGACTTCAGATTGTCATGATTGCATATATTTCTTAGTAAAAATTATGTAACTCAAAACATTGCAAATAATCTTTTCCAGGATCACAAAGTATGAAAATTTGATCGATCAATTCTTTTGTGTGTGTTTAAAAACACAACAGTTAGGTCCAGGGGCAATTGGCAAGCCATGTATAAACTGTAAGAAGAGACATGTATAAACTGTAAGAAGAGACTCGTGTTTCACACCATAAAGGTAGTAGGCTATATATGCATTTTCAGTTCATCCATCAACTCAAACCCTTGTTGCTACCAATTCTAACTTGGGGAGCAATAAATCAACATGCTACAGTAAAAGATAATAGCAATAATACTGCTCATGTCTCGTAGACATCTCATTACCCGCTATATCAGATACACACACACCACCAACGCTTAAAATTGGAAAACATTTACTAACTAATGTTTCATGGATAATACCTATATCCCTCATGCTTGTCTCTCTATATTGTGGGTGACTGGGTGCATTTTTTGGCGTGTGCATTTAATGTGTGAGCAAATTCACCTTAGATCAATTATGTGATGAGTTCATCTCAATGTATATGATTAAACTAAATATGACCAGATGCTGTTTCTTGCTTTGTTCATGTAAGACTATAATTGTTACTATATTTAACAAAGAAATGGTTTGCACATGCCTTGAAATAATTTCATTTGGTTCTTTGGCGAAGGAAACAGCAAGAACTAAATGCAGCAAGTCCCTGTCTATTTTTACTTGAACCAATCTTGTAGGGTCTGCAGCAGGCTCTGCACCTATTGGCAGAGCTGAACGAGGAGCCTGTGGCCCACCACCAATTCGGTAGACAGATAAATCACTGAAATTAGCGACATTAGAGTGCGGGGACAGATCATTTGAAAGGCCGTAAAAGTACTCCTGGAATAATAGTATTCAGCAAGATTAAGTTTCGTCAAATGCAAGTATAATGCACTACAATTACAGACATTAAATTAAATACAAAAGAAAACGAAAAGTTTTACTTTACCCTTATTTTGTGGCCCCTAGCCTTCTGACGAACTTTGGCATTCCTAGATACAACACCACCTGACTTTTGAAGTTTCACAACATCCACACTATGCTTGCTTTTCAATACATCTCTTAGCATGCTACAAAGTTTTTCCTGTGCAGAATCCATGCAAATGTATAAGCATCAGCATTTGGATGGAGTTGATGCAGCTTTTATGCAATGTCACCTTCCCAAGTTAAAAAAATAATTACAAAATTAACGAGTACAAAATGCTAATGACTGGCCCGTGCTTGAACCAATATGCAAAATCATTCAGAATAGAATTCAGGACTAGATAAATGAAATCAAAAGTTTGAGCTTTGTCTTAAGAATCAGTGCTATCAGAATTCTGACTAAATCTGGCGGAAAAAAAAATACCAGTTACTGCAAGGTACAGCTAAAATATTCAAGATTCCTAATTATTTTTCAAAATTAGGGAAGTTTTACCTGACCCAATACCAGAACAACCGTTGCATTGAATGTATCAATCGCGTGTAGAAGTAACTGCAACATAATACGAAATGAAATATACTGTTAATGCACATATTAACTATTAAGACGAGCATTCATTTATCAAACTAACCACAACCTTATCACTAAAGAACCTTAATGAGTAATGACTCAAATACCTCATAACCAAGACCTTCTATCCATCCCATGGTATTGATCACCATGCCCGCAGCACGAGATTCAGTATTCCCAGCAAACTGCCTCTCCAGGATTTTTGCAAGTTCCTTCACAAGAACCTTGTAAAGATCAGCATTTGCACTGTATCAAGTGTGAAAAATCAGCAGTAGTTGAATAACAATATACCGCAGAAAGAAGCGAACAGAAACTGGCCGTGCAGTGTGCATTGTCATGCAAACAATCTAGGAAGTAGATGAACAACAAATTTCTTTTGTCAAACTGACAAAAATGAGTTGTAAAATTTGGTACCTAGGAGTTGGGTGTCCATAGAAGTAAACAAGAGGCATTTCAAGAGGAATCCCTTCCACCGGATCAATAGGCATTTCAATTGGAGTAGCAGCGATGCATCCAGGAATAGTTATAGATCCTTGGCCAATGTCCAAATCCACAAATGTAGGTTTCCAACCCTGTTTAGCTGCCCAACTAAGAAGCATCCTTGACAAGGTACTCTTACCTGAATCTGTAGGTCCCACGACAATTACCCTTGGACCCTGGATCAAATAAGCATCAACTCTTAAACAAGACAAGCAAAGGTGAGTGCTCTGTGGAAATATTTACAGGTAATATGAATTAACTTCACGCGCACACTCAAAAGAAAAACTTATGATAACAGCTGCATGACTATATATTCAAAGAAATAATTATTGACAATAATTTAAAATTATAAAGACTAATAGACCTTGGAGTACTTCATTTCAGGCCATACGCTGCCACCAGTGCCAATAATAAATAAACATATGAAAACAAAAGAACTCCCATTGGCATTGAAATACATTGCTAACAGAGATTAGTATAAAATTACGAGGATCAAGATAAGTAATAAAAGCATTTGCTTTTGAAGTTTTCATCTGCCTTTAGTGTTACAAGAATAACTTTTAGACATCTAATAATTTAAAATACTGTACATAAACATGCAGTACAAAAGACATGCATTAAGATGGGATTAAGAGCTATAAAGGGACAAAATGTAAAGAAACATTATATTGAAGGCAGACATCAACACAGCAATTATTTTCTACCAATATATTTGAAGAAGGCAGTAGGAGAAAAAGACAATTCAGTAGTACACCTTAGATGCTTAGGCTCACACAACCAAGATCAACACTTCCCACAGGTGAAAAGTTTAAGCAGATGTGGCATAATAATAATAATAATTATTATTATTATGATAATAGTAATAATAATTATAATTATAATAATAGTAATAATTATAATAATAATTATGATAATAGTAATAATTATAATGATTATTATGATAATAGTAATAATTATAATAATAATTATGATAATAATTATAACAACAATAATTATAATTATAATAATAATTATTATAATAATAGTAATAATTATTATTATTATTATAACTATAATAGTAATAATAATAATAGTAATAATTATAATAATAATTATGATAATAGTATTAATAATAGTAGTAATAATAACAACAATAATAATAAAAACAATTATTATAATAATAATAATAATAATAATAATAATAAAAGTAATAATTGTTATTGTGGTGGTGTGGTGAATTATGAAAATTGTTATTGATGATTTGTAAGTTTTGTAGACATGTTTAGATTTTTCTGGATATCTATTTTTAAAAGAAAATTTATTATTGTTGTGGTGTGGCGAATTATGATAATTGTTGTGTGATTTTAAGTTATTTTAGCTTGCAAAATGTCTTTAGGTAATGTAGTATTTTTCGAATTTTAATCTAATTTTTTCGTTACGTCCTGCCTTCAGGCACAGACAATTACTAGGGAAAAGAAAAGAAATGTACATAGGAAGCATCTACACACGAAGAGTTTTATATCTTGTGTATGATAATATAAATGAGATAATACCTGAGAAGACTCAGAATCACTGGGCGATGCTTTCGCACGATTTCTCCGTCCATCCAGTACAGCATGCACATTTACATAACTAATCATGGGTGTCTGACCTTAAGATGACAAAATATCATTTGCTGCTTTAAAATCACATTTTAGCATAACTTGCTTAAGAAAGATAAATGTACCTCATCCGCTGTATAATCAGTTTCAGCAGCACCATCCATTTCAATTGTAGCTCCATACCAAGTAAAAACCTGATGTGTAAAGTACCACAGGAATCAAAATGAGAGGCAAGTAAGCAGAAAAATTACAAAATAAATATGTACAGACATGTGTGAAGTATTAAATTTTTTTTTTTAAAAAAGCTGATATACAATATAAATGTATCAGTAATTCAGTCCTATAGAGACGTATGCCAAAATGAATAATATATGCAAAATGACGTACCAAAACCCAAAATCATGGTACCAGAAAAGACACCTCCCCCTCTATATATATAGACATACATAAATACGCCAGACAAGTTTTTTAGATGATAATTGAAGGGTATTGATATTCACATGGATCTCTCTCACATAGATGTGGTCCCACTCACTATTCATTTGAGAGAAACCAAATGGAAGTACCATACTTCCATGAGGAAATATCAATTTCCTAATTGAATTACTAACCCCATTACCCTCACTACATCCCTACACTATACTGTGACACCAAAAAGATTCCTATATACCAAGTAAATAAATGAAAAAAATTTAAAATAATGTCACTACATACCACTCCCAACAATTTCTTCTTCTTTTTTTCTCGTTACAACTATTTTTACATTTTTCAAATTTGAAAATGAAATAAGAACTTAAAAAGTGTTGGATGGAGGAAAGCCTCTTTGGTGTGACCAATAGCATAAACAACAAAAGGGAAGATCGTCACCTTACTCTTTAATGAGTCTAGGAAACAGATCCAACACCCTGTTTTCATTATTAGGAAAAATAAAGTGTAAAGTTTTCTTCTTTTAAATTTTTTTGAACTAGCAAGCATATCCCTTAGAATGCTTTTTATATGTGGTTATCATTTTGGAGCAGAACACCGGTGTTGTTTAAGTTTGGCTAATAAAAATCATTGAACTTCAAAACCCGATCAAGTTACGTCGTTTAGCCTTTGAATCAAGAATAAGGCTTTAACTGACCAAAACAGAAACTTAATTAATTATAGTTATATAGTGGCCAAGCTCAATAAGTGAACCTTCAAAGTAAGTTCAGAATGGACTTTTTAATTTCACAAACCAAGCTCTAACATACTGAATGCAATCCACACTCAAGAGGCTCGGCTCTTATTGCAGCTCTAATCCTAGATAGCCCTTAGCATCTTTCACCAAGTAAGTATAAGGAGAAGAAATATATACAGAAACAACAAGAATTGCATGTATTTCTTTGGCAAGGATTCACAAAGTTCCTCAACCACTAAGGATTCATAGATTTATAAAACTAACTGACCCTCAAACTCAAGAATTTCACATATTTGTAATCAACAATAGGATCTTTGTCTCTTAATCCCATTTAACCTTCAATAATGGAAACAATTAGGCTCTAATCAATGCTCATTGTCAAAAAAACAAACTTTTCTAACCAAATCCACAAACTCCTTATAATAGTTAAAAATATAAGATTAATGACACCTTTCTTTGGAATCTGTAAGGGTTCCACAGATAATACAAAGGTCATTTATGAATTAAAAAAGGTGGAAATGTTAATATGGCTTACTGCAAATTTGAGAGAAGGGGGGAAGGACAGCCAAATTTGGGGGGGAATTTCAGTGCCAAAGATCTCAGCAGTGCCATTGAGGATTCGAAGACGGAGAGGCGAGTCAAGACTCACTTCAACTCGGAGCTCGCATTCTTTGTCCAGCTTCACCTGCCTAGTCATTGTCGCCGCCAGTCCACTTCCAGTAACCGGTGGACCCACAATTGTTCCTCCATACGCCATTAACTAATTTACAGCTAACTCCCTCTTCTCTATTTCTGCTTTGAAGTCGAAGAAGAAATATCAGCCACTCCAGAGTTATTGAACCTGCTCAGAAACTTGTTGGTCTATTTAGGTAAGATTATCACCGACTTAGGGGGTGTTTGATAAAAACTGAATGAATCTGAATTTGAATGAGCTAAATCTAAATTTGAATGAAAAAAGTTGTTTGATAATTGAAATTTCTGAAATATCTGAATAACATATTTTTATTATTTTAGCCCTCTAAAAAAAATCAAAATTGTTATAAATATATTTTATATTACTTAATATAATAGTTAATATTGTAAAAAAAAACTACATTCAACCAAAAAAATGACACTAAACCATTCAACTCAAATCGTCTGAATGGCTGACCGATTCAGCCCTTCAGACGATTTTTTTTCCAAACCAAACGCACTTAATGGCTGATCGATTCAGCCATTCAGACCTAAACAAACAGCCCCTTACGAGGCATCCAACCATGCATTGCACAGGACAACATCAAATAAACTAACATGCTAAGGGAAAAAAATTAAGAAAGAAAAAAAGTGAAATAATCAACATAAGTAATGTTCCTTTTGTTGAAAATTTATCAAATGATCAACAAAAGTATTTGTTGTAATCAAATGATCATATCAAACTGACTTCCTAGTCAGTTATGGTGGATGTCATTTGTTGTATTGGTCTCTCATTTCAGCAACTTTGCCATCATTATTGATACACACAATGTGTTTGCTTTTCAACATAAGATTTCAAACATGCAACTCCGTGACTCGGATGAAGTAGCAAATAATTATACAGAATAATAATCATGTAAAGAACCAATTCATTTATAAGCAAGTTAGTTAGAGAACGAGGAATAATGAACCTTCAATGCAAGGTACGAAATAAAAATATACATGATCATTTCTGACTATCTGCAATAGGAGTGTTAAAGATAAAGCAACAAACGGAAACTGAATGCCACTGCAATTTTTACCAAAGTGACAGAAATCTTACGAGAAAGGTTTACAATGTAACAATCTATTCTCAACCCATAATAAACCTTCCTAAGGTAGTCACTGTTTAAACTGTTACCAGCAAAAAAATGATTTATATTAATTCAATGTCCCAATATAATCAAATGGAACCAACCAAGCTCTTAAGAGTGTCATGTACAGTCAAGTTAGGGATATTGGTAGGGGTATCAAATTTGGGGTCTCAAATGTGTTTCAAATACACATGTCAAGATCATCATTTCATTGGTATGTATGGAATGCTAAGGCCCACCACATGTGTAGTTGAGACCCATATATTTTTGAATCCTAGGGCCATGTTTGTTTGAAAAAAACATGTTTGAATTGACTATTTACCTTAATTTAACACTACTTCGGACCATTTAATCCAATGACGAGAGACTATTAGTGGTTGAGACTATTAGTCCGCCATTTTATAGCTTAAAATGGGAGGACTATTAATCTCATATTCAATATAGGATTATTAAGTCCCTCATAAATAGCTTTAGGAATTACAAAGAAATAGTCCATAAGACTATTTAAGGACTATTAATCCCCCGTGATGGAATGGAATAAAATAGTCTGGAAGTTTGGTAAATTAAATCAAATAATCCAATCCCAAGCATACTTTTTGTAAACAAAAATGGCCTAGGTATACTAAGATTCATACTAATACTATAAAATTGTTCTCAAAAAAGTTAAAAGAACAAAATTATCCCATAAGTAAACTAATGAGGTCAGAATTCATAGTGCCCGTGATTGATAAGATGCTACAACAAATTGAACTAGACAAAATAGGACAAAACCATATTTTTCTAATAAAAAAGAAAGAACTACGAATTTTAAAGCTCTGTTGGCAGCCCATCAAACACCTAAAGTGCATTCCATTCGCTACTCACCAGTTCCATTTTAAAATCAACAAATGCTCAGAGAAAAGATGGAAAAAAAGAAGAAGGAAAGGGGTATAGAATTGAATATTGGGTGTATGATACCTGTGTATAAAAGATTAGCCGGTCTAGCTAGCTGCTCTTCTTCTCCTTGTTCTTAAAAACGCTGTTGGGTATTGTGTTTATGGAAATTACTAGGTAAGGAATAAGGATGGATGAGGAAGAGGAACAGTCTAGCAAAAACGGTCAAAGTAACGGGGAAAGAGAGATACAATTGGAATTGGGTTTTACATTTTTGGACCCTAATTCAGCTTTTAAGTTTTGGGGTTTTACGGTCGGGGCAAGCGATAAAACATACAAAGATAAAAGTGAGTTAAATGCAAAACGTAATTTTTATTTATTTTTCTTAATAAACTTTTAAACAACATAAAAGATAGTTTAAATTTTTTTAATTTTCTTTGGTACCATAATTTAAGTTTTTCCATAATTTTTAATTTCGTCTAAACTTAAAAGTTGAGTGTTAAAGGCCAAAATATCATAACTCAGCCAATTAGAGGCAATATGTTTGTGAGTTTTTGAATACCATAGAACCAAAAAAAGTAAATAAATTATTATTTTGCATGCCGAAAAAGAAAAAAATATTATTAAAATTAAGAAAATATAAAATAAATTGAATTGGATATAATTGTATAGGTAAGCATTTCACCAAGAACCTTAAATTTAGGAAATTGATATTTCCATAACACTTTTTGATATTTTCACAATAAAAGTGTCGTTATAAATGTATAACGACGATAAAAACCGTCACTATAGGATCTATAGTGACGATTTTATTATAAAAATATTATTTACTGTTATGAATTTATAACTATTAAATAGACAATGGACTGTGGAACTTCGCCCCATCTATAAAGAAACTAATACCTTGGCTAATGAGTTAGCTAAAGATGCTTGTAATCAAAGTGAAATTGTGCCCTCAGTCTTTTGATAAAGACAATGTGGAATGGGCTAACTAACCCACACGCCGCACTGTATAGCTCTAAGTTAATTTCTAATTGAATTTACTGTAATAAGATAATGAAAGTGTGATTATAACTCTCAATTCAAATTAATTACTATCAAAAGAAATAAAAAAAATTGAAATTGATATATAAAATTATTTTTTCACTAATAACAAGATATAGTTTTGCAGATGTTTTTATTTTTATAATGTAATGTCACATGTTCGACTCTAATCTACTCTCTAACGGTAATTAAAATTAATTAAGACAATATGGATAAGATAAATTTATCCTAAATTTTCTTGAAGCCTTTTCTTGACTCTATTTCTGAGTTTTGAACAGAAAAGAAAAGAATAGAAAACTTGAAGTATATTGGGCTCAATGAAAATTTTCTTTTCTTGCATTTATTAGTTCTAATGAAAAGAAAAGAAAAATATCAATTTTATAATTTTACCCTTATATTAATTATCCTAATAAGACAAAAAGGAAAACAAAAATTTACAGATTAGATGATAAGGATGAATAGCAATTAATAAGACACATAAACACTGAAGAAGAACTGAACAAATTACTCCCCTCTAATAAATAGGTCTGTAATGAATTATATTTATAAATGTAGAATGTATATTTTGTTGTTAAATTCCATATACGCTCTATGTTTTACCAAAATAATTTAATTTTTAAATTATAAAACTTATATTTATTTTATATTCAATAAAAAAATTGTTAATTTAAAATAATAATATAATAATAAAATTATTATTATTATTTGATTTAAAATAATAATATAATTTAATTTCAGAAGCTTACGTAATGCCAATTTGCTTTTATTTTCTTTTTTATTAAAAAAAGGAAGATGTGTTCCTGATTACTTTATCCTCTTATGTTTTTTCAAAATTATCCTTGAACAATTTTTGTCTCTATCAAACATGTCAACCTGATTTTGTACGCCTGGCGAAATCACTCAAAAAGATAGGCTAAAATAGCGCCAACGATTGATTGTATTAATTTTTGTGAAATCAAACTCACGAAATACACTCACATAAACATAAATAAAGAAATATAAAGTAGGAACATGGAAACCCAATTGGGAAAACCCACAAAGGGAGAGAGTAATTCACTAGTACAAGTTGTGTATTTGTGTTATCTCTTGTGCCGTATCATATTGTCTTCTATTATGTTTCCTTTCAACCCTAGCTTATAGCCGTATATATAGAAGTCACCTCCACCCGCATCCAACTAGAAGAATGACTCTTTATCCTTCTAAGTAAGGAAATACAATTATATTTTAATAAGGATTCTCTCACTGTCATAATTTAAAATTTATTATATTAAAAGTTGAGGATAATATAAAAATTATAAAAATATTATTTATTACAATTTTTTTCGGTTCAAATCAGATCAATTTTGGACGAAAAACTTTGGTAGAGAAAGTGGTCAAATTTTCTATCTATTTCTTTTCTTTATTAAAAAACTCAGAAACATAAGAATTAAAAAAGAAACTTAAATTTTTCGTCTATTTTTTTTTGTTCATTTTAAAACTCAGAAACTGAACGTAAGTCTTAGGATGAAATATATACATAAAAATAAATTGTAACGGAATAAGTTTTAAATATTGATACTCTCCAGATTATTATTCCTTGTTTTTTTTTAAGTGGACATAAAGGGGGAAGCGTCAATTTCTCAGCCCACTTATTGTTTTATTAATATTATATCGTTGAAATATATATATATATCTAGTCTACCTCTTCTTTCTCATTTCCATCCTAGTCAATTTTTAGAGATGGGATCGTTTCTGTCGAGTTTGCTGGGAGGGGGACTAGCGTCTGCCGCCGGCGAGGAATCATCATCGTCGGAGCCGTCTCGAGTCCTGGAATTTCACTCATCTAACCGATGGCAACTCCACTTTAATTCCTCCAGACAATCTCCCAAATTGGTTTTAGTCAATTCTCCAGGCTTTGACTTTAATTACTTGTACCCTGCAAGATGATGGAGCCAGCCATTCACGCCATGTCTTCCAAATTCCCTGAGGTCGAATTCATCAAGATCGACGTTGACGAGCTATCTGTATGTATTGCTATTTGACTATAGTACTAGTATTTTAGAAGTAAATTGTTTTTAGTTTTAGTTTTAGTTTTCTAAAGGATAATAAGACTGACTGATTGTTTGCTGTAATTTGTGGGGGGAACAACACGCAGGATGCGGCACAGGAGTTTGGGGTGCAGGCGATGCCTACGTTTGTGTTGTTGAAACAAGGGAAGGAGGTTGAGAGAGTGATTGGGGCCAAAAAAGATGAGCTTGAGAGGAAGATCTCCAAGCACAGGGAATTACCCAAATTTGCTGCTTGAATTTCACGTGTAACTCTGAATCTTAACTTTAGTAGTATCAGTTAATATTTTACTACACCTATCTCTATTTATTATGTGTACGAAATCTCGAGCCTGTTTGATTTAAAGCTCGTTATATTTAGTTTGATACTAAATATTTTGTTGATCATGAAGTATCTAGGGTTTTTATTCACTTCAAGTCTTCAACTAAGCCTTAACTCAATTAGTTGAAGTCCCTATCTTGAAAGGGTTGCAAGCTCATGTGAGATATAATCTCTTTGGAAGGATGAGTTATACAGAAAAATGAGTAGAGCGTTAGAAGCTTGATACGGGGAGAGAGAATAATAGCTTGTTTAAATTCTAATATTTCACATTAACAGTTGTTGGGCTGCAACAGCTCGCTCAATTTTCCTTCTTCTGTGTTGTTCTCAATGCTTTAGATTTTGTACATATGTAAATCCAATTGGGATTTGCATTTATGTATTCTTCGTTTGTTAACAGTTTAGAAGTTTCAAATGCCCATCACAAAATCACACAACATACATATAAAAAAATTCCTTGGTTCATATTTCCTGACAGAAGCCATTCTAGATCCAAAAACCTTTTTTGCAAAAAAAATAAAAATTAAAAATCCAAAGAGATAATCTGGTTGCATGGCTGGTGACATACAGCACATGTTTGACCTAAGTAAGGTAATAGTCGTTTCACTGTAAAATTCATATTAATATGATACAATCCATGTTGAATTGGGCGAGAAAACATAGAACGATTCAGATTCATACTAATTGATTTGAGTGGGACGGAAATAAGGTGCGCAGCACACTACATCTGATTTACTCTAATCCAAAATCAGTACAGAAATGTTTCCAGACTACAAAATGTACCTAATGAACAGAAGCTCAACGTAGGTAGAACAAATGGCACTTCATTGATCATTGATAAACAGGACTCTGATAGAATTTAAAGATCAAAACAACAGCCTGCCTATTGTAGACATCGCCTAATCTTCAGTTACCAGCCTAGTATCATAAAAACACATGCCTATAAGATCCTAAGTATGTTCATTGCCATTGAAAATAATGCCGCAGAATGGGCCATTAGATGTCCTAGTGGTCATCTAAAAGGAAGGAGCAGTAGAGGTTGTACTTCTCTGAGACTAAGAAGAGCATCGTGCACAAAGAAAAGGTTGATGGGAACAACAGTCCATAAGATCCCTAGGTAAGTCTTCATACTGTAAGCTGGCAGAAGTATAAGTAATCAGCATATATTCATAGAATCAGACAGTGTATGCTTGCTGGATTGTATTTATGTCGAGATTCTTCAATTTCACCACTGATTCAACATGGCCTTTCAGTGTCTGCAGTTCTCTCAGCCTGCAACAAACAATAAAACTACACATCAGAAAATGCAGTCAAAAGTTTTTGTTTTTTTTTTGTCAAAAGGTATTTTACCATTTACTACCAGGAAAGGAAGAGGAAACTTATTAGGTTTACTCTTGTCATCTCCCAGGATCAAGAGGGATATATAAACTGAAATATCAGTCATGTTAAAGTTCTCACTCTCTCTTTGCAAGTACCCCGTGTCTTAAAAAAAGAGTACCTTTCTTTAGAGCGGAGGGAGTGTCAAAAAGTAAAGAGGCACATTTTTTTTCAACTCAACTGACTTTGGACTACTTTAAACTGTTAAGGTTTTACCCCTTAGGTAATCTGACACCTTCAAGTGGGTAAGTTTCAAACATCAGATTAAAGGGAAAAGAATCTCAAACCTTGGATCCTTCAACCCAGGACCAGGGGACTAAGGCTTCTTCAAGTGATTGCAGCAATTAACAGATACTGTTGAAACAATCATAGTTATAGGAACAAATTTATAAATATTAAAAAAAATGTTGCTCAAGTGTATTAAACTTCTAATAACTACAAAATCAACTCAACATACCGAGTTTTATTATTTATTATTGGGCTAAAATTACCACCAAGTATTCAATGGGGATCTCTTTTGGAACAATTACATTTTCTATTACATTTTTAAAAATAATTACAACAAAAATGCATACATAAAATATTTACAAACTAGTGCATATGCAATATTTTATTTACAAAATTAGTGCATTCTTATCCCTTTAATTTAGTTGAGTGTTTTAATAGGATGCAATTCAACACTTTCTCTCTCCTCCCTTCTATCCCCTCCGCCGAACTACTTTCCATAACTGGCATCCATAACCGACCATGGCCATTGTTAAAGAAAAAGAAGAAAAAGAAGAGGAGAAAATAAAAAATAAAAGCGCCCAACTCTCCATCTCTCTCTACTTCTGATTCTCTCCCTTCCCTCCCTCCCTCTGTCCGACTCTACTGTGAAGACTCTGCCTGTCAGTGCAGAGGCAAGAGAAAATCAGCATCCACGTGATGATATATTTAGGCCTAGAATGGTGAGCAGCAGCAGGCGAACTGATATAAAATACAAGGGAGAGTGGATGAAGCAACCAATCTCCAATGATGAGATTGAATGGCTTGCAAAGCTGCTTGTCACTTTTTCCAATTGGCTGAACAAGAGTCTTGGCCTTGATCATAAGAAAACGAGTCATGAAGGTCCTGCTTGGTGCTTGGCTTATTTCATTAGTTGGGGCAGCAGTGAAGTTCATGAGGGGGCATGGTATGAAGGTGAACCTCTGGATGCTGGCTTCAAAGAAGATTGTGACAGTCCTGCTTATGATTGTTGTATAACAAACCAGCAACCCAACCATTTTGTGATTAGTGTTTGGATTTTTGGTTGGACCCATGGCTTAATTAATGCAAGCTTCCCCCATTTGGTGGATCTATCTTCTGTTCATTAATTACTCACCGCATCCTCCTATTCCTCCTCTACCGACGACAGCTTTCCATTTTTTCATAGTATAATTGGTTACCAAATATTCAGATCAAAGTAAACAAACCTTCGTACCAAAGTAACAAAACCTTCATACCAAAGTAACTAATTCATATACACACCTGCAGTTTTTTCATAGTGCAGTTGGTAGCCAAATCTTCAAACCAAGGTAATCAATTCAATTTTATTAAGTTACCAATTTCGTTTGAATGTGATGCAGTTGGTAGCCAATCATTCATACAAAGGTAACCATTTTATTATTTATGAGTAATAAAATAGTTATAAAAAAAAATCAGAACATTAAAAATTACATTTATTTATTTTTAAATTTCTTGTAGGGCGAATCTTCTTATTCTCATTGGCGTTTTGGACAACGGAGATTTGCGGCGGTGTAGCGGCGGAGTATGTGAGGTGTAGCGGCGGACTATTATTTCAAAGTGTATGTGAGGGAGATGAAGATTTGAATTTGAATTTATTTTTGTTGTTAGATCCAAATATTTGAATTTGAATTATTAATTATGGCAGTTATTTGTCCTTGATTTTAGGTTTCTTTATTAATGTGAATTGTACTATTTTTTGTAATATGGCTCATAATTACTCTTTTTATAATTATTTGGTTAATGCACTTTTCTTGTAATTACTTTCTATTTGTTGTATACTTATGTAAAGAACCCATGTCTTTTTATACCTTTCCATCTCAGCTCGTCTTCTTGCCTCTTCAGCTATTTGATTAAGATCGGTGAAATTGCTACGGTCCCCAAAATGAGTTTCTGGGGGAAGCAGCCCGTGAAGAGTCCGTTGTGCCTGTGCCCATTTAAGCTCGCGATCTTCCTTCCCAAAGTCCTTTTTCCTAGTGAAAGCAACCTGCAAAATAGAGAGTTAACCACAAACATTCAGCTGGAGGTTCATTGAATAAATTACTTGATTGCCTGTATAGCTTTCATACCCTTTGCTCAATGACAAGATCCCAAGCTCTACCACTCAAGGCATATCGAATTAGGAACTTAATAAAGTCAAGCGGGATGTAGAATACAATGTTATAAAGCCAAATGACTCCAGCCCAGCCCCATCCGATCCCTTCAATTGTAGCAAAACTCCAGTTTGCATATACAGCAATCAATGTAGCAATCTGCTCACAAAACAAAAGAAAACACCAACAAGGTTTCTTCGGGTTATTTGAAGGAACTTGCAGAAAGGCAGAAGGGAGTATGGGAAGGAATGAAGATATCATATTTCACTCACCAGCTGTGCAATTAAAAAAGCGGATACAAGCATTAAACCTGGACGCTCAACATAAGACCAACTCCTAGATCGTGTTACAAATATGAGAGCTTGACTGATGGTGCTGACTTGAAGGTATATTGCTGAGGCAAGCTTCCTGAAGTCATCATGAGCTGTTTTCTCGAGCGATGAAACTCCAAATGTACGCTGGATATCAGAAAAGGGGAAATTTCAAGCAACCTAGATCAGGGTTGTCCATATGTTTATAGGCAGGAAACTTATTAGATTAATGCAGTGCAGAAAGGCCCATACCCAAATAAATAAGTGAAGTGCATTCAGACAAGAATCTAAAGGTACATCCTACTAAGAACTAAGCTGATGCAAAATTATTGAACTAAGGTGCGTCTGAAGCCAGATTGTACCTCAATGAAATGTTTGTGTCATTCAATGAAATCATACACGAGAATCAAGAGGAACTGTATCTATAAAAAATAAAGCTACTAACAAGCAAAACGCTGAACAACCAGAAAGCAAGGGAAAATATAATGATATCGCTACAATACATCTGGGGAAGTTCCAAGTTCAGGTAAAAGTTGCTTTTTCTTCTTATTGGATGTGGAATTGCAGTGGAGATAAATATTTTAGTTTAAATTTCATAGGTCTAAAGTAGTGACATTAACTTCATTTACAGAAGAGAACCTTGAAGCAACAACATACTAAAAAAAAGGCACAGTAAATTAAAAGGGTACACTCAAGCTAGTTATTTTGGTACTTGTTTAAGGTTTATGAAGGATGAGGCAATGAGGGTGGCGGAAGATTAGAGCTTATGATAGCTATCATGGCCTGAGAAATAATGACTGGATTGAGTGAACAGGTGGAGCTTAACCAGTTAACCACTACATAATAGTTCAGGTTTTTAGCAGTAGATATCAAATGCTAACAGCTAGAATGAGATATGTTCGGGATTACTTAAAACTAAATAAAACCAGGAGAAGAATGTGAACCAATTAATTAGTATTCAATTACGGACTAGTTAATCTATTAATATGACTTCTTACAGGAAAGAAGTCTGTCTTGTATGCGGCCCAAAAGAAGATGACTGTCATCATCGCCAAGTAACTACCAAGAATGACTCCAGTTGTAAAAATCTCTGCAAGCTTCCAGCTGTCTGGCAGAGGAGATGGTTTCACTCTGTCCTTTGATATTTGTCATAATGGGTACCTGGAATGCCAGGGACCAGTAAGTATCAAATACTAACACTCCCTAATCCCCCAATTCCCTAATCTCTTTTCATTTTTCTCCTCTCCCCACCTCTCCTAATTTTATTTTTTTTTAAAAATGCATAAAGTATATACTAAAACTAAAATGCAAACCATCATTAAGGATGGCAATAATCAGCACCATGAAGGGTGGAAAGTCAAACTTCCATATGAGTGCGAGTAACATAAAACCCACCTATCAAAATGGAAATGGAAGCAGGTATAAAGAAGAAGCATAATTCACGACCAAAGTTTTCCAAAAAAAATTTAGGAATGTAGGTTTGTTGTTGATATGTGAAAATAGTGTCTGATATCCAACAAGGACAATGTCAAATAGCTTACCACTATACGGATTGTAATAGAGACTGCATATATCTGCATAAAAGAAATCAATAGTACTGAAAGAGTTAGTTGCTTAATACGGAGTCATGAAAGTAGCTTCTACAGGCCATGGTGCCTCAATGATTGTAAATTGGAAAGACAAAGGGGTTGAAGGAGGTTGTTGGGGAACAGACCAGTAACTCACATAGACAAAAGAACATATTAACAACCATTACTAATTCTGCTGGCAGCAGTATATGTTCAGTTGTAGAGGGGACAATGCTGTTTGGCAGGGCTCTGAGAGGCAGTAAAGGGGTAGGGAACATCCATTCAACAACAAAACAAAAAAGCAGGTTTCCTTTCTAAACTGAGCATTTTCTGTTTAACCAGAAACTAGAGGCACTGTAATACATGCCTGATTATAAGATACATAATGTGAACTTTCTCATAATACTGTTTGATTGTCTAACTTTACTTTTCTCATGATCAGATTCCTAGCTTACCGTGTAATTTTTCATCCTCTGAAAGATTGCACGACTAGTTAGGACAGCACTAATGATAACACTGAGGCCAGGTTCTGTCAAGACTATGTCGGAAGCGCTACGAGCAGCATCAGTTGCGTCAGCCACCGCTATGCCAATGTGTCTGCTTTTTTAAGTGCAGGGGCATCATTAACTCCATCGCCAGTCATTCCACAAATATGTTTTCTAGCTTGCAAACGTTTAACAATCTCATATTTGTGCTCTGTACAATATGAAATCAAATGTGGCCAGTCAATCAATTACTCAATTTAGAAAATTGCTTACGTCATATGTCCATATGATTCAAACATGCTACAAGAGGGCACAAAATAAAGAAAGAATGTAAACTTTAGGAAAGCAAGATGAAATAGCTCGATCCTCATAAGCAGAATATAAAGGATTAAACCATATCCACGCAAGAAACCACACTAGCTTTTGTCAGAGTATTAGCTCAAGAAAAGTAAAATATAAAAAGGAACAAAAAGATATAAAGTAATTACCAGGGAAAACGCCAGCAAAACCATCAGCCTTTTCAATCAGCTCATCAACTGGCAAGGAAGCAACTTATCCTTGTGCTGCCCTAACAAAGCTGACGACGGATGTTGGTTCCCATCCCCAAACGGCGTCCTGTTTCCTTTCCTATTGCCAGCTGATCACCTAAAAGAAGTGAACTAGGTTCATGTAAACTACACATTAAAAAGAACAATAAACCTAATGAGAAAAAAATACAAAATTTAAATATGAACAAGAGAGATAAACTTCCCAGACATAAAGGATCCACCAGTACCCTCTTGGCTTTTAATGGCATAAGGTCATGTAAAATTATACACAAGAAAAATACAACATTCTTTAAGATTACATAGTCAAGCAGATTCTAGAATATGCATCCAACTGCTGACCTTAATTTAGTAGTCAAGCAGTACAGTGTAATCAATATGATCAAAAGAATAATGACATAACCATTATCAAATCATTAGTTGACAAATTTCATTACGAGGAGATTTTTTGGCCCTCTCTTTGAAATTTGAAAACCAATTGCATACCAAATTACCAGTACATAATTAACTGAAAAATGAGATAATTAAAAAAAAAAGAAAAAAAGGTATACACATACCAGTAATCATTTTCACATTTACCCCCAAATTCAAAGCCCTTTTAATTGTCTCCGCACTATCCTGCCTGGGAGGGTCAAAGAGGGGCATGAGGCCAATGAATTGCCACGGACCTCCTTGACTTTCCTTCCTTCCTTCAGGAACTTCCAATTAACAGGTTAACGCATCAAATTACATAATAATAGATATCTAAAGACATTCATCAAAAACTGGTACAAAGAATCTGACCTGGTATGCCACTGCAAGGGATCGTAATCCTCGCTTGGCAAACTTATCAATCACAGCATGAACTCTACGTTCTATGTCTGATTTATTGTGTGCTAGATTCAAGATCTGGAAACAACATACTAGTATTTATTAGGAAAAAGAAAAATATGTTTTCCAAAACCATGAATTTTTTTTTTTTTAAAAAGTTGGTTATCGATTAAGAAATACCTGTTCAGGGTCACCTTTGCTGACTCGATACATTTTACCTTCCCTGTCAGTGTAAGTTAGGGCCGTTCGCTTATCAGTTGGATTAAATGGAAGGAAATGGACCTCTTGAATGCCAGCACGTGCCTATATAACATTACATAGTAAGAAAAAGGAAAATCATTTATTGCTAACCAATAGTCATAGAGAACTAGATGGAAATCTTTCTAATTGTTGATGGTGCTTGTATCACGAATTAGGAAAATAAATGAAAATCCTGGAATGATACCATATCCTATGTGCAAGAATATTCACATTACCTATAAAAAAAACACTTACCTCTTTCGGGTCAGCCAGCATCCCCACTATTGCAGAGTCTATTGCATCTTGGTTCTCCACTCGAGAGGCTCTGGCAGCCATCAAAACTACAGTATCTGCGTCTACTCCTTTAGCGAATATCTGTGGAGATAAATCAAGCCAATGAGTCAAAAGAGGCATTTTACTGGAACTCCAAATGAATAAAGCAAAAACACTTGACCAACCTCAATTAGATTTTTATCAACAGTCAGCTTGTTAAGCGTCAGAGTGCCAGTTTTATCACTGCAGAGTACGTCCATGCCTGCCATTTCCTCTATGGCTGTCATTCTTTTTGTGATTGCTCCCTGCAATGATCAAATAAAGATAGAAACATAAAAACCAACATACTAAAAATGCTAGCATTAGATTGCCAAAGAAACCAACCTGCTGAGATAGACGGTGGGAACCAATTGCCATTGTAACAGATAATACTGTTGGCATTGCTATGGGAATTCCTCCAATAAGAAGTACCAGCAAATTGTCAATTCCAGGACGATACTTCCAATGTTGAATTGGGTACATCACAATGATTTCTATTATCATCCCCACGGTAATAGAACATATACAGAAATTTCCAATGGCGGTCAGAACCTATGAAGCAATGAAACGAATTTTATAACCAACTAGAGACGATCACTGAAAGCAGGGGAAGAAGACATGGGTTAATATTATTATTATAAGAAAATTATTACCCGCTTCCCACAAAGTTCGACTTTTCAAACAAAAAACTTTTTGAAAAAGGCAGAAGAAAGCAGCTAAAGTTGTTTCAAATATATATATATATATATAACAAATACATGAAAGAAACAAATCCGACTTGATCTCTTCTCTTTTTTCTTTCCATTATTGCATTCACAGTCTCTTGAATTTGAAAAAAATGTCCGTACCTTCTGAAAATGGCCTACTTGATTTGTGCTGTCCACAAGGTGGGCAGCCTTGCCAAAGAAGGTGTGCACACCTGTGGCAATTACCACTGCTTCAATCTCACCCTGTTTGCACGTAGAACCCGAATAAACACCATCCCCCGGGTTCTTTGTCACAGGAAGGGACTCACCTGTAAGGGCAGACTGCAAAGCCAAACGATATTATGCAAGGAAGACATGCCAACTATAAGAAGAAAAAACATATATAACTCGATCAACACAACAATTGAAGTCACAAAACACCTGGTCAATTTTTAATGGATCTCCGTCAAGAAGACGAGCATCTGCTGGAACTATATCCCCAAGCTTAATACTAATTATGTCACCTGGAACGAGGACAGCTGCATCTTCTTCATTCCATTTCCCATCTCGGAGAACCTATAAGTTTTGTATAGGAGATTCAACCAATCGAGGATATTAGACATGTACCATAACTCAGTCTTAGATTCCAGTTTACTTGCTGAATTAAATTACTACTAAGTAACAAGGAACTGTTTGAATTCACATTCAAATATGTGTCAAAAAATCATAGCCAAAAAAGCATAAGAACCAACTAATTGCTATCCAAATTTGACACCTTTGCTTTGGGAGCAAGACGAGCCATGAGAGCAGCAGCAGCATTACCAGCATTGTTCTCCTCTATAAAACTTATTGTCGAATTGATAATAAGAAGAGTAATGATACTGACGAAATCCTGCCAATCAGGTGGCTTCCCCTGCAGGGAAGGATAGCAAGGAAAATTATTATAGGGATTAAAATCCTCCACAAGTATTGTAAAAAACCTGCTTGGAATATTAAATGCCAGGTTCAGTATTTGAGAAAATTCCCCAGAACCCAGCAGATCTTTGCGCAATAACTTGCAGGACTTAAACAGAAAAGAGATGGTACTTAAACTCAAATTTTCACATAGAAATTAACGCAAATAATCAATTTCCCAAGTTTTCTAAGCTACCAAATAGAAGGGCAACAGTACTCACTCCTCCATTGGCGAGTGCAATGGCCATAATAGCTGCTGCTTCCATGACCCAAGAGAGAGGATTCCACATAAACCCTAAGAACTTCAAAAACTTGTTCTCCTGCAGAATCATAAATAAAAGTGAAAATAGCTTTAAAATTTGAAACACGCATAAACAAGCAAAAGAATTGTAGAGCAAACAAAATCATCATCCTCAAAGATAAAAAAAAGTGCAACAGCTGTAATAATTTCAAAATCAAGTTGAGAGCTACTGATACACTAAAACACAGTACCTCTTTCTCCTCAAGTTTGTTGTGCCCAAAAATTTCCAATCACCTCTATGCATCTTCTGATGTAAGCCCTTCTTTGGTACACCTCAAATTTTGAAACACCTCCTCCATTGGAGCAGTCTCCTGTAATTCATACTCTTCGTTCAAATTTTCCACCACCTCAAACGTAAAACCATGTAACCAAACACACGCGCAAACAACCAACAAAACACAGCAAAATGCGAGGGTACAGAGTTTTTCATACCAAATCCACGGCTTCTTTCTTCAGAGCTTCCATAACATCGACCGCTTCCGCCATTTCAATCACCTTGCCAAAAACAAAAATGACTTGTCACCTTCCTGACTTCCTCCTACAATATTAACAACAAATATATGATATATGTATAGAAATGTATACGATCATGATTTATGTAAGAAACAAACAGAAACAAATGAAACAAGAAGAATCAAAAGACTAGCCAAAAAAAAAAACAGAACTAATAAATCTGTAAAAGAGAGTACTAGTAGTACAAGTAGACAGAGTAGGAGAGCCCTCTCAGTATTCTCTCTCTAAACCTTTACTTTCTCTCTAAAATTGATGAACTCTCTCTGTATTCATGAAAGTAATGGCAGAAGTACAGATGATTAGGGCACGATTTGTCTCTTTGATGAGGAGGACAAGGAGCTCTCTCTTCTCTAAGAAGATTATGTACTTGGCACGTCTATTGTTATTTATCACTAAATTCCAATTTTTTTTATTTGATATAACCGCTTAAGTATAGCTCACATAAATTCATATGTATATTTTGATAATTTACATACAGAACAATTCACGTACGTGAATTATTAAAATATATATTTGAGTGTATGGGAATAATATGTGAATAATTATATGTATTAATAAATTTATTTTTTTAATTTTATGACTATTATTTTAAATAATACTTCTACACCACTTTCTCTGTAATCAAAATTGTATCCGTCAAAATAATTATAAAATATTTCTTCTTTTTTTTCATTTTATTTCTTCAAATTAAGCATTAATTTCCTTCAGGACCCTTTTCCTAAATTTTCTCCCAAGCTTTAGGATTGAAACAGTACTTATTTCTTATGTAATTTTTAGAATTATTATTATAAGTATTTCTTTTTCTTTATTTTCTCCGTTCAATTCAAGTCTGTTGACACGAAAACTTGAAAGTGGACATGCCGTACAGGACGGTGCTTGGTAGTTGGTGGGGGATAATAGATAAATTTCCAAATGGGGCGCTCCGGTTTTTTGTTTGACAATATCTGTCAAGAAATTTTTTTCCTTGTATTAATAATTTTCAATTTTTTATGAAAGAAAATAATAAAATTTTGTATAAATTTTCATTCTTAAATAATAATATTAAATAATTTTTTTAATTTATGTGCATGAAATTAAAAAGATTATTACTATTATATAATGGAGGTATTAATAAATAGGTGGCGATGGCGTCTGGACGATGACTTGACTGGTAGTTCTTAAGTCGTATTTGGACTACTCCTTAGTCCTTCTCCTTCCTCACGTTTCATTTGATTTATTTTGAAGTTGTGTGTTGACCAAATAATAAATGTTCTGACGTAGGTATGATCGTATCTACAAAAGTGATTTAGCCAGTTAACTTCTTCCATTTCCAACCCCAACCATGCCGTACAGGCGTACACTGTGTTCCCAAGTCTCAACAAATCTATTAAAGTCCATTTCAAATATTTTTAAATTTAGAAGTTATTCAAATATTTAATAATTTTTAGTTATTAAATAGTTTTTAAATTTATATGTTATTTTACTCAAATGATCTATTTTATTAAGATATATTAACCATTCAATTCTTAATTATTCAACTCAACATAATGTCATAAAATGAACCAAACGATTCGAGTTTAATCCGTACTTGCTCGACTAAATGTTCGTTGACTCGAAATACAAATGATTCATATATGAATAAATTTTATCTTTTTAAATTATAATTTTCTATTGATACTCGAGTCATATTCGCTAGAAAAATTTAAATTGATCGGGCTCAATTAAATCGTGTTCGACTTGGTAGTCAAACGAGTATCAGTCAAATTTTAATTCAAATTGGATATGTTATTGAGCAGCTTAACACTCAGTTCGACCCTATTCATTTACACTCATAGTCCCAACCTACTAGCCGTTAACAAAATAATTTCCAGGTAACTAGGATCAATTTTTATTTCCATCTATTTTATTTTGGAGCTGGACAAATAATTAGTCATGATTTTCTTAAATATCAACATGGAAAATACGCCACACTCGAATAAAAAAAGGAAAATTAGTTTTTTATAGTAAATATTTTATTTGTATTAAGAGATTTTAATATCAAGAAGCATCTTGAATAACACAATGGATCCATCCGTATGTTTCCTACTGCAAAAGGACAAATCCCAAATGTAATGTGGCGTTTCATGGTGTAGTATATATTAGTCATGGCCTAATGTTATAAGAGGGGAACACTATTTTCATGACCTTTTTCCCCCAACTTTCTTTAGGACAAATTTAGCCATAATTTTTATAATTTGAAATAAAAGATGCAGTTGAATCACTGATATGTCCCATGATCTTCATACAATAATACGGATCATGATCTAAATTGACTCATTTATAATTTTATATTTGTAAAATTATTTAATATTAATATGTATATATTATATTAGTTTTTATAGAAAAATCATTTTTTCTCTCCAAACATTTGTATATCCTCTATAAAATTTTGTTAATTTTTTCTCCCCGACTTTTTTATAATTTCCTTAAACATTTAGAATAAAAATGAACACTGTATAACATGAATATATAGTAAAACATTTTTAAATTTACTGACGAACACACTACAAAATGCGGACTCCCGCATTTTCTTAAAATGCCGACTTTTTTTTTAATTTTTAAAACAACTAAAAAACAAAGTTTAAAATTTTATGAAACTGAAAGTTTTACATAATACAGTATTTTTGTTGTGATTTGAATACATATAACAAAATATGTATGCACACACACACATATATATAAGGTCCGGATCAAGTGCATACCCCTTAACTTACTTACCCGTGCTCACCCCCCTTTAGGCGACGGTTTCGGTCATACAACCGTCGTCTATACTTTTAGCGACGCTATATGTTGTCCGTCGCTAAAAGTATAGACGACGGTTGTATGACCGAAACCGTCGCCTAAAAGGGGGTAAGCACGGGTGAGTAAGATAAGGGGTATGCACTTGATCCGGACCGTATATATATATATATATATATATATATATATATATATATATATAAGGTCCGAATTTTAAGCTCACCCCTTATCTAACATACCTTGCTCACCCCCTTTAGCAACGAACCAAGCGATGATTCGGTCCGTCGCTATATGTTCGGTCCGTCGTTATATGTTGTCCGTCGCTAAGAGTTAAGACGACGGTTCTATATATAACAACGGACCGAACCGTCGTACGATCCGTCGCTTAAGAGAGGGTGAGCAAGGTATGTTAGATAAGGGGTGAATTTAAGATCCGGACCGTGTATATATATATATATACACACACACACAGAGAAGTGATCCGATTCGGGAGTCCGGATTTTGTTAAAATCAGAATTTTTTTTTGCTTTTTTTTAAATAACTAAAAAAAAGTTTAATATTTTATAGAACTGAATTTTTTTCATAATATAGTGTTTTGGGTGTGATTTGGATACATATAACAAAACATGTATGTACAGACCTGTTTTGTTATACGTATCCAAATCACACCCAAAACACTATATTATGAAAAAAAATTCAGTTCCATAAAATATTAAACTTTTTTTTAGTTGTTTAAAAAAATAAAAAAAAAGTTTGAATTTTACTCCCGTACGGGAGTCCGGACCTAATCGACCCATATATATATATATATATATATATATATATATATATATATATATATATATATATATATATACACACACACACGAAGAGTATCAAGTGCATACCCTTTTATTTAACATACCTTGCTCACCACCTTTAGCAACAGTTCAGTTCGTCGCGTATATCAGAGAACCGTCATCTTAACTTTTAACGACGCATCGAGCCGTCGTCATAACATATAAACTGTTTATCTGTTTTATAACGACAGACCAAACATATGCCTGCTCCATCGTTAAAAGTAGTGAGTATGATATGTAAAATAAAAATATATGCACCAAAAACGGAATGTATATATATGTATAAAGGAGATAACTCTATCAGTACCGTTGAAGATAATTTTATTAGTACTTGCCTTGTTGCACAATCATCAAGTAAAACTAAAACAGGAACACAGGAGAGAATTGATACTACAAGATCCGCCCAAATTTATTTTTTTTGGATCAGGGGATGAAAATAATATGAACTTCCAACTGTAAATAGTTTTTATTTTTTTCTTCCAATTGTTTTTTTCTTTTTTCTTTGCCCTCAATAAATCAATAGGCTGTTGTTCAAGTAGCTAAGTTGCAACAATTACATGAATACAAGAAAGAACAAGAATTTGACAAAAAGGTAGAAGAAATTAATAGAAAGTTAAGCTATTTATTACTTTCCATTAGTATTTCCATGCTTGTGAAAGGGCCAAAGATTTACCAAGCGCTCCAACACTGCTGCACTTTTGGAAAAGTAGCCAGAGAATCCCTGTGGTGTTGATGGCGGGGGAAAATCTTCTGCTGGCATGGCAAATGGTCGAACCATCTCTTCCATCTTCTCTAACGTAAGATATGACTTTACTTCTTGCAGCCTCTCCGGACCCATTATTGGTAACGTGTGCTCCTGATGCAATGAAGTAGCCTCACTGTTCTTCTGCAAAGCAAAACAGGATACAGAGTAGACCTCAATAAATAACTAAAACTATCTTCATTATATTCAATTCCATACATCTATTATATTAACTAATTCAATTATCCAAATAAGAAATTTCCCTAAAATAATCTCCAAATCAAAGATAATCTGTTGGGATGTTAGCTTCATCATATGTATATATATATATATATATATATATATATATATATATATATATATATATATATATATATATACGGTCATTTTCTCCAACCAACCTTAAACAGTGAACCAAAAACGAAACGACTATAAGGATGATTTTTTGAGCTATAGAGACGGTTCGAACCGTCGTCGGCTTTGTATACTATAGCGACGGAAAAAATCGGCGCTATAGCTGGTTCGCTTGAGAAGGGAACCATATATATATATATTATAAAAATGATATTCCGATACCTCAAATCAAATTTTGCACAATCTCATATTTTTGTATGTTCATTACATCTGGTTAAATTATTAAGTTGACGATTAAATGATATTGTAAGTGACTTGAGATAACTTATCTTAGGTCGATCTAAGAATCCATGGCAACCGGTTGCTAGGAGAGCTATTTCAGCAACCACCATCTCCATTGTTGATCATCATATTTAATGATTGAGAATGAAAAAAAAAGTCACAACCGCTACATGTTGTAGCAGCTAACTTATGCTTGAATCCCAATATATTGCTTCCTCTTGTAATATTATATTACTAAATAAAATATATTATATTATTAATATGTAGATAATGCCATGCCGCTACAACATGTAACGATTGTCTTATGCTTAATACCCAATATATTGCTTCCACTTGTAATATTATATTATTATTGTAATATTAATATATTATATTATTAATATGTAATATAATATTATTAAATATAATGAACTAAAATTGACATAATTTATAAAAATATTGACATGATTTATGAAAACATTGAAAATAATAAATATTTTAAGATTAGAATTTTTCAAGTTGACTGTAGAAAACTAAATTGGAGATTTAATTTACATATAATAAGTTATCTTTTGCACAAAGTTTTTAATTGTGAATGATTATATTTTGCATAAGTTATCTTTTCCAAGTTGACAATTTTTAATTATTATGTAATTTCTAATCATTCACAATTAAAAACTTTGTGCAAAAGATAACTTGTTATATGGAAATTAAATCTCCAATTCAGTTTTCTACAGTTAATTTGGAAAATTCTAATTTTAAAATATTTATTATTTTCATAAATCATGTCAATATTTTCATAAATTATGTCAATTTTAGTTGACATTTTATTTAGTAATATAATATTACATATTAATAATATAATATATTAATATTACAATAATAATATAATATTACAAGAGCAATATATTGGGTAAGCATAAGCCAGCCGCTACATGTTGTAGCGGCATGTCATTATCTACATATTAATAATATAATATATTTTATTTAGTAATATAATAATATAATATTATATATTAATAATATTATATTAATATTACAATAATAATATAATATTACAAGAGGAAGCAATATATTGGGATTCAAGCATAAGCCAACCGCTACAACATGTAGCGGGTGTGACAATTTTTTTCATTCTGAGTCATTAAATATGTTGATAACGATGGAGATGATGATTGTTGAAATAGTTCTCCTAACAACCGGTTGCCATGGATTGAAACCCATATATATATATAATGTGCGTGTCTTCATCAAGCTTGGCTACAAAGAGCTTTAAAAGAATGACACTTTTATCGTTTACTTATAAATCCAACCACAGAGATGATAAGAACATGAATAAGAGAGAGGTTTTTTCGAGAATTTAATACTGTAAGACCTTCATGTTAAAAAGCAAGAAAATTTGTAAAATGTCCCATTGAGATTATATTGAAATTTCAGAACATAGAGCAAGGGATTTCACTTCCGGGACTATAAGTAGTACAAATTATAAGATTTATTTTAGTCAATAAAATGTGTAAAATATTAGAGAAGTAGTACAAATTATAAGATTTATTGTTTCGTAATATTTAACGAATTATATTAATTTTGCACTTGAAAATATCTCAATTTGACATTCAAAAGTCAACAATAATCTTAAAATTTAGAACCAGGGGAGTATTTCTCAACACACCAATAAAGAACCTACATGAGGCAATTTCATATTGACCAAAATACAGGTGTACATCAAACAATTCCCATCAAGCAAACATATCTTCTCTAAAGAAAGATGGATTACCTCCAAAGGGGATAAATCTGCACCTCGGCTGAAGGTCATCTCTATACGGAAGCGCTTTGGGTCTTCTAAATCTAAATCCAACTGCAGTTCAATTTCACAAACTCAATGGGATGGGGAAAATAAATAAGAAATGTATAATAGCATATAAAAATACCAAAAAATTAATTACTACATCATAAAGAAAAAAATTATTAGGTCATGAGTACTGACCATTCAATCAATCATACACAGTAACCATGTAGTTCACTGTGGATGAAAAAGCCAAAGTCTATGCAAGGAGCTAATAATTTGCATCACACTAATAAAATATGTAAAATTGCTAATTACCGAAATTAAAAGCAGAAGACTATCTCACGTATGCGTCTGACAACTATGAGAGATCACATCTACCATTCAAACCGGTAAATAATTGACAAACAAAAAGAAATAAACGTTTTTGGATACTACTAACACATGAACAAACCCTGTTGCTGTGCAAAGAAGGCGCTTTATAGTGGCATAGTAAATTAAAATGTGAAAAACACTAATTGCTAAACAACCAAGGTCATGTTTGTTTTTAAGAATTATAATCGCATGATCAAGACAACTAATCCTAGAAATAATCATAATTACATGTTTGCTTAGAATAAGATTATTCATGGAATAACTTAAAATAATCTCATGTTATGTTTGTTTTGTCCAATATTATTTAAAAGATTAGATAAAAACTTATTATTTGGACTATTATACCCTTACTAGTAATAACAAAGAGACCGTATTCTTAGTAGTGTGAGTATAAATGGATAGAACATGATACACTGGTCATTTTTTAAAAAGTTAAAAGGTTAATTTTGTCCACAAAATTTAATCCCAAATGGTAGGGATTATAATACCTGGTTGGACAAAGTATTAAATAGTCCCCTATTTCTAGTCATTTTGTTATCCCGGAACTAATAGTCTCAAGATCAATTTTTAAAACAAATAAAGAACTTAAATTAATAGTCCAATCCCAAGTGTGATTCTTGCAAACAAACAAACATGACCCAACTGATGTCTGTACTCTAACAATTACGAACACAGGATAGGTTCTCGACTTCTTGAACTTCTGTTTTCAGGAATCAAATTTGTTGCTCAATATTGGGATAATACAAGTTTGCGAAATTGGAAAGATACGTGCATGTGAATGGACCTTCTTGATGTACATAGAAGACAAACTCCTTACAGGCAGAAATCACACTATAAGGCAAACTTCATGTTTTTATCTTAAAAGAGTGACTAGAACAAAAGTTCTCTTAGTGAAGCAGCTTCTCTAAGGAATTCATATTATACAGGGAAAAAAGAAGGAATATATAAACCAAGTTGATATGGTATGCTAATTAGTAGTTACCATATGAATAACTATAAGTAGTAGATATGTGAAGCAATAAAATGCTCATGATCAAATGTTTAACATGTCTTCACTGGAAAGGGAAAAACAATAGCTCAAACAGATATTTAAAAGCAAATTTGAGGGGATAATAAGAAGTAATTCACGCTGATACTAGCAAGACTAGAAAACTTCCCTATCATAAATTCATTTTTAAAATGGAAGGAAACACCAACCTCTGTGTTCTCAAACATTCTCAACACAATGTAACTCATGTAGTCAAGCTCCTTGGTTTTGAACAAGCGGTCCAAAGCATTATCACATACCAGACTAGCCTCTCCTTGAAGTGATTCATCCAAGTTGCAGTAGCGAAGAACATTCATTAGGGAATGGATATGTGATTCCTGTCATTCAACCATGTAAAGTGATTAATTTGAGAGGATGAACGCAAAAAAGTGAACAAGCTAACATGAATAACTAATATATACGTATATATATATAAAGTCCGGTTCTCCAACGAACAAGCGAACGTGTGTGTGTGTGTGTGTATATATATATATATATATATATATATATATATATATGAAGCTCAGCTGAAAAAGCAGGTGGAGGTGTATTCTGTTAGTAGCCAAATGATTTGGTCTTTAGGTGGAGGTGGTAGTTGTAGACTTGTTAGTTAGATTTTTTTTTCATTCTAGAAATAGCTAGCAGATGAGTGGTATTTCCCCACGCTGCATTTTAAGCATATTTGGTTCATGATAGTAGTCTCTACATAAGAGGGCATCATTTAAATATTTAATATGTATCAGTATGAATAAAATGAATTAACAGAGAGAATAACAAACATTTTTCCATGTATTGTATACTGACCGATGTAAAGTAAAGACGCGTTCGGACATGTCTTTCTGGTGTCTTCACATTAGCATATCTGATGGAAAGAATTTATACAACATCAATACAATCAAGAATAAAGATGTACCTCCTCATATTTCCTATTGTTCGCAAGTTAGATTATACTATCTGTTCCACAAAAAGAGTCCTTAAAAAAAATAGGTCCAACAAATGAGTCATTTTTTATTGATAGTAGTAT